>SJYO01029777.1:320009-493073 GCA_006410555.1 Capra ibex | reverse complement strand
ACCTACTTTGACCTCGGCTAATATGTCTCACTTCATTCGGTCTTTCTTTTTGTGGTTATGTCATATGATTGTGTATATATACCTTAAATCCTTCTACCGTTACTGCTGGGACATACGTTCTGTCCCTTTCTCTGTGTCTACACATATTACCTGAAAACCTGAGTCTCCCTCCCTCTCCCACCCTACTAAACCCTCTTACTGTAAGATTGTACATATGATAGTACATTCTTCACTTAGCGGTCAGATACAGACTACGTCCTATGTCGTACGAACCTCGACCACGTACCCCTACTGGGTCTCTCTACAATACCCCTCCCTCCACCCTCCCCGTAAGTACAAACCCTTACGTACATTCTTAATTTCTAAAATTTTAAATTTTTTATTTTTTTATTTATTTTAAAAATTTTTTTATTATGGGTTTTTTTTTTTTTTCTTAGTTGACTGGACTTAGGTCAAGAATTAAGGTCCTGAATCTGTGTTATTTGACGAAACAGGACGGTACGGGACACTAAACTCCAGAAGGTTTAGGTAAGATAAGGAAGGATTACAATGGCTATTTTTTTCTTCGTTTACTCTTTTGGGTCCAAACAGAAACATTAAATATACGTATACTACAAACTCGAGGTAGATGTAATACGTTTTTATATATAGATATAGTTAGATAGATATAAAAAGGGGTTTCGAAGGGAAGAAGGTTACTCTATGATTTATTCTACCAAATAAAGTGTACTAACTAATTTTCTTAGGATGAGTATATAGGTTCCTGACTGTAAAATTTAGTGTAGAAGAAAAGTTGACTTCTCTTACTTTACTAAAAGTATAGAACTGTACTAACTAATAAACCTTCGACTTCGTTTTTAGATATTCTCAAGTTAGATACCGAGGGTGGTCGACTATCGTGTAATAGTTTGGAATAATTTTAGTACGTACTGAACGTTGACGTCGAAATAAAGACTGTCATTCGTTTATATTACCGGAAGACGGAAACCTAACGTGAAAACATAATTACGCCACCAACTATATAGATAAATACTTTCCTAATATCCACTACATTTAAAATGGAAATGTCTATTTACCATTAAGGAAACACAAATTCGAGGTATTCTCTGACCCCTTTAGATTTTATCACTACTCCGACTTACAAATAGGCTCGGTCTAGATATTTCACAAAGAATATCGTTTGACGATCAGGGTTATCCTATGGAGAAGGAACATAAAGACTCCTAGAGAAGGAAATTAGGTTTGGGACTCTTCATAGAGTCGATATTTCTACTCAGTAGTCCCGTATGTTCGACTTTAAATATATGAGACCACATTCAGCTGAATAACTTTCTCTTCCAAAGTAAGTAGACTTCAATGCATCGTCATATCCCTTACATCCCTGGTCGGTCACAAGACTCCCAACCGTGCAAATACCCTTTTAGTTACGAATTCAATAGTAAAGGGGGACGAAATTAATATTAAGGTTAAAAGAAAAGTCTACCAAGTCTAGTTTATTTTTACACAGCCCAGAAAAGTAACATTTGTGGCGGGGTATTTAGACCCGAGACAGTAACGTTCTGAGATGGTGTATCTCACTTGGATCGAGGGAACATGGATCTCAAGTACAGACAACACTACAAACGTTCCAGTTCTGATTCAAAGGATCATCTCTGAATCTATTTAGGTAATTCTCCTGTGGGTTTATTAAGATTTCATTCGGTTTTTAAGTTGGACACTGAGACGATTCTTAATTTATTCCTTTTTAAAGGGAAAATCTTTCGATAAGTCATCTGATGTTTGTAGAACTTTTTTCCTAGATACAGAGAAAGTAAATAATTGAGTTGTATGGAGGATCTCTACCTGTCACTTGATAGTAGGATGCTCGTGAGAACATTCATGATCTCTATCCTACCAGTTGTTCTCGTCACAACTGGTAGACCATACACATCTCAGAAGAGAACACAACAACCTTCTCCCACAAACGATACTGGTCACGTAAGAGAACCGTCTTGAGGTAATCGTAAACGGGACTAAGTAAGACATGTGGTTCCAGTTTAAACGGACAACGAGGTCTACAAAGAACTGAAGGATCAAAACGTAAGGTCAGGGGATATTACTTTTCCTGTAGAAAACCCCTACAATTAAGATCTTTCAGAACATCCAGAAGTATCTTGGCAAGTTGAAGTCGAAGAAGTCGTAATGACCAGCCCCGCATCTGAACTTAATGGTACTATAACTTACCAAACGGTACCTTTGTTTGTCTTTAGTAAGACAGCAAAAACTCTGACGTAATTCATGACGTAAAGTCTGAGAAAACAACTGATATTACCGATGAGGTAAAGAAGATTCCATAAGAACGGACGTCATCATCTATATTACCAGTAGACTCAATTTAAGTGAGTAAGGTCAGGTAAAATCAAGCGAATAAGGATCTTACGGTTGTAAGTGAGAACGGTAGAGGACAAACTAGTGAAGGTTAAACGGAACTAAGTACCTGGATCGTACGGTCCAAGGATACGTTATAACGACAAATGTCGTAGTCTGGAACGATGGTAGTGGTCAGTATAGGTGTCCCACAACAAAAAGGAAACCGAGATAGGGAAGTAAGAAAGACCTCAATAAAGAGGTAACTAGAGGTCATCGTATAACCCGTGGATAGCTGGACTCCTCAAGAAGAAAGTCATAGGATAGTAAAACGGAAAAGTATGACAAGTACCCCAAGAGTTCCGTTCTTATGGCTTCACCAAACTATAAGGGAGGAGGTCAACTGGTATAAAACAGTCTTGAGAAGTGGTACTGGGCTTTAGTCTAACTAATATAAGAAACGTTGGTTTCTACCTCTTCGAGATATGTCAATCGTTTTCGTTCTGACCCTCGACTGACACCGAGTGTACTTGAGGAATAACGGTTTAAGTCTGAATTTAACTTCTTTCATCCCTTTTGGTGATCTGGTAAGTCCATACTGGATTTAGTCTAGGGATTACTAATATGTCGCCTTCATACTTTATCTAAATTCCCTGATCTAGACTATCTGTCTCACAGACTACTTGATACCAACCTCTATGTACTGTAACATGTCCTCTGTCCCTGGTTCTAGTAGGGGTTCTTTTTCTTTACGTTTTTTCGTTTTACCAACAGATTCCTCCGGTATGTTTGTCGACACTTTTCTTCTCTGTAATTTTCGTTTCCTCTTTTTCCTTTCTATATGGGTAAACTTACACTTCAAGGTTTCTTATTGTTCCTCTCTTCTTTCGAAGGGAGTCACCAGTCACGTTTTTTAATCTCCTTTGGTTATCTTATCCTTTCTGATCTCTAGAGAAGTTCTTGTAGTCTCTATGGTTCCCTTGAAAAGTACGTTTCTACCCGAGTTATTTATTGTCTTTAACATATCTGTATTGTCTTCGTCTCTATAATGTTTCTACACCGTTCATATGTGTCTTCTTGATATGTTTTTTCTAGAAACGTTGGGTCTATTAATGCTACCACACTAGTGAGTGGATCTCCGTCTGTAGGATCTTACACTTCAGTTCTCCAGGAATCCTTCGTAGTGATACTTGTTTCGATCACCTCCACTACCTTAAGGTCAACTCGTTTAAGTTTAGGATGTTCCACTACTACACTTTCACGAAGTGAGTTTTACGGTCGTTTGACCTTTTGAGTCGTCACCGGTGTCCTGACCTTTTCCAGGGAAAAGTAAGGTTAGGGACTCTTTCCGTTACTGTTTCTTACGAGTTTGATGGTGTATTAATGTGAGTAGAGTGTACGATCATTTCATTACGAGTTTTAAGAGGTTCAGTCCGAAATTGTTATGCACTTAGCACTTGAAGGACTACAAGTTCGACCAAAATCTTTTCCGTCTCCTTGGTCTCTAGTTTAACGGTTGTGGACGACCTAGTACCTTTTTCGTTCTCTCAAGGTCTTTTTGTAGATAAAGACGACATGACTGATACGGTTTCGGAAACTGACACACCTGGTGTTTGTTGACACCTTTTAAGACTTTCTCTACCCTTATGGTCTGGTGAACTGGACGGAGAACTCTTTGGATATACGTCCAGTCCTTCGTTGTCGATCTTGACCTGTACCTTGTTGTCTGACCAAGGTTTATCCTTTTCCTCATACGCTTCCGACATATAACAGTGGGACAAATAAATTGAATATGTGTCTCATGTAGTACTTTTTGCGACCAGACCTTCTTCGTGTTTGACCTTAGTTCTAACGGCCCTCTTTATAGTTAGTGGAGTCTATACGTCTACTGTGGTGGGAATACCGTCTTTCACTTCTTCTTGATTTCTCATAGAACTACTTTCACTTTCTCCTCTCACTTTTTCAACCGAATTTTGAGTCGTAAGTCTTTTGATTCTAGTACCGTAGGCCAGGGTAGTGAAGTACCGTTTATCTACCTCTTTGTCACCTTTCTTACCGTGTGAAATAAAAGAACCCGAGGTTTTAGTAACGTCTACCTCTAACGGTAGTTCTTTATTTTTCTACGAAAGAGGAACCTTCTTTTCAATACTGGTTGGATCTATCGTATAATTTTTTGTCTCTGTAATGAAACGGTTGTTTCCAGGTAGATCCGTTCCGATACCAAAAAGGTCGTCAGTGCATACCTAGACTCTCAACCTGATATTTCTTCCGACTCGTGGTTTCTTAACTACGCAAACTTGACACCACAACCTCTTCTGAGAACTCTCAGGGAACCTGACGTTCCTCTAGGTTGGTCAGGTAAGACTTCCTCTAGTTGGGACCCTAAAGAAACCTTCCTTACTACGATTTCGACTTTGAGGTCATGAAACCGGTGGAGTACGCTTCTCAACTGAGTAACCTTTTCTGAGACTACGACCCTCCCTAACTCCCGTCCTCCTTTTCCCCTACTGTGTCCTACTCTACCGACCTACCGTAGTGACTTAGTGACTACCTGTACTCAGACTCACTTGAGGTCCTCTACCACTACCTGTCCCTCCGGACCACACGACGCTGAGTACCCAAGCGTTTCTCAGCCTGTGCTGACTCGTTGACTTGACTTGACTATGAGACAGTCTCTTTTGATGTGGAATCATGTCCTGTGTTCGTTTCCGGTGTCATTTCCTACAAAGTATCTACAACCTTTCTACTTCGCCATGGGACCGTCTATTCCACTCCTTCGTCCCTCGTTATAAGGGCCTTCTTCCTGGTCGTACGTCTTTCAACCGAAACACCCGATCAGAATCTCTTGCCGATCAAACTATTTGTACCCGGTCTACTCTTTACCGGGATGTTCAGTACTACTTTTTCAAAATGGAATAAAACTCCATATACCCTACAGTATTTTCACAAAACTCGGTCTTTCCATGTACTGGTGGTAACACAACATATTACATCGTCCTTGCGATATCCGTCAAGACCTCATTTAATTACTTCTTTAAATTTGTTTGGATGACCATTGCTATTCTTATTGATTGTACAAACCTGTAAAGACTAAGAGGTTGACAAGAGATAGTTTCATGAGAAATCTATTTTAATAAATCTATCTGACTAAAGTTTTTACTCCCCCCCAGGGTCCACCACGTCGCCATTTCTTAGACGGACGGTCACGTCCTCTGTGTTCTCCACACTCAAACTAGGGACACAGTCCTTCTAGGAGACCTCCTCGTTTAACGTTGGGTGAGGTCATAAGAACGGACCCCTTAAGATACGTGTTTCTTCGGACCGTCAGATACCAAGTGCCCAGTGTTTCTCAGTCTGTGTTGACTCGTTGGTTGTAACGTTCATATTCGGTCTTACTGAAGGAGTATGTAGTTATACACTATCTTTTTAAAAAATTTTTCTACTCCTTTGACTAAGTTATCGAAAGGGTTTACAGTGTTTAGATCAATTAATACTTAGTGATACCTATGTTTAGTAGGACAGGGGTCAAGGGGTTTTATTATTCCGAGGGATTTTCGGGTGTCTCCTATACTACCGACCTACCGTAGTGACTGAGCTATCTGCACTCAGACTCACTTGAGGCCCTCAACTACTACCCGTCCCTCCGGACCGCACGACACTAAGTACCCCAGCGTTTCTCAGTCTGTGCTGACTTACTGACTTGACTTGACTTGACTTGACTTTTCGGGGTCTTGGACTATTTTTATAGTTGAACCTCATTTTGACACTTAGAGTTCACGACTCCCTTTAATTTTGAAGACAAGTGAATGAGAAAATAATTGAATTTACTAAAATAATGAGTTTTATTGATTTACTTAATGAACTGGTAATACCGTTCTCTACTCAATTATAAATAATTCACCTATAACTGACAGAATATATTTTCAAAGCGATAAGTGTAACAACCAAAACAAACAAACTAACGAGTTAAAGACAAACTAAATACACCAACCACCCTAGTTGTCTTCAAACTGACAGCTGGACTCAATTGACAGTTTGTCTTTGTGAAGCTCACCTTTGTATCGGTATACAGTCTCCGCTAGTACTGTTTTATACGGGAACTCTTAAAATACCCTTGTAACCTCTCTTAACATCCGAAAGTGTCTTGTGTTTAACCCCTGACTCATATAACTTAGATCTCTAAGAAAGATATTGGAACCTATTTTTCTCAACACGACTTTAACATAAAGCATAAAAGGATGACATTACAAACGGAGAAAGGGGGCATGTTTGAAGAGATGTCGGCACTGACGTAGGTAGGGGAAGTAGTACCACTGAGTATATAAACACAACAGTTGTGACTGTAGTGACGAGTCGTGAGTCAAGTCAAGAGGTGTACGGACATCTGGAACGGTGTTTCTGCGGGGGATGAGAGTTAAATTCATCACAGTTGTAAACGAGGAGTAAGATGGATGTGTTTGAACAGTAGTTTAGGAGTCTGAACTTTAAAATGTTGATAGAAACAGATGTAGGATATGTTTAATGGTGGTCAGTGTAGATTCCCTAAAGATTTTGGTCAATTAAGACGTACAAATTACCGGGACAGGGTTCATCAAAGAAAGATAGGGGTAACGACGACGGTATTAAGTTTTAAGGTAACACCTTTATTAATCATATGTTACTGTACCTAACAAAAAAAAAATAGGAACTTCTAGACACAGAAGTTGTCAGATTCGTAAAAGGGGAGTAATAGAGTGATTTTATTCTAGTTCAATATAGGTGTGTTCTTTGGACATTTACTTACAATTACCACCGAAATAAACATTATTTGATTTTACTCTTTACGAATGAGGAACCTTCCTTTCAATACTGGTTGGATCTGTCGTATAATTTTTCGTCCCTGTAATGAAACGGTTGTTTCCAGGCAGATCAGTTCCGGTACCAAAAAGGTCATCAATACATACCTACTTCTTTCGACTCGAGGTTTCTTAACTACGAAAACTTGACACCACAACCTCTTTTCAGAACTTTCAGGGAACCTGACGTTCCTTTAGGTTGGTCAGGTAGGATTTCCTCTAGTCAGGACCCATAAGTAACCTTCCTGACTATGACTTCGACTTTAAGGTTATGAAACCGGTGGACTACACTTCTCGACAGAGTAACCTTTTCTGAGACTACGACCCTTTCTAACTCCCGTCCTCCTCTTTCCCTGTTTTCTCCTACTCTACCAACCTACCGTAGTAGTTGAGATACCTGTACCCAAACCCACCTGAGGCCCTTAACCACTACCTGTCCCTCCAGACCGCACGACTCCAAGTACCCCAGTGTTTCTTAGTCTGTACTGACTCACTGACTTGACTTGACTTTTGTTCTTTAATGAGGTCACAGAAGGAAAGTGATCTCCTTACAATCTATTTGATACCATGTAGGTGTGTTGTCTTATAATAAGTCAGAGTGTTTATTCCCTTGATTACTGTGTGACTCACTGCACCTATCTAGAGTTCCCGGTACACGTCAAAGAAACATCACTGTCTTGTGTATGAAGACATAGAGTTAAAACCACCACCAATATTATTAACAATATACACTATTTTAACGTTTCATTATATATGGTTTCTCTCTCTTCACGTGTATTTTTGGTCACCCGAGGTTTATGTCAGACACCAAATAAATTATCATAACTTAGTTAGACAAAGGACCAAAACTATAACATGATATCAAAGTATTTACAACCGAAGGGTCCCGAGTCTACCATTTCTTAGGTAGACGGTTATGTCCTCTGACCTCAAGCTAGGGACCCAGTCCTTCTAATGTGCCTCCTCCTTTACCATTGGGTGAGGCCATAGAAACGGACCTCTTAAGGTACCTGTCTCCTTGAACCACCCGATGTCGGGTACCCAGTGTCTCAAGTTGTGTTGGCTTTCTGACTGTGACTGACTGACGTATTTTACAATGGTGACCCTCTTCGAACTACTTCCTGTACCTTTGAAACTTGAGAAGAGCGTTTAATTTTTTTACGAAATTTTTAAATTAGCATAAGAAAGATTAGAAAAGAGTTTGAAAATAGTAAAAGGAAACTCAAGTCTCATTCTAGTCAAAGAGAGAGAGTAAAGTGAGAAGGTCAGAGGAATATCAATGAAATAATATAACTTTTAAGTGAGATACTTATCCACGTCATGAGGGAGAGTAGACACATAAAATTGGACACAATGGGAAGTAAACTTTGCTATAAAACATCCGTAATAAAATACTTTAGGAGTGTTATCGACGGACAATCAAGAGTGAAAAGGGTAGAAATATCGACTTTAGTGCCTCTGAATTTCTTCAATCGAGTATCTCGACCGTCTTTTTCTTCCAAAATTTGGGTCGGAAAAACTGAGGAGTCATAGTATACATAAGTAGTTATGACTACAAATCTAATGAACAACCGTACGTTCTGGTTGTACCGGGTACGGAATACGAACAGTCAAAAACACAACGATATAACTTATTTCACGAAGACGACGACGACGATTCAACGAAGTCAGCACAGACTGAGACACGCTGGGGTCTCTACCGTCGGGTGGTCCGAGGTGACAGGGACCCTAAGAGGTCCGTTCTTGTGACCCCACCCAACGGTAAAGGAAGAGGTTACGTACTTTCACTTTTCACTTTCACTTCAGCGAGTCAGTACAGACTGAGGATCGTTGGGGTACCTGACGTCGGATGGTCCGAGGAGGTAGGTACCCTAAAAGGTCCGTTCTCATGACCTCACCCCACGGTAGCGGAAGAGACTACAACTTATGTCACTCATAAGTGATTTATTGACATCTTACTTTTACTGGAATCAGGGTGCTATGTCGTAAAATCTGTGTATGTTTAGTAGTAAAGAGTTTGACTCCACTTTCCCAGAATATTCACATTTATTTTAAAAATTTATTATTAAATTTTTTTTGATGAATTACGTTTGTTCGATCATTTGACTCTAGTCACCCGTTCTGGGACACATAGACATTCTCGAAGAGACCCGACTCGGTAGTCCTTCGAGAAGGTGGGTGACTCTACACTCGGTACGACCTTTACTTCCCGAGCCGTGGTTGTTGTACTTTAAAGAACAGGTAATGAAGGACACTTCCGTAGGAGTTAAAAGTGTCGGGTTCTGGTCTCTGTTCTCTTTACTCAGTCGTTCCTCAGGTTCACACTTTGGCTATTCGTTCGTCCAGGTCCTTCGGGGTGTTTCAGGACACAACTTGAGCTGTAGTTGAAAAGCTTTAATTCTGTCTAAGATAGACATCCCTGGTCCAGTTAGCTATCGTAAAGTTAGAGTTTGTAGGTAGATGGATAATTAGTAACTGTTGTACCATACCATCTCACTGAGATTTGGTGAGTTCTTGTGTGTGTGTGTGAGTGTGTGTGTGAGTATTTGCGTCACGACGTCAAAATGCACGAACCACCCTATGAAACTTGTGAATGTTTCTGAGGATCATGTTTTAAGAACTATGTCTTCCTTCACTCGTCAAACTTCAGGTTTTTTGACACATTTCGTTTGAATTCGGTTATAAAATAAAACACTGGGAAATGAAAAACCGACTGTTTGGACTCGTTTATTATTAACGTGAAGAATTTAACTTTACATTTTTTTTTTAGTCCTTGATACACTTTCACAGTGTGAGATTTTAATTTATAGTCTATACTTATATTAATAAACCGGATAATAGTCGTTTCCATTGTTGGAAACGTTTGATAATTCGTAACTTCCTCAATACCTTGGGTTCAACGAAGGTTAAAGGTACAAAAGAGGTTTAAGTTAGACCGGATTGACATATCTTTAAGTCTACTGTTTCATATCACCATAATCCTGGTAAAGTTTGATAAGACGATGAGTTCAACCCGTGTACCGCCCCTATACCCGTCCCGGTGTACTGATCGAAACCTGTTATTCCTATATTCTTTTTACTACACATTTGTGAGGGTCCACCTTCGAAATTCTAGGTCTTACGTTACACGACAAAAGAAGACGATGTAACTGTGACTTTTGAGTAGATTTCCATCTTAGATTACTCTACTTTGAGGTAGTCAGGTTGGCGGACTCGTTGATGTTATTTGTGTGAGGGGGGACTGGTTAAAACATGTACGTCACACTTGTTCTTCATTTACGTAACACAATTCAGAGACACTAAACCCCGACTAAAAAACGTGTATTATGTTGGATAGAACTAGATGTGTGTCATAAATTTATGGTAGGAGACAGGTCGAAGTTAGGGGTGGAGGTGGTCACCTAATCAAAGTATTGACTCACTCCATAAAATTTGTAAATGTATAAAATTCTTTCGGTAACTTACTCTAATATAGAATATGTACCGTATATTGTGTATTCTGAGGTTTTGATAGTGCGTAATGAAAAGAGTATAGTTCTGAATACATATTAAGAGGAGGGGAATTTAGACCCGACCGGAATCACTGAACGAGATGAGTATCTTACACCTCTTTCACTGTAAGAACTGACGTGTTCAACGTACACACGTACAAGTCTGTGAAGTCAATGTAACCTGAGAGAGGTTGAGATACCTGACATCGGGCGGTCCGAGGAGACAGGTACTCTAATAGGTCCGTTCTTATGACTCACCCAACGGTACGGGAGGAGGTCCCTTAGAAGGGTTGGGTCCCTAGTTTAACCATAGTGGACGTAACGTCCACCTAAGAAATGGGTGACTCGATGGACCCTTCGGGTATATTTTCCAACGACGACGACGACGACGATTCAGAGAAGTCAGTACAGACTGAGACACGCTGGGGTCTCTACCGTCGGGTGGTCCGAGGGGGTAGGGACCCTAAGAGGTCCGTTCTTGTGACCTCACCCAACGGTAAAGGAAGAGGTTACGTACTTTCACTTTTCACTTTCACTTCAGTGAGTCAGCACAGGCTGAGAAGCACTGTGGGACCTGCCATCGGATGGTCCGAGGAGGTGGGTACCCTAAAAGGTCCGTTCTCATGACCTCACCCAACGGTAACGGAAGAGGTATATTTTCCAATCCAAGATTATTTTGGATTTAGAAGACGGGTACGGAGACCGAGGAAGTTTGTTGAGTACGAATTTTCGGGTTCAGAGTATTTCTTCAGTGTCTACATTCTAAAAGTCAACTACTGTTAACGACCAGAGGGCCGGGGTCTATTCGTAGTTAAAGGTTAGTACACGTGCTCGGTAGAACCTATAAGTCGGTTCAGTTCGGAAATCTACTGACGTCGGGGTCAGTTCCTTACTCTCTGGGACTAGTTCTTATGGGACGTCACCATGGACACTCTATACTCTACGAGATCTCTATGTCCTATTCTCTAGGAATTTTCTCTTATCATTTAACAAAATTCAGTGATCCAAAATCTGAACAAATGATATGTCGTTATCTATTAGACTCAAGACACCTTATACGAATTATAAATATACTTTAACCTTATTATGTATAGTGTGTTCTAATAATATCTCTAATTTAAGACATTGTATGGAGTATACGAAACATATCACAGAAATTATATTCTACGTAGTTAGTTCTATAAGAACCAGAACCTCCCAATTTGTTTTTTTCCTTTTATTTCTTGAAGTCCGTAATCACTTAATTTTATTGTTCAAAACAAAGAGAAAGTAAGACAAACACACAATTCCAACTGAGACCAACGAGTCCTTGGGTTCTGTTATCCCACACTAGCGAAACTGAAAACGACTAAGGAGACGTTCTCCTTCTTGCTTCAGGACCCCTAAACACAATACGTGAACTTACGCGACCTGACCTTCGTCGTGTCTAGTGAACCGTCTGTTACATACTCGGATTTGACACTCCCCGTCGTTCATTTTAGGATGGTAAACGTGGTTCTTATCCACCCTTAACTTCGGAAACAGATTGTTGTACTACTGTCCGACACACCAAAAAGAGGTATTTTAATAAGATAGGATTGTATAGTATTAAATGAATAAATAAACCAATAACAGAAAGAAAGGTATTATCTTACATCCAAG
Source organism: Capra ibex (assembly GCA_006410555.1). NCBI lineage: Eukaryota > Metazoa > Chordata > Mammalia > Artiodactyla > Bovidae > Capra > Capra ibex. The sequence goes on along the minus strand of SJYO01029777.1, from coordinate 480,760 downwards.
GGACATCCGTCTATAAAGACAGGTAACTCAAGTGGAGACATATGATTTGTGGGTCTCTGTCATCTTAACCCGTGTCGTCAATGAACAATTATATACTTCCCTTATACCCCATAGTCGTATCCTTCGTCGACGTCGTAAAGTAGAAGTATTACCACTGGTGTATTTAATGTAAAAGTTTCTATCATTCATGAATTTCTCCATATCGGGTCTATTATGTTACTGTTTATACTTTTTATTCATATTTACAGATTTTCCGAAATTGAATTTCATAAGACTTAGTGATAATGGTAAGGTTTAGGTATCATGATAATTATTATCTATGTACTCAATCCATCAATCTTATGTCCTTTTTCAAGTTTTACCGCCAATTTTTCACCGTCGGTTTTCCGTCTTTTTCTTTCCTTTTTCGGGTACTTTTCTCCTACTGTCTTTTAAGACTTCTGACCTCACCCTTGGAGACCACCCTTTTTTGTATGAAGGAAGGGGTAGTTGTCGTCCATGTTCGGGACAAAACGTGTCCCGTCCAAGGTCCTCCTCCTCTATTTTTCATATTTTTACCCTTCTGTTCTCCCCAACTCCGGTGAGGAAACCCCAGCCGGACGGGAGTGGAGAACTCGATTTTATTTTAGAACTCGATATTGTGACCAGGTAACAAAGTTTAGAAACGACGTTTCTCTAGTTTGGTTCACTTTCTTTGTGTGAGTGGACTTTTATATAGAGTGAGTCGATAGCTCATGTTTACAAGACCATAGTCCGTTTCGGTTCAAATTTAGAACCGACGGGTTTAATAATCGAGACGCAAAACCTAATATTACCATAATTTGGTTTGGGAGAAAAATACCCCGAAGGGACCATCGAGTAGACCATTGCTTGGGTGGACGTTACGTCCTCTGGACCCAAACTAGGGACTCAACCCTTCTAGGGGACCTCCTCCTGTACCGTTGGGTGGGGTCATAAGAACGGACCTCTTAGGAATACCTCTCTCCTCGGACCTCCCGACGTCAGGTACGGCAGTGTTTCTCAGTCTGTGCTGAGACACTAAATCCAATATTTAGTTACCATAATTTGGTTTGGGAGAAAAATATGTAGATTGAGAATAGTAAAAAAGTACCACTGAGTTTTCGTATTTAAGAGTACATAAACCTTAATGACGAGAGAGACGGTAAAGAGACTAAGATCCAAGAGAAGGTCCGGGATGACGAGAGAGAACTAAATGTCTTTATGAAGTCGGGTTAAAAGAGTCACCAGGTTTCGTTAAGGTCATTTATTACAATCGACCTACGATCATAGAAGAGAGACTATTAATCGTGTGGGACGAAAGGAGGTGGCGTCGGAGGTGAAGAACCGTTATGCACTGTTCGCCTATTTCACTTTCACTTCGGAGAGTCAGCACAGGCTGATAAAGACTAGGGTATCTGACATCCGAGGAGACAGGTGACCTATAAGGTCCGTTCTCATGACCTCACCCAACGGTAAAGGAAGAGGTCCCCGGAAGGACTGGGTCCTTAACTTGGGTCCAGAGAGAGTAGCATCCGTCTGTGAAAATGGCAGACTCGGTGGTGCCTGAAGTACTTATTTCTCCAAAGTATATGTTGTTACTCGAGACTTTCCGTTTCGACCCATCTTTATCCGACAGAGTTTAGTCTTTCTCCTCATGTAGTTGAGGTAGACGGGAGGAAAGTATTGGTCGAGATACCATATACTTTAATTCTCTTATCTTTGACAGAATGGTCATTATGTGTTTCAAAAGGAGTACGTGTTTCAGTTGAAACCGAATGAGTTCTAGTGACTCGACGTGTGACGTCTTTCCAAACTTTGTCATATGTCTGTTTTATTTCAGAGATAAATAGACAAACTTTTGTTACCATCAGTCCAAAAAACAAACCAACCAAAAAACAAAAAACTCTACATCCTTTCCCTACTACTCGATTTCCAATTGAAACGGTGTCTTTTTGTGAAAACAACGAGAGGTTTCTATTCGTTTTAAACCCTTGTTTCTGAAAGACTAATTAGTCAAAGGTCGTTATAGTTGGGAAATTAATCGGATATGTCGATTGTTAAAATTCTCCGTCTACCATGATTTGTCATCGATTTCTTACACTATGGTTCCTGTAAAAGAAATTCAGTTTTCGTTCCAGGAACTGAGTGTTCTACAAATTACGGGAGTTATCTTATATAGAGGGGGGAGTGGGGACGACAAAGAAAGTGACCTGTTTTAATTCTTTTCGTATTAAATATTTAGACACGAACATACTATGAAAGTAAACAACTTTGAAAAAGACATACCAAAAGAGTTGACGTTGGATGTTTTTATCCTTTAAATGCACTATAGATGGTGTCGTCCTGTCTACATTGAGGTGGATACTGATCTAGTTCTCTAAGTCGACTACACCAGTGTTGAAAAAACAAAAAGATAGAGAGACCTTACATCAGAGAGTTGCCACCAAAGAAGGCACATTGTCTAAAAAGAGTACACCACCGCTTTCACCGGGAACAGGCGGAATCTGAAGGGCCCCGGAATCACGGGTGATAGAGTCTTTCTTCTTGACCGAGAAACATCTACGAAAATCCAAAAACTAACTAGACCGAAGTCGATATAAAGGTAGATCTCAAATTTCACTTTCACTTATTTCACTTCAACGAGTCAGCACAGGCTGAGAAACCCTGGGGTACCTGACATCAGATGGTCCGAGGAGGGAGGTACCCTAAGAGGTCCGTTCTCATGACCTCACCCAACGACAAAGGAAGAGGTCCCCTAGAAGGGATGGGTCCCTAACTTGGGTCCAGAGGTCGTAAGGTCCATCTACGAAAAGGTAGATCTCAAATCGGTCTCAAAAGGTCATAAGACTAACCGGTCCGGACACAATATCGGAGTAGTGATTGTGGTCCGTATCTAAATTTGTGTGAACTTTGAGTTGTGACTCTTAACCTCGTCCAAAACATACATCCTGTTTATATAAAAGTCATGTAAGAAAGTAATCTAATAGTATTGTCGAAGTACTCATTTTGTACCTGTCTTAAAGATCTTCTCCATTCAGTCCTTCGACCTTTTAAGATCCAGATTTCCGGTTGTTCATAACTACATAAAGACTGAAAAGATTTAAATCGAGACACGGGAGTCAATTTGATATATTGTATTATTAGAATCAAGGAACAGCGATTTTAATAATTATTACGTTACACGTACTAACACCATACGTAAGTTAATCTATACTTTTCTTTGTTCTCGTAGTGTACAATATTAATGGGACACATTATTTGTTGAAGTTTAAAGTCAATGAATGTTGTTCAAACGAAAAGTCAAGATACCCAACCGATATTAAGACGAGACTTGAAGGGACCACCGAGTCTGTCATTTCGCAGACAGATGTTACACCCTCTAGACCCAAGGTAGGGACCCAACCCTTCTAGGTGACCTCTTCCTTTACCGTTAGGTGAGGTCATGATAACGGACCTTTTAGGGTACCCGTCTCCTCGGACCATCCGATGTCAGGTACCCCAGCGTTTCTCAGTCTGTACTGACTCGCTGAAGTGAAAGTGAAAGTGAAAGGACTCACCTGAACCTCGAACCGAATATACATACAAGTGTAGACGAGCTGTACATAGGAGTAAGACACTGGTTGTCGATGGACCTCATACAAGAAGGATACCGTCTACCGTGTTCGTATTCTCCTACTCCGTTTGGTGTATTCGTATGAATTACTGAAGATAAGTGTGATGTAGACGACAGTAGGGTAACCGGTTCTGTTCAGTGTACCGGTTCGGGTAGGGACCTCATCCGTTTTGTTAAAGGGATCAGACCACTCTCCGTGACTTTTAATGAACCTTCTTCAACACGGGTATATTGAGGGGAAGTCTCTTCCTTACTTCTTAACCTTTGTAATTGGGTCAGATGGTGCTTTGGTATCAGCCGCTATTTTTTTATAATCTAAGTAGTAACGTTAAGTAGGACATCAACCCCCCCGCCTGTGACATCCTAAATCCTATCCCTTAAATTCCAATCCTTTTCACGTACTTTAAAGAAATATCCGGTACTAAAATATGAGAGGGGACGTTGTGATCCAAAGGATTCATCGAACCGAGAACCGAAGACTGAGATGACCATGAAGCGAAGACCAGAAATGTAGAACCGAAGTGTGGAGGTCTTGGACAATGTGGACTGGACGTAGAAGAGAGAAGAACCGAGTGTTATACCGTCCCCTACAGACAGTGTCAGTGAAGACGTCGGTGTCATGGACGGTGTATCCCACACCAACTATTTATTAGTCTTTGAGTAAATTTTCTTCTCAGTGAGTGCCGTTTCTACATTGGGTGGGGTTTAAGTGAGAAGGTAATGAGGAATGATTATTCATTTTATTAAGCCCATATCTTTCTCCCGTTGTTTCTTGATTTAATTTTGAGGTAAAAGATGGGAAGGCACATCGGTTCCTCCCCCCGCCAGTTACTTTACGTTTACCTGTCATAGTCGTTCCCGAAGGTCTGATTAAAATTTTCCTCAAGATAGGGAAATAGTAAGGGAAAGAAGGAAGGACGTTGTATCTGAAGTACCAACCTCAGGACCACCAGGACAACATTTGTCTGGAATCTCTACCAGCTCAGGTTTCGACTTTTCAGGTCCAGAGACTACTGAAACACTCGGGTCCTGATAGTTGGAGACAAAAAGAAATCACACTCTCTTTTTACTTGAGTTAAACAAGTTCGGTAATAACCTTTCTCCTCCAAGATTTCGAACGTCGACTCGTGTTATTATCGTATACAAGGACCATCTACAATTAACCTAGACTAAAACTTTCACCTCTATATTGACCAAAGAGTGATATTTTCCTAGTCTCCGTCTTTGTCTTAGTTTAATCCTATTTCACCAAAGGAACCGGTATTGACTTGTCTTTCGGAACCGTGTTCGTTCTCATATAGCTCTTAATGGGAGTGTGGGAAAAAAGAGTAAAGAGAGACGAGAACGAATAAGACACGGAGGATATCTGTAAATACATGTAATAGATTAAATTAAGAGTTTTGTCAGGAAAGTTTATGTGGTGTAATAGAGACATAATAACTTATGTCATAAATGGTGTTTTGTTTCCTGTCTATTCACTAGACGGGTTCCGGTAAATTTGTCTATGTTTGTATTGAACAAATTGACGATTTAGGGTGACTGTAAAATTTGAGACATGTATAAAAAATTACGTACTTATAACGAACTTTTTGTTGGTTCTTGTAGTTTTTATTTTGGCATTACTATTAGATACGAGGACTCGTGACACCATACGAGAAGAATTGTGCGAGACAGAGCTTATTCTCACTAATCGGTAGTTCCTTAAACCCAGTCAAAGACAAGGTCTACTAGTCCTTACTCCGTGTCTCGGTGTTATGGGTGACTAGTGTTTATTATTATTTTTATTGATATCAACGTCGAGAGAGATGTACTTAATTGAGTTAATCATTCATAAAGAAGTTACAACTGATCCATAATACCAACAACAGGTCAACGAGTCAGTACAGACTGAGAAACACTGGGGTACCTGACGTCACGTGGTCCGAAGGAACAGGAAGTAACAGAGGGTCTCAAACACGTTTGAGAACAGATAACTCAGCTACTACGGTAGGTTGGTAGAGACAGTGGGAGAAGAGGAGGGTGGAACTTAGAAAGGGTCACAGTCCCAGAAAAGGTTGTTCAACCGAAAGATGTAATCCACCGGATTCATAACCTCGAAGTCGAAGTCGTAGTCAGGAAGGTTTATTATCAGTCCCAACTAAAGGAAATCCTAATTGAGTAAACTAAAGGAACGACAGGTTCTCTTAGAGTTTTCAGAAGAGGTCGTGGTGTTAAGTTTTCGTAGTTAAGAAGTCGTGAGTCGGAGAAAAAACTGGTTTGAGAGTGTAGGTATGTACTGATGACCTGATGCGTAATCCGTGACAAGATTCGGGAAACCCATATATTTATTTGTTTTCTCTGTTTTTCGTCACAGGGACACTGAGGATATTAAAATCTTTTACGGTAACTTAGGAATCCACGTCTCGATACCATCCATGGAAGGTAAACGAGAGGATTTAAGGGGTCAGAAAGTGGTTAATTCGTCACACCACAGTACATTGGTCGAGACCAGTCACTCGACCACAGTCTTTATTACAGAATGAAGACATAACTAACTTCGTCACTTATTGACTTCTCACATACATACCAAAGGATAAAAAGGAGAAGGAGTCGTTTCGAATTTTAGTGTAAACTCTGGATATTGAGACTCACAGATTCCGAGATATGTCTCAACCTCGGGTACAGTTAGGTGTACCCTAACCTATACTTCGTACTAGTTCTTTTGTTGAAGAAACGAGTAATCATTCAGTGGTCCTTAAAGTCCTCAGAGGTAATACGGACACATTGTATCGGACACGACTGATTGTATTTCCACATAAAGCATGGTAGAGACATGGATGACGAGAATTTGTCATCAGACAGTTGTCTCCATAAATCTCTAATTCCGTTACCGTGGGGTGAGGTCGTGAAAACGGACATTTTAGGGTACCTGACTCCTCGGACTATCCGATGTCAGGTACCCCAGTGTTTCTCAGCCCGTACTGACTCGCTGAAGTGAAAGTGAAAATGAAACTCAGTTATAATGACAGGTTTCGTTTCAAAATTTTCCCAGATTTCTTTCCTTGTTAAAGAATACCGAACGTTGTAGTTTTTCCTAAAATACCCTTCCCACTGTAAATTCGTTCCTTCTTTATATCATAAAACTACTCTTGATGTCGGTAAACGGAAGTTATCTGGATCCAAACTAAAAGTCTTGATGGTGGATAGAATCTTTTCAATAAATTAGAGAGACTCGGGGTCAAATAAATAAAAATATTGTCCCTATTACGGATGATTAATCATAAAACACTCCTAATTACTCCTTTTTTTTGATCGTTTCGTAAGTATGTCACGACTAGTGCCACTCTTTATCCGTAATTAACCTTTCAAAACATACGTACGACTCTCGCTACCACCACTCTACATACATGTATTCCTACCCCAGAATGTACCGTTTGTCCGTATGAGTAAAATCCACGTTGAAGGTCTTAATCGAATCAATAATGTGAATTGTGAATCCGTCTTAAAATGTCAAAGTTTTTGTAGAACCATGTACAGTAGAATACATAAGAGATCTAGTTGAGAGGCTCTCTCAAGAAAAAAAAAAGATAAATAAATAAATAAATAAAATTATATGTAAATAAATAAAATTATTTAAATTTAACCTCCAATTAATGAAATGTCATAACATAACCACTCTCTCAAGAAATGCCGACAATTTTAAAGTGTCTACACGAATGACTCCGAGTCTTTGTACGTCTGTTAGTGGTTTTGTATGGTCACCTTCACGACCTAGACTTTGAAGATAAAAGAATATTTTGAGAACCACGAAAAGGATCCGAAGATTCACAGTATATACTCCTTGAATCATGTTTAACGTCTCGGAAGAAACGATCCATGAGAATGAGAAAAGGAGCCAGTTCTAAATGAGTACGTTGTCACGGAAAGGCAGACACGAACACTTCAAGAGGAGTCAATTAGACTAGAGTCTAAAGTCTTTCAGGCGAATTATTTTACCTGACGTTTTTCTTCACTTACAGATATTCGGAGAAGAGAAACAGGATCACTGAAATTGAACGAACAAGAGTATGCATTCTGTGTTGGCTATGACGACACTCGACCTCCACATCTTCTAGAGAAACTAAGAGAGTTACTCTCGTTAAATTCTAGGTGGACGTCACAATGACGACAAGGTGTAGACTCACAACTCTACAGGAGTTCTCCACTTACGAAGACATTTACTCCTGGTTCATGTATACTAAAAGTATTTAATCCTTTCACAGTTTTCCCCTTTTGATTCCGTCGACATACTGTGACTTAGGTCTGAAACATCCTGAACTCTTTAACTTCTATTGAGAAAAGGTAAAGAGAGGAGAAACGGTAAAGGAGGAGTACGGAATCCTCGCACTATTAGATAGGAGGATTCGTGACACCATACGAGAAGAATTGTACGATACAGAACTTATTCTCACTAATTCTCACCACTCGACGAATAAGTTTTACTCTTTCCAGTGGTGGAAATCTTCTACGAAGAGAGACTCTCAAGGGGGGTAGAGTATCCTGACCTATAGACCGAGTTTCTTCTGTGTGTTCTTAAGATTTACTCCGTACTCTTTGAACTTTTCACCCGAATAACTCGGTATAAATATCACTTCGTGATTGTGTTCTCTGATTTTGGTTGAGAAAGACAGGACTTTGACGGAATAAGGAGACCGAAACGACAACTTGAACCTAGTTCACTCTATGTGATAATAGGAAGGTTTCAAAGAAGAAAAAAGTAAATGAATCTTCTGACATTATTTGGAAATAGAAAAGGGTTGGAGTAACAGAAATTCTGTGTTTGTTATGGTCATTAAGTCCTATTTGTGAAGAGGGAAGAGCCACCGGAAAGGAGGAGGTTTAACGGAGACGTTGGTCCACATTCAGGACTAGTAAGACGGAGAGTTTCGGTAAGAGGCAAAATATGTAAGGGTTTCGAGACCGGAAGTGGATCCGAAAGTAGAGAAAATTATGGACATCTATCGAGATCAGAACGGAGAAAGATTAGTTCGAAGACGGAGTTTCTTATTTGACTTTCACTTCAGTGAGTCAGGACAAGCTGAGAAAGCTGGGGTACCTGATATCGGATGGTCCGAGGAGGTAGGTACCTTAAAAGGTCCGTTCTCATGACCTCACGCAACGGTAAAGGAAGAGGCCCCCTAGAAGGTCTGCGTCACTAACTTGGGCCCAGAAGACGTAACGTCCGTCTGTGAAATGGTAGACTCGATGGACCCTTCGGGGTTTCTTATTAGTCAAAATTATTCTCTTCTTTAATTGGATATTAGTGGTTCGAAGGGTAAACACGTCTCTAAAACGTAAGAGACGGAATAAAATAGAAGAGATTCTTTGTGTCCGACCAAAAGAACAAAAATAGAAGTACGGGTAAAATATCTTTTTCTTTGACTCTGAGTCTCTACAATTGGAAGAGGACTAGTGTATCAACCGTTTATTACTTCAATTCGAAATCTGAGTTCATTCCTCTCAGTCCTTGGGTTCGGAAGTTGGTACAATTTAAAAGAAGGGTTCCTCTACACTCGAATTTGTACAAAATTCTGGGATGTGAAATTCACTTCAATCTCTATCCTATATTCAGGTCCAGAGAGGTTGAACACTGGAAATGTGATATAACACAAAACGAGTACCGTAAGGGAGTTCATTTTTAAGGAAACCGATGTATAAAGGATAACGACTATAGTTCTGAGAAGTGTTAAACTGACATTGATTTGAAGGGTCGGGAATAGAGGGTAGTAGAAACGGAAAAACGAAAGAGATCGATTGGTAGATTGGTAATGATAGAGAGGTAAAAGAGAACAGTAAAGGGGAAAGGTGTAAAGTTCAATCATTTTAGGAGAGATAGTATCAGGTCGAATTTACAAATACTTTCTGTACTTTTAAGGGGTAATTTGAGTTTGGTCCGTTGAGAAGACTCCGTTTCTTCTCCGGTACGGTTTCAGTGAATTATATTCCCTATTGTGTACCCTTTTATACCACTTCTCCCTCGACGTCCACTTCCTATTTTGTCAGAAGTAATTAATAATAATTGAGAGTCCCTTACTCTTCAAATATGTTCTCTCCAGGGACTTTGAATTAGAATCGAGAACAAAGACTATAAACAAGAGACCTCGACCCTTACCTAAGATTACCTAGGTAACTTAAGAAGAAGAAGAAAAAAAAAAAAAAAAGGATATAGAATCATTGATTTCAAGGTAAGTAACTCGTGAATTATTTATGAGTTATTAACAAAATGAGAAATTCTATACAACCGACAAAAAAAACAAAAAAACCCCCAAAAAAACCAGCTCTTAGATTCATACTGAGTAGACGTAATAAACTGTGTATCCAAATTTTACTCAAACTTATTAGAATCACTGTCAATACTATCCCTTGTCGGATAAAGTTTAGACTTGGGATGACAAATGGTATTAGAGATTGTTAAAACACGAAGACTCAGTTATCAATAAAGTGTCACCCCCAACGTACACTAAAGGTCATCCTCTTCTTCTTTTCTCTCCTCACTCATCCCCTCTTGTTTCTCTTCTTCCTTTTTATGTTCCTTTTCGTCCTTTTTCGTTCTTCTTTTCTCCTCTCCTCTACCCCTCCCCCCTCCCCTTTTGATAAAGTCCCACGTTTTGTTTGTGTAAAGTCCTCTTTCTTCTCGATGCAAATTAATTAAAAATGAGATGCGGTCCGTCGAATGATACCCGACGTGTAAACGAACCAGGAAATTAAGAGTATTACCATGTCACTCTGTTTATAAAGATGGTGGTAAGACGTATCCTCTTTAAATCCGAACCTTTAGAACTCTTTCAGGAGTATACCAGGTCAAACTACGCTCGACCCCACCTTGAGACGAGACAGAGCAAAACACAAGAATTAGGAAGCCCGAGTAATCGAGAGAAACCGGGATCACGATGATGATGCAGTGTGAGTTATGTTCGAGAGGCAGAAGGGGTGACGCGGTGATCTCTATAAACGTCCTTCGTTGTATAAAGAGGAGTCGACAAAGAAGAGGTTAAATTACGGGGGTACAAAGGTTGTCTGAGAACGTCTTAAAAACTGGATACCTCGAAAGTCCAGGGACAGAAAGCAGTTACAGAGGTAGGGATGTCAAAAGTACTATTGAAAACTCTCAGGGTTACACAATGAGTGTCGACGAAGTTATCTGAGCAGAGTTGTTCGAAGTAACAAAGTCTTTTCTTTCTAATATTTAAAAGAAGGAAAAGTAAACCAACTTCTGTCCTACTTCGTTTTCTGACGCCGGGGTCTTTAGGGTCCATGTCTTTTATATCGAAACCACCATTACTTTAGACCTAAGATTGGGATAGATATGGTGAACTAAAACCACTACAATAAATCTTAGAGATTATAAATCTCAGAAAGATATTATAGTCTATAATAAAAGATACTTATCCTTCAACTGTTCGTATTCGTTCTATCATGTACAGTTCGTCTTCCGTGTACCCTTAGAAATTCATTTACCAGGAGTAATAATAAGAGTAATCTAGTTATGGGAAGGTAAGAGATAGTTTGTTGTAATTTGATACAAATATTGACTTCCTGTTAGAGACAGAAGTAAGATTCGGTACCTTACTGAAGTTTTTGGAATATTATGTATTCGATTTATCTAATTCCTCAAGGGGAGTACTAAATTGAAATTTAGATTTGGATTTCTTTGTCATAGGCTCTGCTTTTTTCCTAAAAGGGGGTTCTAGTGTGTCCATCGATATCCGTCATAATCCTCATCTTAGGTACGATAGACTCTTAACTATGTTCGCTGAATGTGGATTCAGTCATTAAGAGTTCTAAGTTTGAGTCTACTATCTTACTACAACCAATTATCTAATGGTTAGGTCCATAAAATAGATAAATTTAATAAAAAGAATTTAGTTTTTGGTTCTTAGTCAAGTCAAGTCAAGTCAACGAGTCAGTACAGACCGAGAAACACTAGGGTTCTTGCCTTCGTGAGGTCCGGAGGGACAGATAGTGGTTGAGGGCCTCAGGTGGGTGTGGGTACAGGTACCTCAACCACTACGGTAGGTTGGTAGAGTAGGAGACAGCAGGGGAAGAAGAGGACGGGAGTTAGAAAGGGTCGTAGTTCCAGAAAGGTTTACTCAGTCGAGAAGTGTAGTCCACCGGTTTCATAACCTCAAAGTCGAAGTTGTAGTCAGGAAGGTTACTTGTGGGTCCTGACTAGAGGAAATCCTACCTGACCAACCTAGAGGAACGTCAGGTTCCCTAAGAGTTCTCAGAAGAGGTTGTGGTGTCAAGTTTTCGTAGTTAAGAAACCGCGAGTCGGAAGAAGTGTCAGGTTGAGAGTGTAGGTATGTACTGGTGACCTTTTTGGTATCGGAACTGATCTGGCTGGAAACAACTGTTTCATTACAGAGACGAAAACTTATACGGTACATCCAACCAGTATTGAAAGGAAGGTTCCTCATTCGTAGGAAATTAAAGTACCGATGTTAGTGGTAGACGTCACTAAAACCTCGGGGGGTTTTATTTCAGACTGTGACAAAGGGGTAGATAAAGGGTACTTCACTACCCTGGTCTACGGTACTAGAATCAAAAGACTTACAACTCGAAATTCGGTTGAAAAAGTGAGAGGAGAAAGTGAAAGTAATTCTCCGAGAAATCAAGAAGTGAAAGACGGTATTCCCACCACGGTAGACGTATAGACTCCAATTACTATAAAGAGGAACGTTAGAACTAAGGTCGAATACGAAGTAGGTCGGGTCGTAAAGAGTACTATATGAGACGTACATACAATATTCTCTGTCGTTTCTCTTTTAAACAATTGTCCCCGTAAACTTTGTGAAGGAGTGATTCAGTTGATTCTAGTGGAGTAGTGGTTCCAATCGGCATGAGTACCACCTGGTTCTGGTACCACTGTTTTAGTCTATTGGACCCCACACTTGAACCGAGACGATAACCACTTCACTGGAACTCTTTCAGGTAAATGTTGAAAATCTAATAAAATTGTAGACATGTTACTCATTTGATTTCGAGACCACTCTACTAAGTGATTATATTACGTAACATTTCAAAAGAACCAAAATCAAAATAAAAAATAATTTTATTTAAATGTATGTTAATTCACGGGTTTAGATTTTATATTCCGATTTACTTAAAAATGTATAGATCTGTGAATTAGAGAAAGGAGACGTTTATCCTACCCTAGGACAGAGGATGGGAGGAATGAAGTTTCTTAAGTTGACTCTAGGAAATAAACTTTATACTTCAAGATTATTTTTGGGATATTTTAATGTAAGATGATTTATACTCCAAAACTATTTCATGACAATACAGTATTCTATGGGACAAGTTAGAAACGTTTTTAGGACACTACATACATAACAATGTTTATGGAGGTAAAATATCTGTTCCTCATTCATAATCCTCCCCAGTCTATTGAACGGATTTTAGTATGTGGACTCGACGTTTGGGTCTGAATAAAAAGGAAATTTCTATTGGCCATAAGGACTAGTGACTTAGTGACATACTTACATCGGTCCAGAACATTAATTTAACCCGTCCCCGTTATAGGATCTTTAATTGTGGGATTTAGTATAATAAAAACAGTTTCTCTTTTTTTTTTTTCTTACCTACAATGTCGTGAACTTCAAGACAAAGGTAAGTTCTGTAAAATAATCATTCCTAACAAATGTGAAAGTGACTCCGTCTCCCTTTCTTCACTCCCAACCTTCTTAAGAACCAGAAGAGACCCCTGTCTGTTTATTCTACTTTGGTATTCTCTCTGAGAAGAAAGGACCCTAGTGGTTAGTACAGGTTTCTTATCCAAATAGGATCCTGGTGGACGTCGGAAGGAAAGTTAATTAGTCGGAAGTCCAAGTCGACTTACACCCAATGTCCCAATAGGTCCCTCCATTAGTTACCACGGTCGAAGGAACAGAAATGTGTCAGTGAGATCCCATAAGTATTAACCATATGGGTCCTAGATCTCTTGACACGTCTTTCTTGTACGACCCTAAATAGACCGTTCTCTTTTGTGAGGTCGACTTAGACTTTACTCGACACAAACTTCCGGAGTAGACGGATCATTTCTGGGTCCCCTCCATCTTTATCATCTTTACTCTTCTTATGATCCCGGGGTTTTTGCTCCGAAACCGAATCTTCATAAACATCGAATAGGTACTTCTGTCTCCTCCGAACCCTTTTGTGTGTTATTATAATTAATTATTTTGAACGTTGAATGAATCAAATGTTTTACTTAAGTGTGTCTGATGGATTAGGAGATTCCCGGTGTCCCTCCAACAATATAGTAACTAGCAGAAGTGACCCGATCCTATCGCACCTAGTCTTACCAGCGTTCCCGATGGGTCGATTACTCTCTGTCTTGGACCCGAGGGACAAAGGGTCCAGTTAAGCAAAGGCAATACGACCTATCAAAAGTTCCTAAGTCTCTCTTTTCGTAGGACTTAGTTTTGGACTTCAAAACCTTTGTCGTTTTTCTATTCTCACTTATCGTTCTACGACATTGGGTAGTCTCTTTGTCTTTTTACAGAATTAAGTTTCGAACTCTATCTCTCCTTTTGTTTTCACTATATAAACTCTTGTTGTGTCTAATCTCACCTTTAATTTCCCGTAGAACGTCCCATCTCGTTGTGTGATCTGGGTCCTGTCGGGACGAGACACCACCTGAGGTGGTGAATTAATCATCTATACACTAATGCACATCCAGTGTGTTACGGTGGTTCGTAGATCAAGAAGTAAATATTTGACTTTTCTTACTTCCTCCTTTTTTCTCTCTCTTCTACTTTCGGTCCCTTTCAACCTCCCTCATCCTTGCTTTCATTCGTTCCTTAAATTACATTCACCTCTATAAATTTATGTCCTCGTTTAATATGTTCATAGTGTCCTCATCACTCTTTTTCTTATATCTTGAACCGGGCACTCATCTGGTTCTACGAACCTCGAAAAACTGAGTAAGTATGTAAGTAACTGAATAAGTACAAATACAAATAAGTAATTCAACGAGTAAACAGGTAAATTATTTACTAAAGACTAGTAGTTAAACCATGGTTCTGTGATCTTTGACTTCTGTTTCGTCACTCATTTTGTATCGAAGGGGAAAGTTCCTTGAGAATCACCCTTCTACCCGTTCATTTCTATATTTAAGTATAATCCGTCCAACTCGTAGACCTCTAGCACTTTCGTGTCTCTCCTGGATCGAATTAAGACAGACCGTGTACCTGTCGACTCTCAAAACCTTCTTCACTCTGACCAATGTCATACACAGAGGACCTTATTTACTGTCTAGTCCTACTTGTCTCATTACCAAAACCTTAAGTGGGATCTTCCGTACACCCTCTCTCCCGACTCTTTTCGTATTACAGAAAAGTCATACTCTCGTATCACCTTACACATCCGTACGTATGATTCAGAGAAGTCAGGACAGCCTAAGGCACGTTGGGATACCTGACTTCTGAAGGTCCGAGGAGGTCGGTACCCTAAGAGGTCCGTTCTTATGACCTCACCCAACGGCACGAGAGGAGGTCCTCTAGAAGGACTGGGTCCCCAGCTTCGAAACAGAGAATATAGATGGTCGTGACCGTCCGCCCAAGAAATGGAGATCGTGGTGGACCCTTCGGGTATCACCTTACTTATGTCTCATTTTTCACTCTTTCTGCTCCAATTCTTTTTTTTTTCTTTCAAATCGGTACGATGGTTAATGTCTCTTCGTTAGTCCGACTTCGACTTGTCCAACATTTGACCTAGTCCTGCACACCTGAGATAGGACTCCTGTCCCTCTTTAGCTACTAGAATTGGACCCATTTCTACACTAGGGTCAATGTACAACTTTTCCGACAAGACTGGAGTAATCTCTTTCTTAAGTTCGTACTACCCAGATCTACGTCCTTTAGATCCAACCCTCCGAGTAGCGGCACTGAGTTTACCTCGACTAGATCCGAATCCGAGTCTACTCCGACACCTCTCGGTGGTCTGAGTGTCGCGTACCTACACATCTGGACTTAACTTTTGCGACAAGTCTGGCCGATTTCAGAGTCCAGAAGTCTGAGAACTAATGGAGACAATGAGTACGTGTCACTTACTGACGTTACTACGTTATAAACAAATTTATTTTATAGAAGTGAAAATTATCGTAAAAGGTGAAAAGATGGAAAAATGGTAAGAGGTGACCTTTTGGATAAGTCTAATAAGACCCCATTTGTAAAGAAGGTCTTCTTCGTTGACTTATGTAGGGAGAGTAACCTACGGTCGAGGGACTTACCGTTACTACCCTTTAGGGTGTAGGGGGTGAAGGGACAGTGTGTACTGGGTAGAGGTGAGTTCAAATTTCTTTGTTTTCTACAGAGTTCCTGAGGAAACCTTTTATTGGTAAGTCATCCTACACTGATCCGACAAAGGTACCGTTAAGTTCGAAAAAATGTGACACTATTAAAGACTTTTACCTTTAAAAGAAAATCAGAGGATTGCAATAAAGGAAAACATCACACATCCATAAGTGTGAGTGTGTCTCCGTTAAACCCAGTTTTTATTTCATTTTATTTTCTGAATTTAGAGAACCAATAAAAAGATGAAGAATGTCGAATGATCGGACCCCTGTGACAACTCAGAAAATTCCCTACATAGTTTATCTCACAGTTACACCCCCACCTCTTTCCTAATAGGATCATGAATCTGAAAAAAAAAAAAAAAAAATTTATTTCCGTAAAGTCCTTTTATGTTATAACACGTATTATGGTGGTGAAGGTTTGAGAGACCTCGTGTGTAGTACGGGAGTCTGCCGTCAAATAAGGGTTGATTAAGTACAAATACAATAAATGTTCCCGTCCTTACCCCTTAGAATAGACGGTCCGTCTATTTAGGTTGGTCTCCTTTGTCACACCGGATCGGTCGTCGAAAGACGGGGTGGCGGTATAAATGTCAAACTCGTACCACGCCCGGGAGGGACCACCAGGTTACCCATTCCGAGACAAGAGGACTACGTCCACCCGGCCCGAACTGGGGATCAGTCCCTCGATCTAGGGACGCGACGTGGGTACTCAAGTGTACAGGGTTGATTTCTAAGAAGAACAACGTTGACTCTGGGTTGTGTCCGTTTGATGATTATAATTTTTTTTAATTTTTCCTCAAAATCCTAACACTGTTTTCAAATAAAAGTACAGTAACAAAACTCCACTTTGGAGGGAAGGTCGTCCCTAAGAGTTCCTCCGTCAAAGCTGGGGGCACCTTGTAAACCGCTATGACCTCCGTAAAACACAACCGTGTCGATCTCTCTTTTATGTCAGTCCTTAGGACAGTTTGTAAGATATCTTGATTACTGTTCGACTCCGAAGGGTCCACCGTGTCACCATTTCTTGGACGGACAGTTACATCCTCTGAATTCTCTACACCCAAGTACCTCTTGTTACACCTCTAAGGAATTTTTTGACCTTTATCTTGACGGTATACCGGGTCGTTGGGGTGACGACTCGTATGTGTGGTTCCTTTGGTCTTAACTTTCTCTGTGTGCATAGGGTGACAAGTGACGTCGTGACAGATACTATCGATCCTGTACATTCGTTGGACCTACAGGTAGTCGTCTGTTTACCTATTCCTTCAACACCATGTATATATGTTACCCTATAATGAGTCGATATATTTCCTTGTGTAAACTCAGTCAAGATTACTCCACCTACTTTAACCTCGGGTAATATCTCACTTCATTTAGTCTTTTTCTTTGTGGTTATAACATATACCTGTGTATATATACCGTAACTCTTTCGTACGTATATATACCTTAATTGTTGCTAGAATATACGTTCCGTTGTTTTCTCGGTGTTCACATTTATTATCTGAAAACCTGAGACACCCTTTTCAGCTCCCACCCTACTAAACTCTCTTTTCGTAACCGTGTGCATACAATGGCATACACTTTACCTACGGGTCACGTTCAAGTTACGTACTACGTCCCGTGAGTCTCGACCACGAGACCCTGATGGGGCTCACCACCCCACCCGTCCCTCCACCGTCCCCCGAGCCCTCCGCACACACGTGGGTACCGACTGAGTACAGCTACGTAACGTGTTTGGTGGTGTTATGACATTTCGTTAATCGGAGGTTAATCTTAGTTAATTAAAATATTTTTCTCTCTAAACCCAAGTCAGGGACCCAGTCCTTCTAGGGTACCTCCGCCCGTACCGTTGGGTAGGTCATAGAAATGGACCTCTTAAGGTACGTGTCTTCAGACCGCCCGATGTAGAGCATCCCAGTGTTTCTCAGTCTATACTAAGTCCGTTGAATCGTGTGTGTGCACTGTTTGATGGGTATTGGTTCTTAATAGACCATATTTTACGGTGATCACTCCTGAAACTTTTTTTATTAGACGGAACCTTTAATCCCTTCGATGATTGTATACCTATCACCCAGTTAACAATCTTTTGTCTAAACGAAAGTCCCAAACTTAACCCTTTCTTTCACTTTCGCAATCAGTGAGTCAGCACCCTTTTACATAGATTCACCTAGTTATGTAACTCTTGTTTCCTCGGGTTTCTGAGTAAAGTCAAAGACCTTTACAGTTCTGAATTCAATAGTTAACCCGTCCATTCCCTTCTTTAGGTCCTTAGATACTTGGTCCATTCAGGTAAGTAAAGAAGAAAGTGTGTAATAACCTTTAAAAAAAAGTCATTTACAGTCCGTAACTAGGTCCATAATTGTTAAGTTGTTATTTGTTTCGTTTCCCAGGACTGAAATAACTAGATCAGACCGTTCTTAATATTATTATTTGTTTACGTGTTAATTATAAATTATTGTCCCCATCATTCATTATTTGTTTATGTGTTAATTATGAATTATTGTCACCATCTTCATGTTGAAAAAAAAAAAAAAACTCATTTCCTGGATTAGATTTTCCCTTTTTTGAAGGATCTCTTTTTGATGAAGTAAATAAAAACATAAAAATTCTGAAAGAAAAAAACTACACTTTATAAAAATTTCAGAAATAACTAAAACAATACTATAACGAAGACAAAATCTCAAAAAAACAAAAACAAAAACAAAAAAAACTGACGCTCCATATATCCTAGTATCGAGGGACCAATCCTAACTTGGACTTGGGGGACGTAACTAACCTTTCACTTCAGACTTGGTCGCCTGAAGGTCTCTTGAAGGACTTTTTATTGAAATTTGACTTTAGACTAACTACTCATTTTTTTTCACTATCACTACCTACAACCTCGATGCAGAGATTCCGGTCGGTGGTTTGACCAGTTCTTACAAAGTTAGTGGTTATGAAAAACTCAAGTCAATAAAATTGTCGGGTATCTACCTCTTACTTTGCAACTATTTCTGTGTGTCGTTTAATTCTGAACTTTGCTCCTACTCGGTCGAATTTTTGGACAGACTATTACGTGCTCTTGGACACGTGTCACACAGGTGTAACTGATATGCTTTCACTCTCACTTCAGCGAGTCAGCACAGGCTGAGAAACGCTGGGGTACCTGACGTCGGATAGTCCGAGGAGGCAGGTACCCTAAAAGGTCCGTTCCCACGACCTCACCTAACGGTAAAGGAAGAGGTCCCCTAGAAGGACTGGGTCCTTATTTTGGGTCCAGAGGACGTAACGTCCGTCTGCGAAATGGTAGACTCGGTGGTCCCTTCGGGGGTGTAACTGGTATATCAAGGTTATTTATAATTCAAGAAGGAGACACGATTCGTTTAAAAAACAATATTAAAAATATTTCGACACCTGTTTGACTTGTAACTAAGTTATCCTAGAGTCATCGGGACATTGAATGCCCTGACGTGGAGGGGGGGTGGGGGTGGTTGTCAACGAAGGGACCACCGAGTCTACCATTTCTTAGGTGGACGTTACGTCCTCTAGACCCAAACTAGGGACCCAACCCTTCTAGGGAACCTCCTCCCGTACCGTTGGGTGAGGTCATAGGAACGGACCTCTTAGGGTACCTGTCTCCTCGGTCGTCCGATGTCAACTGGCCCTGTGTCTTTCAGCCTGTACTGACTTACTGATTCATGTGTGTAAGAGCAAAATAATTCGACATGACCTTGTCGTCAGTTCCCGTATACTATCGTCGACTGTATAAGAAGATCGACCACAATCACTATAGCGAAGAAAGATAGTATGAAAAACCAAAAGTGTTCGTAAAATGTACGTAATGAGTTTATAAAATTCATTTTAAAACATAACTACATACACTCGAAGGGACCACAGAGTCACAATTTCTTAGACGGACGGTCACGTTCTCTGAGTCCAAGTTAGGGACCCAGTCCTTCTAGGGGACCTCTTCCTTCATCGTTGGGTGAGGTCATAAGAACGGACCCTTTAGGCTACCTGTCTCCTCGGACCTCCCAATGTCAGGTACCCCAACGTTTCTGAACCTGTGTTAAATCATTGATTTGTTGTTGTCGCTCTTCGTATGTATGTCTTTTCATACGTTTAATACCTATCTATCAAATTATGTAAAAGTGTTCCTGTCAATCTTCTGACGGTCACTCTCGTTCTGTACTTGATGATGTCTGCAGGGCCTTAGGGGGAGACACCGAGAAGGACCAGTCGCGACGGCGGTCGTACTGGTGGTGAAGCCAAAGTAGTGGTGTCTAGTCAAGACGTACAAACGTTTTCTGGTCGTGACCCTATTGGGTCTCCCTACCATACCCCTCCCTCCTCCCTCCCCCCAAGTCCTCACCCCTGAATACATGTGAGCACCGTCTAAGTACAACTACATACCGTTTTGGTTATGTCATAACACTTCATTTTTGTATTTTATTTTAATCTTTTTTTTTTTTTCTTTACCTTTACTTTTTTTTTTATTTTATTTTATGTCATAAAATAACAGACACAGACCGAAAAGAAAGGATTTTAACCTACTCCTCAAATAGGTGAAACCATATACTCCAACAATTATTAGAAACGAGACCACCACCAAATCAGCGATGGTGCACAGACAGGGAACGTTGGGGTACCTGACATCGGGTGGTCCGAGGAGACAGGTACCGTAAGAGGTCCGTTCTTATGATCTGACACAACAGTAAAGGAGGAGGTCCTTAGCTTGGACCCAGAGGACGGAAAGTCCGTCTAAGAAATGGGTGACTCGATACTCCCCTCTAATGTGGTGAAATCGACATTTGAAACTTAACAATACTAAAGTAACGGGCAAGTGAAACTTTCCAAAATAACCAAAGGTAACACTAAAGGAATAACCATAAACTTAATAAGGTTACACTTGAGGAATTAAAAGTCTAGATATAGTAAATGAATACTAAAGTAGTAATTAAAGATTAAATTTATAAAAAGACGAGTCCGTCGTAAGACATGTAAAGTCAGGAATCTGAAGTGGTAAAGGTCCGAGATACTCCCAACGGGTCAATACCAAAGGAAGAGAAAAGACCACTACTCTGGAAGTTTTCTGTCATAAGTTCAGATACTCCTGAGTTACCAAAATGAGTCTGTCATTATAAAGTCTCCAACGAAATGTAAACACTCTAAAAAAAGAACTCGTCACTAAGAAAATAGTACATCTTTTCAGTGATCTCCTTATACGTATTAAATAATTTATATATAAATTGAATAATTTATTCATATAAATTGAGTATGGTATCCATCATGTTGTATGTAATAAGTAGTAATTCCTTTACCGTGGGAACCTCCCCATTCAAGGAGAAACCTCTGTGTATAGGTTCCTCAAGTACAAAAACGTATAGAACACTCGTCTTCGTGACTGTCGAAAACCAGGTCTTATAGAAAAGTCTCGTCAAAATATTAATTGTTTATCTCTATTACAGAGGAAGACCCCCTCTCCTGTCAAAAGAAAAAAGAAAAAAAACCATATTACTTCTACTACAGAGGTCAATTTCTGACCCGTCCAAACGAACGTCGGTTACTATTTATAATCCCAAAAGATTTGAACTCTAAGGAATCGATCCTACTTAGTTTCGATGACACCTATTTCGTAGACTGACCCGACGAGAGTAGTCGAAACACTCTGACTTCACGGTTCTCCCTGACTACAATTATCTTTGATTTCGAGTATTACGAACGACACGTAACTTATTACTTTGGGAAATGAAACTGGGTCCTCAAAGTGCAAAGGACAATAGTAGACACTTTAACACAGTCCGATTGAATAAGCGAACGTTTATTCCACTTTAGAGTCTGAGAAGGATCAGGGATTATTGAGATTTCTGTCGTAGCACACTATAAGGACCTGTGACGAATGTGAAACTAGTAGATACACCTGTATTATACCAGAAAGGTCCACCGTGTCACCATTTCTCAGACGGACGGTTGCGTCCTCTGATCCTCTACGTCCAAGTTAGAGACCCAGTCCTTCTAAGGGACTTCCACCTTTACCGTTGGGTAAGGTCATAAGAACGGTCTTATTAGGGTACCTGTCTCCTCTTACAACCTAATGTCTGTGCCTAACGGTTCTCAGTCTGTGCTGACTTGTGCGTGTGTACGCACCTGTATTATGTCCCTATTCTGTTAAACAGAAGAAACGATGAAACGGAAATAAAACGAAAGGATCACATAAGTGAAAATATTGTTAACATAATACAATTATACATAACATTTTTCTAATATCTTTCATAAAACGGTAGACCCTGAGAAAAGAGATCCCATTGTCAAAAATTGAAAAAAAAAGGAAAATTAAAGTACCTGTGGAAACCGTTAAACCATTTCGGGTACCCAAGGAGATGTATTATTATAAAATTTTAGGTACTTTTATGTCTTAAAGTTTCCGTCAATTACTATAACTCGGTCAATGGATTTATAAATTTTTAGTCAAACATTAGTATCATCATATAATGAAAAATAATTACATACTTTATTTTCGATATCTTACCTTGATTATTGGTGGTATTAACAGTTTTTGTGTATTCACGTTTATTATAAAATTTTATAGACGTTGTTGACATTATACTGTCCTTTTATAGACACTAGGATAATTTCAATGATAATTACGTGTTAGTGACGATAATAATTACATTGAATGAAAGATGTAAAAGATGTAGATTATTTACTTCCATTACGATGTAAAGTTAAGGTCCCATCATTTTTATTTACATTAAAAAGGGGAATACTAATTCCCCAATTAGTATAATTCCCCAACACTAATTTGTCCGAGGAACAAATTTTAGAGACAGGATCTCAGTGACCTTTTGACATGCTATTGGAACTTTTTCAGCTTCGTTTCGTCTGACATAATTGACTCATCATAATAAGAGGACTTCAATTACAGGAGATATCCTCTCTTACTACACTGAAGAGTTCATGTAGATTCAAATGGAAAAACTGGGTCCCAGTACATTTACTGTTTCGGGAGAGTTAAAGGTCTCAATTGTCCTCCTTTCTAAAAAAAATCGAAAACAAAACGGAAAAAAAAAAAAAAAAATTTGGAGACAATGATGACCTCATAGTATACGAAATTCTATAGGTTTCAATACTGAATCCTGATAAACGTTGTTAGTGTCTGAAAGACCTTAGTTTTACTCTTTAAGTGTTAGAAAATAAACAATTACTTCCTGAATCTAGAAAAATTTTTAAAAAAAAGAAAAAATCTTTAAATCTTTAAAAATCTTTTTTTCTTTTTCTTTAAAGAAAAGAAAAACCCCCCTAGGAAAAATTTCAGGAAATAACTTAAACAATTTTATAACAAAGACAAAATACAGAACCCAAAAACTAGAACTCCGTACACCCTAGAGTCGAGGAGATAGTCCCTACCTTGGGTACGGGGACGTAACCTTCCATTTCACAATTGGTGACCTGGTGGTCCCTTCAGGGTCTCTTAAGTTTTAGTAACTTAAAAACATCCAGTCTCTCTTCACATCACACACTGTGTTCATAATTCGTACGTGGTTTTCTTTGGATTCTGTCTCAGTAGGATTTTGTTAATCGACCTAGCTATCCTCCTTGTTTTCCGTATAAATGTCTCTGAAAATTCAATAAGACAGAGTACAATGGACAGTTGGATAATTTTTACTAAACCCCACTTCTATCCTCTCTTAACATTTGACAAAACAAACATATTAAAATGAGTTTAGACTAATTGATGATTCGGAGTTTTTGTGCTTATGTGCAGTTGTCTAAAATAAAATCACAAAAAAAAGACGTTTTAATAATTTCTCGTACGTGTGTATCAGAAAAATCAAAGCATGTTTACAGGTGTATTCGATTATGTATTTTAGAAGTGTCGGTACGAAAACAGTTGATTTTCCTTTGTGTGTTGGATTTTCAACCCACAATTCGAAATAAACTCCTCCAATGACTCCTGATATGAGTCCTTCTATTGGAAAGTATATCGAGACTCCTTAACGAGGTCTTTCCATTCCTTCTTCGGTCCTATAAAATCCTCTAAAATGACTTTTTTCACATCGACTGATAGATTTCTAATAACGATTGGTGTTTTTCGTCTCCAGGGTTCAATTACTAAAATCACAAAATGATATATACCCTCCTACGTTCTCAGACCCAAGTAACTTTAATAAGGAATCTATACGATTCCTTATTATACGATTCCTATAACATCGACAGATTCGGGTCAAGGGTCTCGTCTTACAAAGGACAAAAAGAGGTGGGCCTTAAGGAGAGTCCCACATGGAAACTCCACGACGTCACCGACTACCGAACTACTCCCCGTTGTAAACAATAAATGACCTTACCTTCCACTACAAAGGAAAGATTTGAAAACCTTATCCTTCGTAATTAGGATTTGATGTCTACTTCTTAAACTTTAAGTCTGTAAACCATAGAACTTATTTCAATGATTTAGATTCGGACTAGTAGAAAGGAACTGTAACGACAGGACCCCGGACCGGTAGACTTTTTGGAGATAAGTTCTTCGAATTAAGGGAAAGAACTTAATACACTCAACTTAAAATAAAACCTTTAAAGAATGTATTATAATTTTATTGTCACAGTTACTGGTAATATTATTGTTGTTATTTTTGAAGTAACGTGTCTCACCAGTGTATTCCATTTGTCACTTTGGTTTTACGTACAGGTCTATCTCACCGAAGTCTCGGGAATCAGTGACAACACTTTAGAAAGGAAGCGAAACAGGAACAAGAGACTCCCCAAGTTACGGGAAGAGTTGTAAGAAGGTAAGAGATCCGGTAATGGTAATTAGTTATGTTTTAAGAGGAAGTAGAGTCTAGTATTTAGTGGTCCGATAGGAGCACAACGATCCATTACCGAGACTACTCGATTAAGTGTGGTTCCACACTTACTTATTACTACCAAAATATTCAAAAGGTGAACCCTCAGACAAACGTAAAATTTTTCCCGGTGTTTGTGAAGAGGTCACTTCACACTTTATACCTCTAAAGACTCTGAGAAAAGTCAGTCTACTTCCCTCTTTATTACAAACCAGTTCTGTCTAAATTCGTGGAGAGTTTGATGGACCAAACGTTTTTTAACCCTCTCAATCTCCCTTAACGGTATACCTCCGATCTTTCTTTTTCTTCTTTTCTTTTTCTTCTTCTTCTTCTTTCGTTTAAGAAAGACTGTCCACAACCACTCAGTGTGAACAGAAGTGTTTCTCTTAAGGATCGATGGTAAGTGGGGTCTTGTCTAAACAACGTAGACGAGTCTATGAGGAGACCCATCTATAAATAGGATAAAAGTCTAGTAATTGTGTCATCTCGTTCCAAAGACTGTAGGTACTGAGTCGATGGAGAGAACCAGACATTGAGATAATGTCCGAAGATCTTTGAAAGAAAAAGGGAAAGAAAAGAAAGAAAGAAAAAAAAACTACAAACCCCTAAACCACTACTCGGGGGGTGAGAAATAACTCTATATTAACTGTATTTTGTAACACATTCAAATTCCCTATGTTGTACAGCTAAACTGAGTATATAAATAACACTTTACATTTAGGTAAGGGATTACTCTACCAAGTAGGGGAAGACATTTCTAAGATGTAAATTTGATTGACTTTAAACGGTTTTTTTTTTTTTGAATCTTTTCTAAAGATCAGGCAGTTTCATGAGACGGAATTGTTCAAACCTTCAACGTCCGTATTTCAAAGGTAACAAAGTATACATGGAATCGAAAGTGGGAACTTCGAAAATGTCGTACTGGGACACTACGTTTTAACTTGTGGTAACTATCTGAGTGACCTACATACCTACTATCTTATTTCGGGAAAGAATTATAAGTGAAAACTTCAACAATCTTTAAACCATAGTAATAGTCTCCTTGAGGAGAGTTACCCTTAGATGTCACTCTTGATTTGTGTTCTTTGTTCGATTTCCTACTACTTTTGCGGAACAAAGAATTATCAACTTACTTGTGAGAGATGAGGACGACTTCTCAAGAGACCTATTTCTGCAGAACCCTATCCGTCGGGTTCGAATTCTAGACGTGCTCCGAAGGATGTAGGAGGAATAACTAACATTCTGAGAATTCAAGATAGTCTCGATTGAGAACAGATCGAAGGATTAGCGACGTCCTTACCGTTCTGGTTTGGATGTATTCAGTCCAAGTTTCCCCGGTCGAGACGAGTCCCGACACTTTTGTTCTGTCCTTCTCTCAGACTTGAGCTTGTCCAACTCCCATTGTGGGTGTCAATTGACAACCAGTAAATTTAAGAGTCTGTAAAATAATTATTATTCTAATCATTGTGAATCAGGGAACTCATCTTCGATTCTTTTCTAGTACTCTACGTTCAAGTTTTTGTATAAAAAAATTGTTTTTACAGTTTAGTTTCGGTAAACTGTGATAATAAAAATTACGTAAATATTTGAACCCCTAGGAGGAGGGGGTCATTTTTTACCTCCCTTTGTGTCATTTCGATTTATGTTTTAGAAAGGATAACCGAATTACCGAGATATCCGAGGAGATTTTAAGTAAAAAGAATAATGAAAATGGATTACAAAGTACCGTAAAAAGACAATTTTCTTCTTAACAATATAAATAAAATATTTCCTAAGTCACAATTTAGATTGTTACGTCCATTTCTGTAAGTCGAGACAAATCCCGTAACTAACACCAATTCTAAATTTAAGGAACAGGTGTTTAATATTCGGTGTACTGAGTCTCACTTATCAAATAGACAGGGATGAGAAGAGTACACGTATTGCGTCCATTTATCATCCTCTATATATGACTCCTAATTTATTTTATACTATTTCTTCATATCATGTATAACGTACGATCTGGGAGTTAATTAATATCGATAAGAATAGTTGTGATGAATTTTTGTTGAAGTTCTGTGTACAGCTAAGTACAACAAGAGCGAATATAAGTAGACAACCGTCACCACCCAAATTTTGTCCATTTTGTTAAACTTTCAATGTGTATTTCTTTAAAATTAAGGAATTTTTAGGACATTGAGGAAGGAGTATTACCAGACAACCTTATACGGCTACATTACAAAACTTTAGGGATAACCAACACCGTCTCTTATCACCGTATTTTAGACCTCGGTGTTTCGGACTTAAAGTTGGGTGGAGATCTTAAATGTTAAATACATTTGGACTTAGTTCTAACGACCCTCTTTATAGTTATTGGAGTCGATACGTCTATTGTGGTGGGAATACCGTCTTTCACTTCTTCTCGATTTTTCGGAGAACTACTTTCACTTTCACCTCTCACTTTTTCAACCGAATTTCGAGTTGTAAGTCTTTTGCTTCTAGTACCGTAGACCAGGGTAGTGAAGTACCCTTTATCTACCCCTTTGTCACCTTTGTCACAGTCTGAAAGAAAAAAACACGAGGTTTTAGTGGCGTCTACCACTAACGTCGGTACTTTAATTTTCTGCGAATGAGGAACCTTCCTTTCAATACTGGTTGGATCTCTCGTATAAGTTTTTGTCTCTGTAATGAAACGGTTGTTTCCAGGTAGATCAGTTCCGGTACCAAAAAGGTCACCAGTACATACCTACACTCTCAACCTGACACTTCTTCCGACTCGTGGTTTCTTAACTACGAAAACTTGACACCACAACCTCTTCTGAGACCTCTCAGGGAACCTGACGTTCCTCCAGGTTGGTCAGGTAAAATTCCCTTTAGTCAGAACCTACAAGAGACCTTCCTGACTACGATTTCGACTTTGAGGTCATGAAACCGGTGGAGTACGCTTCTCAACTGAGTAACCTTTTCTGAGACTACGACCCTCCCTAACCCCTGTCCTCCTCTTCCCCTGCTGGCTCCTACTCTACCGACCTACCGTAGTGGCTGAACTACCTGCACTCAAACTCACTTGAGGTCCTCAACCACTACCTGTCCCTCCGGACCGCACGACGCTAAGTACCCCAGCGTTTTTCAGCCTGTGCTGACCCGCCGACTTGACTTAACTTGACTTGACTCGTTGTGTATATTAGAGACGAAACGTATAAGGAGTAGACATCATATATGTATTATGAGGGGTGGTATATTTCTCAACACTCCTAATTTAATCAATAAGTAAACAGATGAATCTCTTGACAATTCCTGTGTCGAAGAGAATAACAATCTCTGTAAAATGAATACTTATATTATATATTATATATTCTAATTAAAATAAAAATCAGTTTTCCGATCAAGTCCAAAAGTAAACTAGAGACAACATATAACCCGAGACTCTGAGATACACTTATGTCTGACAGTCGTAAATGGTTGTACTCAGACAGATGAAAGAGAACAAATTTTTTTCTTTTTTTTTTATCCCAATTTAAGTATCTTCAAGCCGTTTTTCACCCAAACTCTACTGACCCCCCCCAATTCACCCGTAAAACTGTTGTACTGAAGATGAGACCATACAAATTAACACTGTAAATTACCTGTGGGAACGTTAAATTCTACAGTGAATTTTTTTAAGAGGATTACTTTTTAATAAAAAAATTTTTCTCTCAATAGACAGATCACTTTTCAATTTTTTTTTTTTTTTGATGTAACAAGGTATATACGGTGTGACTCTCGATAATAATATGACAGTCCGTGAAGACTAGTCACTACATTAGATTATGAGAAGTATTCTGAGTCCAACCTAGTCCCGTAGAGACTAAAAATTAACTAACTTGACTTACCTACCCACCTGATCAAGAGAGTTTCCAATCTTTATGTGTAAGTGTGTTCTCGTTCAACAATAGTAGTGACAACATTTCTTCATTACTATGTACACGATGTATATCCAAAATTAAATTATAAACTAATACAGATGGAGTTGTGCACGGAGACTACAGCATTGCGTAGGAGGATTTGAGGTCGACTTTGAGGTCTATGTGATGGACCTCAAGTGTCTTTGATGTGATCGCACTTCTTTTCGTTGTGTACTTGTTCGTTTCTAGTTTTAAGACTTTGGAAAATAGTCGGGTCGTCGTTCAAGTGGTGAAAGACCCTCCTGAGAGTTTTCTTTGGGAGTCAAGACGGTCGAGGGGACTCTAATCTCGAGGGAGACCGTCGACGTCCATGATTATGGATAAATGTTGAGAGAACTCGGAGGATCCTGAGTAAAGGGATGAACGGAAATCAAGAAGGTGAAGTTAGGATGGATGAAAGTCGACCTTTAGGATCAGAAGACTCAGAGTGAGACTTGAAGGAGGATTCCGCCCCTTGTATTACGATGAGATAGAGAGAACGTAAAAAAAAGGGTAAGTAACTAGGTTATAATGGGGGAAACGAATTTAGTGTGTTGGAGCCAAGAATTTCCTCGATCCATGAATCAGTGAATCTTAGGTAGATTTATTTGTTGTCTTTTCTAAAGAATATCCGAAAAATTTTCTGAGAGAAAGAAAGATTCTATCTGATACTTCAGAACCATATCTTACCTCTAACATTTGCGAAGGGTATTTTGGGTCCCAAATAAAAGACGGGTTACGGGCAAGTCAAAATAGCAAAGAGAGCCACGCACATCACCTCAAGAGTACGACGTGTGGAGCTGACGGAGACGGACGTACTTTGTACTACGAGACGGAACTTGTTACGACCTTATGTAATGTGTTTAAAGGGGAGCTATAGGTCGTACAAAAGATGAGATTATCTTAGACTCGTCTTAGTGTCGTGGAAAGGGGGTCACAAGGACGACACGAAGTATTGAGAGGGAAAACACTTAGGTTATTCGCAGAGGTTCGCTTAATCTTCCCTATGTAAAGTCACTTCCC
The DNA here is from genome assembly GCA_006410555.1 of Capra ibex. Classification (NCBI taxonomy): domain Eukaryota; kingdom Metazoa; phylum Chordata; class Mammalia; order Artiodactyla; family Bovidae; genus Capra; species Capra ibex. Next base: position 451,090 of record SJYO01029777.1, on the reverse strand, counting down.
ACCTTCGTCGAGTTCCACCGTCTAGGCTTCTACTAGATCGTCTAGAGTACCATCGCACCTCATGTGTCAGGCTTCCTAGTTGAAATTAATGAGTCTTAGGAATGTCTTTTTCTCGTAAACCCAGTATCACGTCTCACTCAGAGGTTTGGAAGGAACAAAGTTTGAACTAACATTTACAAGAACTTAATAACCACGAGAAAGGACACCTTCTGTTACCAAATGGAGTGTGGCTAAAAGTTCGGAGTATAGTTAAAGAGTCCACCGTGATCACCATTTTCTTGGGTGGACGACTATGTCTACATTCTCGACACCCAAACTAGGGACCCAGTCCTTTTAGGCGACCTCCTCCCGTTCCGCTGGGTGAGGTCATGAGAACGGACCTCTTAGGGTACCTGTCTCCTCGGACCACCCGATGTCAGGTACCCTAGAGTTTCTCAGTCTGTACTGATTTCACTGAATCGTGAATCGTGGTTGAACGTCGGAGATTGGCTCCGTTTATCTGAAGGGTCTGAGGAAAGACTGATGTCCACCACTACACATACCAATTCCGGTTTCTCCACATTCAATCGTTTAAAATAATCCCAAAGGACCTTTCGAAAATAACGGGACTATTTTTCTGTCCTTTTCGATCTTTCCGTGGCAGGAAATGGTTAGTTTGCAGAGGAACTATTAGACCTCGACGTTACGGACGGGTAGTCCGGGGTGTTCCCTTTCTGGTTCCAATAGTCTCCGTGGTCGGGACTATAACAACTCTATGACTTGTCGACAGTTGATGATGGATAAAGGTCTATAGAACAATTTCCTGTTATATAGTTTCTTTTTAGATTAAACTCGGTCCATATAGTAAAATAATCAATTATAAATTACAAAATAATTAACGTTATTTTTCGACAAGCCAATTTGAAAGTACTGAAGAATTCATCTTGATTGAACTTTTATAAAACGAGTTATAGATTGCTGAAAGTCCGAAGACGTTAAAAAGATTTATGGTTCCGAAATGTGTTCCAGGCCTTTCAGAGCCATTTAGTCTTCTGGGTCAAAGGACCTTTTCGTACACCACCGTAGTCGTAGTGTGGTCGAAGACGAGAGAAGGGGGAGGAACACTAGAACTCACTCACTTCAACGAGTGGTACAGACTGAGAAACGTTGAGGGACCTGACATCGGGTGGGCCGAGGAGACAGGTACCCTAAAAGGTCCGTTCTTGTGACCTCAGCCAAAGGTACGGGAGGAGGTCCCCTAGAAGGGTTGGGTCCCTACCTTAAGTGCAGATGACGTAATGGTGACCCACCCAAGAAATGGTGACTCGGTGACCCCTTCTGCTCACCATTTCTTAGGTGGACGGTCACGTCCTCTGTGTTCTCTGAACCCAAGCTAGGACCTCCAGACGTCAGGAACTCCAGTGTTGCTCCGTCTGCACTGACTTACGTGTGTGTGTGTATAATACGAGGTCTGGATTCTAAGATATTGAAGTAGAGTCCTGACTCTCGTTCAAGACGGGCAGTGCCACCGTGTACGCTATCGTCCGACTCTTTCGCCTTTGCACACAAAGTCGCAGTAACTACTCTAAGTGAGTACCGTAAGTTAAAAGATTTAAAGAAAAAGAATGGTCGTTCTTTGTTACTCATTTAGTCTCTGGTAAGAGTGCTGAGAATCTGATTTAAGTCAGACGTTGACACAATAAAAAGAAACGAATAAGAAAAAAAAACAAATGGACGTCTGTAAAAAGTAAAGTAAAAAAATTTTCTATATACCTTAATCAGTATATTGTAGGTATAAAGACCTAAGAAAACTTTTAAGTCAGATAAACCTTTATGACCCGGGTGTAAGAAGGTACTTTTACTAGTGGGTCTCATCTCTCTGACGAGGGGGTAATGCTTGGTTCGGGTGTAGGAAATCAGTGTAATGACGGATGATCTGGGTAAAATGAGTGAATTACAATATACGGGTCACTTGACTTCGACAAACTTAACGATCCGGAACCTTATCTTTTACCGATTTTAGGGAAAAATTGAGATTTTGGTAGAGATTTCAGTCGGGATCACATTCGACTTTTTTTTTTTTTTTTAATCTCTTAAACTGAGAGAGAGCGAGTTCCTCTACTCCAGAATTTGGGGAGGGTCGAGATTATGATATCGTAAGACACCGTTCGATTCTACAAGAACTCTGAAACTACGTAATGAGACTACGTAGTGACCCGGTCGGTCGGAACTCGACCAGAATCTTCAGTGATTTCCCTCGTTGTGAAGTCAACAGTGGTAACTAGACCCTACTTTTGTAACTATCCAATTTTAGTCCCCAACGTCCATGTGAGAAGAGACGTCAAAATTTATTTGTGTTAGTCAGATGGGTCGCGATTCGTTGACAAAGATTCCGTACAAACATTTACACAAATATTTCGATCTTGGAGGTTAGGTAGTCCGGAATTTCTCGATTAGTTATATAAGGTTAGACTAGAGTCTCTTCAAAACGGCAACCCTTCAAATTAAATAAAATTGAGTATCGGTACTTTTTTACTCGTCGGTACCGTAAAACTGTTTTATCTTTTTCAGCTGATGCAACATAGGTCGTTGTCGAGGTAAAGTTAAAAGGTAAAATAGACTTGTTTAGTGGGGTGACTTACCTTACTGGTGTTTTTGACTAGTCCGTACCCCGATCAGATACCACGACTCTCATATACGTCTGCCGTCCACGTTCTCCAAACAATGAACATACTGGTGCGAAGGGCAATTTTATAAAGACCTCTCCCTTATCCTTCGGACTTTTTCTCAAAACCATACATGAGATGATCTATTTACAGGAAAATTGTCGTGACCATAGATCTATATTAGTGAAGGGTATCGATCCCACAAACGGGGACTTTTTATTTAAGGGGACCACAGACATTCCATATCTATAGTTCATGATAAAGGAAAATCTAAAACCGTGTCATTACTGTATTTGTTTAGGGTCCTCTCATAAAGAATAAAAATACACGGACTTTATCTTAGGTCCAGGTAGTATATAACTTTCTGTCGTATCGAAAGGTAGACCGGGGTTCCCTTTATACGTCTCACCATCTTTACCTTTACGCAATAGGACCCTTGGGACGTTATAAAGTCGGACGAAGTCACCGTATACAAACGTATTCACTATGGAGTCAGCGGTGAAAGGAATACGTCTAAGTTATTTGTTGTCACAGGTAACAGAAATTTGATATTTCTCTAATTCAACCTTCTGTTTACAATCCACTCCGATCTCTGACTCCTTCCGATTATCCTTCCGCCGTGAAGAGTCCGTCCTGGACGAAGTCTTGTAAATATGTCTTTTACTTTATTCAATCCCTTCTCAAGGTCTTTCGTATCAACATCAATTCGTGGGTCTCTCTCTGGAGTAAGGAACGTCCATGTTTCTACTTCAGTGTCACCTCTTCCCTCCTCTACAGGAGTAAAGGAGGACCCGGGACTATTCTGTTGAAAAGGTAGTCTCTTTTCAGGACCCCACACTACAGGTTGACCTTTAACATTGGTCCTGGATCTTTTCGTCAGTCTAAAGAAAACTCCAGAGGGACCTAAGTCTCAATACTCCGATATCTTTCTGAAGACAGCTGATTTTACTACGGTTGCATTCACAGTACTCAATTCAAAATAAACTCCGTTTTACTCCGAATATCGGGTCCTCCGGCGTGGAGCCTATCGAGACTCTCCGACGAGGTTTCTTTGTCCCCCTCCTCCCAGTTATATATTCTAAAGCCACTTCCCCCTCAGGTCACGTTAGTTCACGAATAAAATGTAAAAGACGATCCGTCCTCCTCGACTACAGTGGTACTTCCCTAAGTCACGGAAAGACCTATACTCCTCTACTTTCCTAACCCTATTACCTTGGTCAAGGACTTTTACAAGGTGATAGATTTCTCGTCAAGGTGGTCAGAGGGACCCGTGTCTCACGGAGTGATAGGTTGGACCCTCAAGTCGCAACTTCCCTCATCGATGTCATCGCGTCCTTCTACCCTTTATGGGAACACAACAAGTCAGTGATCGTTTACGAGGACCGTTCGTGGTCAAACATTAAGTCTCAAGTAAGTAAGAGAGTCATCACAGGCTGAGAAACACTGGAGTACCTGACGTCGTGTGGTCCGAAGGGACAGGTAGTGGTTGAGAACCTCGAACGAGTTTGAGTACAGGTAGCTCAGTCACTACGGTAGGTTGGTAGAGTAGGAGACAACAGGGGAAGAGGGAGACGGAAGTTAGAAAGGGTCGTAGTCCCAGAAAGGGTTACTCAGTCAAGAAGAGTAGTCCACTAGTTTCATAACCGCGAACTCGAAGTCACAGTCAGAAACGTTACTTGTGAGTCCTGACTCAAGGAAATACTGACTGACCAACTAGAGGACCGTCAGGTTCCCTGAGAGTTCTCAGAAGAGGTTGTGGTATCAAGTTTTCGGAGTTATGAAGTCACGAGTCGAAAGAAATACCAGGTTGAGAGTGTAGGTATGTACTGGTGACCTTTTTGGTATCGGAACTGATCTGCCTGAGATAGTCGTTTCATTACAGAGACAAAAAATATACGAGAGATCCAACCAGTATCGAAAAGAAGGTTCCTCGTTCGTAGGAAATTAAAGTACCGACGTCAGTAGTAGACGTCACTAAAACCCCGGGTTCTTTTATTTCAGAGAGTGACAAAGGTAACATAGGAGTAGATAAACGGTACTTCACTACCCTGGTCTACGGTACTAGAATCAAGAAACTTACAACTGAAAATTCGGTCGCAAAAGTGAGAGAAGAAAGTGAAAGTAGTTCTCCAAGAAATCAAGAAGAAGTGAAAGACGGTATTCCCACCACAGTAGACGTATAAATTTCAATAAGTATAAAGAGGGTCGTTAGAACTAAAGTCGAACACGAAATAGGTCAGGTCATAAAAAGTACTACAAGAGACGTATATTCAATTTATTCGTCCCACTGTTACATGTCGGAACTGTGTGAAGAGAGGACTAAATCTTGGTCAGGTAACGAGGTACAGGTAAAGATTGACAACGAAGAATTGGAAGTATGTCTAAAGAGTCCTCCGTTCTTTCCTCCAGACCATAAGGGTAGAGAACTTCTTAAAAGGTGTCAAATAACACTAGGTGTGACAGTTTCCGAAACCGTATCAGTTATTTCGTCTTCATCTAAAAAAAAAAAACCTTAAGAGAACGAAAAAGTTACTAGGTTGTCTACAACCGTTAAACTAGAGACCAAGGAAAAGGAAAAGATTTAGGTCGAACTTATAGACCTTCAAGTACCAAGTACATGACAACTTCGGACCGAACCTCTTAAAACTCGTAATGAAACGATCGCTCACTCTACTCACGTTAACACATCATCAAACTTGTAAGAAACCGTAATGGAAAGAAACCCTAATCTTACTTTTGACTGGAAAAGGTTAGGACACCGGTGTCGGGAGAGGTTTAAACGACGGTACAACTCACGTCGCGAAAACGTCGTAGTGGAAAATCCTAAACTTTATCGAGCTAACCCTAAGATAGTGGAGGTGATCGAAACAAGTATCACTACGAAGGATTCGGGTGAACTGAAGTGTAAAGTCTTACAGACCGAGATCCACACACTAGTGTGGTGGCACCAATAGACCCAGTACGTCTAGAAAAAAGAACAAAAAAATTTTATTAAAAAGACACAAGAAGGGTGGAAAAGAATTATAGAAGACGAAAATAATCTAGGTATGTAAAAGACAGGAAATAACACGAGCAGAAAAGTACTTTACAGGGAAACCATAGAGATTTAAAGACCTTCTCTTGAGATCAGAAAGGTCAAGATAACAAAAGGAGATAAACAAAGGTGATTAGTGGCTCCTTCCGAAAGAATAGAGAGAAACGATTATAAACCATGAGATGTAAGTCTACCCATATAGAAAGGAAAAGAGGAAACGGAAACATCAACTGTCCGTTCAGGGTTAAACTACAACCGTGAAGGATCCCTAAAGTTTTCGTCACTTTGTACCTTCCTCCCTGTGATCTAAACTTTGTTATTTTATAATCGACATCGGTGATGAAACGGTGATTAAAGGTTGTGCTGTATTGAAGAGACGTCGACACGAAGGAGTAGAGGATTCGTTTTACTAAAGTAATTACCCAAAGTTCTCGAATATGTCGGGTCTTAACGGTACCAGGAGAGGACACTAAAGGGTATATCGAGGTGTGGAGATAAAGGATAATATCACGACCACCCAACCTATATATTTAATTAGAAATCCTACTGTTGACGTACCCAATTAAGGTCAAGACATTTAAAGTTGGAGATGTTACAAGAAAGGATTCATCCTCTGTAGATAAAAGTTCCAGTACTACGTCTTAACGATATCTCAACTAAATGTCGTAAATATCAGAGGTTTTCATAGGTTGGAGTAAGTATTCAAAGGTTTCCAATCTCGTCGTACCGGTCTTTTCTAGACTTCTCACTGAACAAAATTTTATGGGAAACAGTTTTCCCTCTTAAATAGAGACCGAGATGTACACCCAAGAATTTATTCCTAGATGACTGTAGTAGATGTCTTCATCCAACTCAACTAATAGATAAGTCTGATATAACTGACTTTCGGAGACTAGTAAAAGATCACTCGAGTCAATGTTGTCTTGAACACAATATATGTTACGTTACGAGAAAACTAATTTTTTATAAATTTTCTATGATTTTATATATAATTTTGATACTATAAGTTCGTATTTCTTTACTCGGAAAACTAAACAAACTTAGACACTCTAACTCTAATGATAATTTATGAAGATAGATCGAAAGGAGTGACGTAAGAACCCTCCTACCCCCGATTGTTCTTTTCTAGTTCTCTTAATACGACCACTGGACTTCTTATTCCAGTAAATTTTTTTCGATTTCTTTAAAATCTACAGACGGGTATTCTCTGTGAATACTCGATATACAGACAGTGAATATACGTATTCTTTTATGTATTTACCTCCTTTTTATGTATATATACTCTCCGTACCTTCAGTTGAAATCGAGAGACCCTTTATTTGTCCTCCTGAGGTTGATTAAATATTTTATGCGTGAATCGTTCTACGATTCGAACTATGATACAAAGTGTCTCTTAACTTTTTTTTTTTTTTCTATTTTGATTTATGATTTGAGGAATCCCTCTCTCCATTTTATAATCAATCTAGAAATTCGAGGTAGTCCCTTCGAAGGGACCACCGAGTCTCCAATTTCGTAGACGGACGTTACACCCTCTGGGTCGAAACTAGGGACCCAACCCTTCTAGGGGACGTCTTCCTTTACCGTTGGGTGAGGTCATAAAAGCGGACCTCTAAGTACCTGACTCCTCGGACCATCCGATGTCAGGTACCGTAATGTTTCTCAGTCTGTGCTGACTCGTTGACATGAAAGAAAGAAATTCGAGGTTATATCCCCCAGTCGGATTTCGTAGAAAACACTGAAATTTCTCAAATTAATCTTCTGTTCGTTACATTTCATATTGTGTGGGACCTACCTAGCAGACGTAGGAATGTACGAGTCAACAGACTGAGAAACGCTGGGGTACCTCGCATCGTACGGTCCGAGGAGACAGGTACCTTAAAAGGTCCGTACTTATGACCTCACCCTACGGAGGGGATGAGATCCCCTAGAGGGACTGGGTTCGTAGCTTGGACATAGAGGACGTAGAGGACGTGACGTCCGCATAAGAAATGGGGACCCAGTGGATAGAGGACGGGAATACGATATAAGTAGGACCCAGGTGCAGATTAACATTATTTAGAACGCCCTTCGTCTTATTGTCGAGTAACAAACCCGTACTTCAGACCGGAATGTCCTGAGGAATAAAAGACTATATGAGTGATAAATACGGTGGACGTCCCTCCTCGAATTAGTCTGGTCAAACGGTGGAGATTGACCCGCCCGGTGGCGACCCCTGTCAAAGTATTACTCAGAGTGGTCTACTCAAATAGAAGAAAATATACGTCGGACATAAAGTAACCATATAACTAGGGAACCTGTTAATTCAACATTTGTCCTGTTGTCCCAACTAAAGTAAGTTGTGCTTAACGTGTTCGGAGAAGTTATATTAAGTCTGAGAGTGAACCACGGCGACAGATTCGGTCTGAAACGAGGAGGATGGGCGAATCGAGAGAGGATTCCCTTCTCCACGACGAAAAAGGAGAACCACACTTGGGTCTTATATAAGTTATGTAACGTGATTCGAAATGAAAGTCCGTCCGGATAAGAAGAAATTTCCTTCTTAGGGTCAAAGGAAAATAACGTAAAGAGAAAGACGGAAACCATATCAGTCCGGGGTCCCGTCTACCGAATAGAATATAGAAAGAGAAAGTCCCGTTCCTCGACGAACATATTTACGTAATTCTCCCAAAAAAAAAAGGGAGAAGGGTGTCTGTTCTTACTCGTACTATAAGGACTCTTTTTCCAAGAATAAACTAAACCATTTATTGATCAATCCCTAATGATCCGTTGACATTTCGATAATAATTATTATAACATTTAAAGTTAAATAAAAACATATTAGAGATAATGTCATAAAACGTTTTGGGAAACCCTTCCCAACAAATTGTCTCATACTCAACTATAAGGACTTAGAGACTAGTATTATAGTGGTAACGTACTTGAATGGGTACTTAAAAAGGAGTCTCTAGATCCAACCGTGTTGTCTTATGTTTCTTGTAATACATCCTTTTAGTACCGTGATATAATTAAGTTTAGTCTTCGTACACGTAACTCTGTCAAAATCCGAACAGTCTAATACAAACAACTAATGGCTCTGGAAGAATGGAGTACCTCATTGACACACTACCAATCAAAATATACAGTTGAATTGACCGGTGTTTTACGGGTGTAATTTGTCATACAGAATCACACCGACACTTCCATAAAGACCTACTCTGTTGTAAACTTATACATCTAAATTACATCCACCCGTCGTGGGCTAGGTGACTCCTGGACCTATCTTGTTTTCCACCTCCTTCCTTAAACAGGGAAGAAAGGACGGAGTGATCACTCGGCTTTATCGAGTAGAGTCGAAGAGGACGGGAGTGTGACCCTGACTGAAAGGACCAAGGGTCTGGAAACCTGAGTTTGCCTTAATATGGTGGACGAAAAGACCCAAAAGTCGAATGTCTGTCGTCTAACACCTTGAAGAGTGGAAGGTATTAACAGACTCGGTTAAGAAGATTTATTTAGAAAGTTGGAGGGTGGAGATGGGGTTGGGGTGAGAGTAGAGGAAGACCAAGATAAAGAGACCTCTTGGAACTGATCATATGGGACCCTTCTAAAAGATTCAGGGAGTCATACTAAAATAAATAAATATACAACCAGTGTGGTGTACCGTACACCCTAGAATCAAGGGGTTGATCCTTAACTTGGGGACCGTATACTTTGTCTCAAAATTGGTAATCTGGTGGTCCCGTCAGATCACACTGAAAATAATGATATTTATATGGTGAAAATATGACGTATATATGATGAAAGTATGATATATATATGATGTAAAGTGATGATATCTAATGAAGTATATGTTGACGGAAATTATGTTGGAAATTATTATACTAGTCATGATTAGAAAACCACTCGATACTTACAAGTCTTATTAATTCGTCCGTGATACCTAAAGTCTCTCTGTCGTCACTCGTCGTTGACCTTCGTTCTATCCCCGACTTGGGACCAACGCCGTCTCCCCCGGGGCTTAGGATTGGTGATCTAGGACTCTTGTACCCGGATCTTAAATTCAGGGTCAAGAATAGATAAAACTCCCCTTTGTTTAAACTGTCCCTCTGTCTTCTACCTTTCCTTTCAATCCACAAATAATCTTTTCGTCTCATGTACGTCTGTTGTCGTACCCACTCGAGTCTCTTTCCAGTAGGAACCCTTCAATTCAGTAAATGTTCCGTCATCAGCAGACCCAGAGACAAAAAGAGACCACATAGTAGAACGAAACATTAAACTGAGTCCCGGGAGATAAGACACACACACATATGAAATCGGTTCTACTTGAAGGGACGTTCCCGAAAACCATTAAGTCAACTCCAGTCAATGAGTCAGTACAGGTTGAGTGACGCTGGGGTACCTGACGTCGTGTGGTCCGGAGGGACAGGAAGTGGTTGAAGGCCTCAAATGATTTTAAGTACAGGTAACTCAGTCACTATGGTAGGTTGGTAGAGTAGGAGACAGCAGGGGAAGAGGAGGGCGAAAGTTAGAAAGGGTCGTAGTCCCATAAAAGGTTACTCAGTCAAGAAGTGTAGTTCATAACCTCAAAGTCAAAATCGTAATCAGGAGGGTCATTTATAAGTCCTGACTAAAGGAAATTCTACCTCACCAACCTAGAGGAACGTCAGGTTCCCTAAGAGTTCTCAGAAGAGGTTGTGTTGTCAAGTTTTCGCAGTAAGAAGCGGTAAGTCGAAAGAAATATCAAGTTGGGAGTGTAGGTATGTACTGGTGACCTTTTTGGTATCGAAACTGATCTACCTGTAAACAACCGTTTCATTACTGAGACCAAAAATTATACGACAGATCCGACCAGTATTGAAAAGAGGGTTCCTCGTTTGTATAAAATTAAAGTACCGACGTCAGTAGTAGACGTCACTAAAACCTCGGGGTGGGGAGGGGCGGGGTTTTATTTCAGACAGTAACAAAGGTGACAAAGACGTAGATAAACGGTACTTCACTACCCTGGTCTACGGTACTAGAATCAAAAGACTTACAACTCAAGATTCGGTTGAAAAAGTGAGAGGAGATTGAAAGTAGTTCTCCGAGATATGAAAAAGAAGTGAAAGACGGTATTCCCACCACAGTAGACGTATAGACTCCAATAACTATAAAGAGGGCCGTTAGAACTAAGGTCGAACACGAAGGAGGTCGGGTCGTCCAGAGTACTACATGAGACGTATATTCAATTTATTCGTTCCACTGTTATATGTCGGAACTGCACGAGGAAAAGGATAAACCTTGGTCAGACAACAAGGTACAGGTAACGATTGACGACGAAGGACTGGACGTATGTCTAAAGAGTTCTCCGTCCAGTCCACCAGACCATAAGGGTAGAGAAAGTCTTAAAAAGTGTCAAATAACACTAGGTGTGTTAAATGTTTTAAATACGAGACCACAAAAGGAAGGAAAAACTGTGGGTTACTCAGAAGGACGTGTACACGTTGATTCCAGAGGGACTGGGGTGCCTACTCTTATAGACTGGAGAAATATAAAATGGATTCTTCCTGAACCGGGAAGGGACTGGGACGGTAATGACAAAGGAATTTCACAGGTGTCCTCTGTTTCAAGTCGATAAATAAGACAAGGACAACAAGGAAGATGGGACCTCATAGTCGTCCTCCGGACCGGATCTCTGGTAGATGTAGGACGACGACAACACGTCAGTGGGTCAGAACAGACTGAGGAACGCTGGGGGACCTGTCGTCGTGTGGTCCGGAGAGACAGGGAGTGGTAGAGGGATTCAAACGGGTTTAAGTACAGGTAACGTAGTCACTACGGTAGGTCAGTAGAGTAGGAGACTAGGGGAGGTAAGGAAGACAGGAATTAGAAAGGGTCGTAGTTCCTGGAAAGGTCACTCAGTCGAGAAGTGTAGTCTACTTTTTTTATGACTTCAAAGTCGAAGTCATAGTCAGGAAGGGCACTTATAAGTCCGAACTAAAGGGAATTCTAACGGACCAAACTGAAGGAACGACTGGTTCCTCTAGATAGAGGATGGAGATATCATATTTTAAAAGATTTAATTGTGAATTACGGGTCCTTAACTACGAAAACTTGACACCACAACCTTTTCTGAGAACTCTCAGGGAACCTGACGTACCTCTAGGTTGGCTAGGTAGGATTTACTCTAGTCAGGACTCACAAGTAACCTTACTGACTGGGACTTCGACTTTGATGTTATGAAACCGGTGGACTACACTTCTTGATTGAGTAACCTTTTCCGGGACTACGACCCTTTCTGAATTCCACCCTCCTCTTCCCTTGCTGTCTCCTACTCTACCAACCTACCGTAATGGCTGAGTTATCCGTTCCCAAACTCATTTGAGGCCCTCAACCACTACCTGTCCCTCCGGACCGTACAACGTCAGGTATCCCGGTATTTCTCAACCTATACTGACTTGCTGACTTGACTTGATTTTAATTGTGAAATTTGTTAAGTACTCCATCCATAATAGTATTGTTCGTAAACTTCGAACACTGTTAACAGGAGTCAGTGTGTCTGTGTCATTAAATAATGACGTAATGGGTTAGTAAAGTTTAAGTCACCGTACATTAGTTTTATATAATTAATAATAGAGAGGACTACAAGAACGGACCCGAGTCGATCTACCAAAAATGGGACCCGAAACCCACATTTAAGTCCGTAACGAATGTGGACATTACTAGAGACGACGACGACGACGATTCAACGAAGTCAGGACAGGCTGAGACACGTTGGGGTATCTGTCGTTGGGTGGTCCGAAGGGACAGGGACCCTAAGAGGTCCGTTCTTGTGACCTCACCCAAAGGTAAAGGAAGAGGTTACGTACTTTCACTTTTCACTTTCACTTCAGCGAGTCAGTACAGACTGAGAAACGTTGGGGCACCTGACGTCGTACGGTCCGGAAGGACAAGTAGTGGTTGAGGGTCTCAAATAAGTTTGAGTACAGGTAACTCAGTCACTACGGTAGGTTGGTAGAGTAGGAGACAGTAGGGGAAGAGGACGGAAGTTAGAAAGGGTCGTAGTCCCAAAAAGGGTTACTCAGTCAAGAAACGTAGTCCATAGGTTTCATAACTTCGAAGCCGTAGTCAGGAAGGTTACTTATAAGTCCTGACCAAAGGAAATCATAACAGACCAACCTAGAGGAACGTCAGGTTCCCTGAGAGTTCTCAGAAGAGGTCGTGGTGTCAAGTTTTCGTAGTCAAGAAGGGGTGAGTCGAAAGAAATACCAGGTTGAGAGTGTACGTATGTACTGTGACCTTTTTGGTATCAGAACTGATCTGCCTGGAAACAACCGTTTCATTACAGAGACGAAAAATTATACACCAGATCCAACCAGTATCGAAACGAAGGTTCCTCGTTCGCAGAAAATTAAAGAACCGACGTCAGTGGTACCCTGAGGATCCCGTAGAAAGAGACAAAAAGACACGATAGAGGTACACCACCGAGTTCAAAGTTCCATCGGTGTGTGAGATGAACCCCCAGTGTTGATGTCTCCACGCAAAAATTGTCTCTCAACACACCTTAAACGTAGGGTAAGATACTACATCCGAATCTTCAATGTGTCACAGTGAAGGTACTATAAGTTAAACAAATTTCGTTCAGTAATTCCCGTCGGGTATAAGTTTCCCTTCACTTAATCAGAGTTGGAGAATTCGTCTCTTGTCTATTTGTTCATTCACGATTTTGGTAATACGCTTAAGTCCAAAAGGACTGAGTAGACAAGGATCCGGATGACCGATGTGAAAATCTTCAATGAGACTCCGAACGGGCTTCTTGTGGTTGGACAGGTGAATAGGGTGCACCAGTATGTGAGTCAACTTCAACCGCTAGGTCAATATTACTAGAGAATTTCAGTGACACTAGACTGTACTTACGAGTTACACACAAGAATTTAGGTTCTTAGAATACTTTAACGTAAAGGTCACTTTCTATATTTCTAAAATTATGGTCCTATGTAACACAAACAGATTTTTTTTTGGGAAGGAAGGATTGTGTAAAGACTCAAAGAACAACAGAGAAGGACAGAAGTTGAAAAAAGAGTCACACGGGGAAGGGAGTAATAGAAGGAAATAGAGGGAGAAGAATAGTGTATATTACATACCGGGTAACCACACCAAACACGGAGGAATCGTTCCGAATATTAGTTAGGTTTCCTTTAATTAAAAATACATTTTAAGGGGTTACCCATACCAAGGAATTTTTAGTTTTATATAATGTAGGTGTGGTAAGGAAGACTGTTACTTAGAAGATAAGGATAGTTTTTTCATTAGTTCAAAAGGAACTTACTAAATAAGAGACATCTCGGTCGGACGAATACCGAGTCCGAGACACTAGTGACTCCGTGATCTTCTAAAGGACTAAGAGATATAAACAATACCATGAAACGACTTGGCACTTAAAGATACTTTCCAACTCTTCTACCACTAACGTAAAGAAAGGATAAACCTTGAAGATTGAGGGAATCGTTGACCGAAACGTATGTAAAAGTCTCCAGAAAGATTTAAAGATGGGTTGAATTTTACCTACTTTTATTTTGTCTTACTTTAGTGTTTAATTTACGTAGTTACGGAAGAGGGAGGAAAACGTATTCCTAATTTTTCGACTTACTTAAGAATGAAAGGGTGGAAAGGATTGTAGGTATTTGTGGGAATAGATAACAACAGACATATGGTTTCAGAGTAGCTTCAAAAGACACTTTGGAAACGTTGAACCAGGTATTAGGGATACGTGATATACACCCTCTAGACCGAACCTTGGTTCTCGGGACCGAGAAGTATTTAAGACTGTTCAGTAAATTACAAAGACTTGTAATTAACGAGGTAGTCACTTTACCCCTCTTATTAAAGAGTTTCGGATTAAGTGTCCCGATAAAACTTACTAGTTGCTTCACAAAGAAGGGGAAACAATGTGGTGAAGAGGATGACCTACTTGTATTTTTACAGTATGTACCAGATTTACATTAAAGTTCCAAATTTAACGTGATTTATAATTTAATGTAATTTATAATACTGTATTTTACTCACCCATACACACACACACATTGAGATGTAAAGGAACTCTCCTTCAAGAGATTTCAAAAGTTCACAAAATATTTGACTATTCGTTGGATGTATATGTTCGAAAATTTATATAAAAGAATATTTTAGTGTTTTTAAACATTATGTCTCAACCAATGAAGGTAAAATTTCAATCCTTCAAGTTCTCATAAAATATTATTCTTCGTCTTGATCACCAGTTTGAGGTGAAAGGACCAGCGTTGAATAATATTATATGAGATAATACAATTTTCCCGAATGGGGTACCAAGTCACCCATTTCTTAGACGGACCTCTCCACCCCAATTCGGGACCCAGTCCTTCTAGGGGACCTCTTCCTTTATCGTTGGGTAAGGTCATAAGAATGGACTTTTTAGGGTGACTGTTTTCCTCGAACCACCGGATGTCAGGTACCTCAATGTTCTCAGTCTTTACTAACTCGTTGATTCGTGCGTCTTGTGTCGTATAATATACTATTGATAAGGATGAGAGGGAGTCTTATAAATCATAGTAAACAGACATGGGTGGTACATCTTAGAACTCGGTACTTAAGAACTAAAAGATACGAAAACAAAAAGGACCTCTCATTTTGAGCAGAGGGTTTATCCAACATTTGAAAGACTTTAATTTTGTGTAGAGACAAGGGCAGTGGAGTTCACAATCGAACCATGACTTTTTCCGGGATAAGAAGTTGATAAAAGCAAAAGAGAAATAATGCGTACACCGTTAAGAGAGAAGGGTATATGGGGGTACTAGTGTTAGTGGACGGACTTAGTGAATCGGATGGTCTACCCGTAATCTGTGGAGACAGAAAAATTTGTAGTTAAAAGTGTCGCACCTGTTCCGTCTATCAGTTTGAGACACAGACTTCTGATAAGTCTGGTGAGACACAAAGAGATGAACTCATCTCTTTCCCCATAAAGTCTAGTTGGGTCACATCGAAATTTGTGATAAGAGACTCCGTTTTTCTTTGTTTCGAAAGTTAAGTAGGTTCTCCATCTTTGAAGTGTACTTGACTCTTCAATTTTGTTGTTGTTGTTGTTGTTGTTGTTGTTGTTTGTGACTCAAGGTGTCTTTATATTACGTTAACAATCAAGAGCACTGGTGACAAAGGGAAAGTTTGTAATTTGTAAAATCAGACGGTGGAGTGGATCATTTCGATAACACCAATAAAGTACACAAGGGTAAAGGGACGGTTTCCATTCGTGCTCCTTATGGAAAGACATAGGAAAGTATGGTCGTCTAATTTTATCCTTTAAACAAAGATGCTTTCCCCACGTTCACCTAAAGTTTACTAATAGTTTAATGGAAACTTTGTTCATGTCGTACTATTGACATTGCGAAAGGGAAATTGTTTCTCGATAAGTAAAATGTCTCAGGAAAGTTTACCTAACAAAACGAAACGAGTAGTTTTTGTTCGTTTAAGTTACTCTAATAACCCCTGAGTATTATACCCATTCTTTTAGTTGAATAGTTATCTTAACTGGCTACGTTGAGAATTTTGTCGGTCTTATGTTTAATATCGTAATACTTTTCTTTACGTTATAAAATACTCATGTATAAAGTACGGTTTATTGACATCCATTTATAGATTACATAAAATAGAATAAATCTGGAGTACTAAGTACGGTTTTTAATTGTAAAGAGGTGACTTAGATAAGTCCTTTGAGTGTCGGAACTACGTCATATGGAGAAGGAAGATCATGGTGACGAGTGCTTTTACGTCTATCCTATCATTTTTATAACGTAAACTTTCTAATGTCATTGTCCCATATATAGAGGTCTATATATATATATATATATAGACCCTAAGCAGATTCTTTACCCCGAACCATTACTTAGGGAAACTGGTCTTACTTGATGAAAAGGGTCTTCAAAAAAGGAAGGTATAAGGTCCGAGTCCACATGGTGTTCGTTATAATAGGGAACTGTAGACCTCTCGTCTTCACTTCATCGTCAATAAGACCCAAAATACGAGGTTATTGTCAGACTTGTCCATGAAACATGGGGTGTGTCCAACAGTGAGTGGACAACCGATTGGAACAACCATCGTCCACTGTCGGTCCGGACGTTAATACAATGAAAAGGACCTAGGAGAAACTCGAAGAAGAGGAAACCTTGGTCACCACACGAATCGAGACACTACTTCTAGCCGAAGAGGACGTCCTGTGGGTGAATAGTGTCTACCACCGTGACTCTCGGCTGGACCCAAAGTTTAGGAAGAGTCCCTAAGGTCGTGTACAAACGAGTGGAGTGAATTGGAGATAAAGTAGATGGACACTATTGTGGGTACATCTTTCATAAATTGGTCCCGGTGTTGACCCGTTTCAGTTTAGGGATGACATTTATTTAGGGATATCAAGGTGGAGGGGACGACTTGGGACGACTATGTGTTGAACAGTGACTCTCTTTAAGATCTTCTTACTATAGCATTCTTACTCAAAAGGCCTGACAAGATCAAATATATAACAAAAGGGGGCTAGAACGCTCTAAATTTTTAAACTGAGTGAGGGTAAAGATCATAAATTCCTTTGAGTTCATCAGGTACATCACATCACCGTCTTCACAATACGTTTAGCAGTGGACGTCTGAACATTAGTTTACGGATATCTTTTGTTCGGAGTGATTCATGTACAACGGTTTCTTATAAAATCAGTTTTATTCCGTAGATTACCTCAACTAACCAAGATTTACATGTTTTTTGTACCCCCTCCTTTTACCACTTGTATGTTGAAATTGAATGGTCGCTTCTAGACATATTCGATTCGATTCAGTGAAGTCAGTACAGGTTGGGAGTCGTTGGGGTACCCGACGTCGGGGGGTCCGAGGAGGTAGGTACCCTAAAAGGTCCGTTCTCATGACCTCACCCACGGTAACGGAAGAGACCTTCTAGACATGTTGTCTGGACTTTAAAAGACACACAGGACTTTCATTGGCCATAGAGAATACTGATGTCCCAGACCTAAAGACTTTTGGTTTAGGTTTCAGACTATAAAGTCCCTCGACTTAATGTTACGTTTGACTCAGGGGCTAGAGGATCTTTAGACAATAATTTCCAACCCGTAATTAGTCTCTAATTATTTTGGGATTTTAATCGTTACCCCGTATCCCCATATAAGGTTACTTAGACCCCTAACCCCTGGAGATTTTAATTTGTCATCTTTATTGAAGGGGAGGACTTCTTTGACATTACCAGAGGTTTTCTGGTGACCAGGATGAGTCCTTAATGAAGGTGACAGAGAGAAACGTGGATATTTATATGCATTCAAGGTAGTCCGAAGTCTCTTTCTTGTTTCTTACTGGGTACGTATCCAAACTACGTATGGTTTAATGACTAAAACGGTTGTTATTAGGGTGACTGGACTTTCAACTCTGGTTGTCGACGGTGAAACTCGAAGACAGTCACTCAGTTGTTCCTTTGTCATCCCATTAACATCACTGACCCCACTTATTAGGACTAATAGTTCCTCTTTGACTGAACGTTACCCTGATTCTTCCTTATAGGGATCTTACGTCCTCTTGAAACAAATAAAGAATCATAAGGATACAGGTACTAATTCAGTCTGGTTTAGATATTGTTGAGTTAAGTCCGTTCTAACTATGACCGAGACTACGAAGTCCTCACTTCCAGACTTAGTCGGTTGATCGATTCCTGGTGATGTTTAACTCCAGAAGGGATTTCTGTTATTGTGTTTATACCTTGATTCTCTCCTCCTTTCTTCAATTTTTTATGGTCTACACTGGTGTAATGGTCAATTCATCAATGCTTATAATGTAGAATTAAAACTATACTGACACACATACATAACAACGACAGAAAGGGAGAGGGTTAGATTGTGTTCGATGTAAAGTAATAATTCAGTGTCCTATAGTTTTCCTTGTACACTGAGTCAATCCTATTACTTGTATTGGTTTCTGATTCTCTTCCAGAAACAGAGGAGGAAACCCCTTTACCAATCGTTTATAATTGTGTCGTCTATTGACAGAATTGTATTGCATTACGTTTCGTTTTAAACATTCAAAGGATTGAACCTTTCTCACCTGACACCATCGAAACACTACACAGTTGAACCGATCGTCTTGACACAGGGTCTTAAAGGAAGAGACATCGAAAGGTAATCTTACTTGGTATCCTCTTTATAAAACGTTCTAAACCTCCCGTCTTTACTTCGTTATCGGTATAATACGAAATATTACCTTCCGATCCTACCCACGAAACGTGAGATGTGTGGAACTGTGAATAGAGGACCCAGTGGAGGAACGGTACCTGTCGTAGAGGGGCGGAAGTGGACCTACGAAAGGGTTGAGGAGACCGGGGACCCGGTCCTCTCAGAATCGGGGTACTACTTCCCACGTCAGAGAGGACACCTCGTGGGTGAATCAAGTCGAACCTTCTCACTCTGACTTGTTGTCTAGGGTCTCGTAGGGGTGTCCAGAGTCGAGTTCAAACAACCAAGGTGGAATCCAACCATCCAGGGTCGAACCGGAACGAGAGGGACTGAAAAATAGAAAATAAAGATTGACGGATGTAACGTCTTAAGTTCCAGGTCTTTGTCTACATCTCTGTGTCGGGTCTCTCGGACAAATTCGACGAGGGAGTTACTGTATTTCAGTATATGGATATGTTTTTACAGAATTATAAACGAGAAGAAGACGACTCGGGACTGACTATGTCAAGAAACTTAATTGAGACTCGTTATAGGAAACAAAGATACAAAAAGTGTATTACGAGGAAACCATTATTATAGAATTTTAATTAATTATAATTATTGATGAGACTCAGACTCTCTGGTCAACACATTGTACCTCTGTTAAAACCGATATAATCCTGGGTCACACTTTTATCTTTATTATTTATACTTTACAGGAATGTCTACCGAATATTCGTGTACTTTCCTTCGAACGGTAACGAGTAGTGATCTTTTTACGTTTAGTTTTGATGTCACTCCATAGTGGTTCATTACCAGTCTTACCGACAGTGATTTTTCAGATCTTTATTGTTTAAAACCTCTCCCACACCTCCTTTGTCTTGGGAGGATGGGACAATCACCCTTACATTTTACCACGTCAATGATACCTTTTGTCCTACCTCCGAGGAGTTTTTTGACTTTTATCTCAACCATATGTTAGGTCGTTAGGGTAAGGACCTGTATATAGGTCTACTTTAATATTAAGTTTTTCTATGTACGTGTGCATACAAGTGTTGTGATAGATGTTATAGGTTCTGTACCTTTGTCGGATTTATAGGTAGTTGTCTACTTACTTATTTCTTCTACACTATATACATGTATCACCTTATAATAAGTGGTAATTTTTCTTACTTTATTACGATAAACGTCGTTGTACCTACGTTGATCTCTAATAGGATGATTCATTGGTTTCATTTAGTCTTTCTTTTAATGTTATGGTATACTGTAGAGAATATACATTTTGGATTTTATACTGTAGTTACTTTTATAAATGGGGTGTCTTTGTCTAAGTGTCTGTATCTCCTGAACACGAAGGTTCCCTCTCCCCCATCCCCTCCCTGCCTAACCCTCTGAACCTTATCGTCTTACGTTTATAAATCCCACCTATTTATTGTTCCAGGGTGACATGTCGTGTTTCTTAGTATAAGTCTTAGGACACTATTTGGTATTACCTTTTCTTATACTTTTTAATATATATATATATATATATATACGTTGACTTAGTGAACCAGTATGTCGTCTTTAATTTTGTAGTGACATTTAGTTGATATGAAGTTGTTTGAAATTGTTTGACAGGACGTGGTTCATTCACAAGTTACTACTATTGACAGTCCCAATGTTTGTTACTTATAATCGCAGACGAATCAGCAATGTTAGAGATTTTCAGGGAATTGATATATATAGAAACGGGAAGATTAGGGGTTCTTTTGGTACACCACATCCATTTATATTAGCCATTATAATAATAACAACGATAATAATAAGGGTATAATGTCCACTTATTTTTTTATAAGAGTTTCCGAACGTACTGTAAACCGGTTTCCAAAAACTGAGGATTCCTTCCTCTATCTTTAAGAATTCGAGAACATCTTACAAGACAGGCGTAATGTGCGTTTAGGACAAATAAGACTACGGTCTTTACACAACTAAGAGAGCGAGGGGGTTGACGGAACGTAGGAGTACGAGAGTCGAAACTACGCAGGAAGGGCCAGTATAAACTATAACGACGTGTTGTAGAAAAAACACAGTTCCGAAACGAAGTTTGTGAGGTAACGGTCAAGCTGAACAGTTTTCAGCCTTCCTTGTACAAAATTCGTAAGTCGTTCGTAAGAAGACTTTTCTTTTGGTGATAAAGATTATTCGTAAACTCTCGCGTCACCTAACGTCTTTGACAAAAGATTCTAGACAGTGTTTACTAAATCAAAATAATCAAAATTACCGGGAATCGATGTCCGTTCCTTATATTCACTTTTAATTCTATAAAAAGTACTCTACTTTTATCTAAAGTTAGTCTGTCTCACAAAAGGAGGGGTGGAGAAGGATAAACGAATAAATAAAGTAAAGAAAACCGTCTACTAAGACCAACTTTCCTTTGGTGACACTCTGTACCCTTGTGTCCTTATCAGAAGGTACTCTTGTTTCGAGACGAACATAACCTTCGAAGAGACAATTAACATATGTTCAAATGACGAAACCGTTCGAGTCTCCGTCTCACCGTCTCTTTCCCCGATTACACAATTTAACCTTAAAATAGGACCCATCCTTGTTCCCTACTTATAAAAATAAATATTGATTTCCAAACAGAAGGTAGTATCATCCGTGTCCTTGTTTACTTTGGGTATTTGACGAGGGTCAATTATTATGGAGAAAGAATGACGAAGACAGATGGGACATCGAAAAGAAGTTTTCAAAGTAAAAAGAGAAGAAAGAGTAGTGGGTAGTGAGTGACTTCTTTATGACATTAGTCTTGTCCAGAAATACAAACTAAGAAGTGTTCATTCAATTCACCTAAAGACTTTCTCAACTTACCAAACACCGTTAGGTAGGGGTAACGAATAAGTACACATTTCACACAACCACATACGCACACTCTATTCACACTCTAAAAGACAACATACTCGACACGAGATTGTAAAGAGATAGGAGATACGGTTTCATTGGTGCACCAAGTTTCTTATTGGTTGTTCTAGACTTTATCCTGAAACCCTTAAAGGCGTCGGAGACGGTGGGAAGGTGATGGAAATATTGGAACCCGTTCGTCAAAGTTGAGGTTACGATGTGAAAGTAGAAAGCGTTTCGTATTTAGAAATCTTCCCAAAGGGACCACCGAGTCCCCATTTCTGGAGGACAGAGACGTCCTCTCACCTAAGTCAGGGACCCAGTCCTTCTAGGGAACGTCTTCTTTACCGTTAGATGAGATCATCAGAACGGACCCTTTAAGGTACCTGTCTCCTTGGACCTCCCGATTTCAGGTACCCCAGTGTTTTCTCAGTCTGTACTGGATCACTGATTTGTTATCGTTGTTTTAGAACCCTTTCTTGTTCTAGTGTGTAAACTTAGGTTTATTTCCTGTTTGAGGAACGGAAGTACTTTTAATGTTAGTTTACATCTTTCTGTCTTCAATTCGTTATTACTGTTTTAATTTAACGGGAAATATACTTATAATCCTCCTTTATTGACACTCCTGGAAAAAGACATCAAACATCTACGGACAGAAGACACAGAAGTGTACCAGACACGTAGAGAGTCGGGATTAGAGAAGTATATTCCTGTGGTCAGTATAACCTAATCTGGGGTGGTATTACTAGAGTAAAATTGAATTGAAAAATTAATGGAGTATAGTTCGGTACCCCGAAGGGACCACCGAGTCTACCATTTCGTAAACGGACGTTACACCCTCTGGGTTCAATCTAAGGACCCAGTCCTTCTAGGGGACCTCTTCCTTTACCGTTGGGTGAGGTCGTGAGAACGGACCTTTTAGGGTACCTGCCTCTTCGGACTATCTGATGTCAGGTACCCCAACGTTTCTCAGCCTGTGCTGACTCGCTGAAGTGAAAGTATAGTTCAGTATAAGATTTTGTGATCCCTAATCCAGAAGTTTTATTTGAAAACCCACTGTGTCAAGTCAAGTACTGACGATACCTTTTTTCACACTTTTTTTCTGTTCATCACGACCACCCACCAAGTTGTTATTACTCTTATAAGTCACGTCCGAACTGACTCTACCACTGAGTCAGCGGTCAACTCTCTTTGACTTCCTTGTCTCCCTCGTTCGTACATTTATAGACCACCTTCACACTAATTTGTTTCCCTTATCAGTTAGGTTTTCGGGACTCCGTCCTTCCTGGTTTCCCTATCACACAACCGGTTACACCGACACTCTGTTACCTTTATACCGGTCACTGTATCGTTCTGGTGTCTTAGAAACTCCCAGAACACCTACTAACTTTCCTTGACCCGAAAACGAGACTTTCTTAACCTTTCAGTAACCTTCCAGACTCGTCTCCTTACTAGACTAGTCTAAATGGGAAGGTTTGTGTGTAAGGTAAATAAAACTCTAATCTGATACCAGATGTCAAGAGTTACAGTCGTGGTGACTACAACCCCTTCTTTACTTCTACTTTATTGTATTATTTCTTTTGGTATTTCACAATATATTGTCCTCCTCCAGTAGTAAAGAAATCAGGGGACTCTATTGTTCAAGATGTGTTCACCGAAAGACTCCTTTATGAGGCTTTTTTTGGGTTACTCCCTCATTCTCGAATCTTATCCCGTCTTTTACTACAATACTTTACCTCGTTAAAGTTCTTTCTTAGGTACCTCCCTTGGGTGTCCCTTTTTGAGATCACAGTAAACAATAGACTTAAACACATGGACACCGGTTCCTCGACACGAAACTTTGAGGATATGATCAGTAACCGATTCTCGGTAGTGTCCGTCTACCTTTGAGGGTTCGCGAAGACTCATAGACATGAAAGGTCGGTTCACGTTACTATTGGGTTGCCGGTGGGAGGTTTCACTCAGTGACAATCTTTGTTTAGTGTGTCTTCGGTTCTGTCTCGTGTGTCTTGGACATGTTTCCAAGGTTCCTCTAGAACCGTCTGGTCTTTCATAGGTGATATAGTGTAAAACAAGGAAAAGAATAAATTGTAGTAGTCGAAGGAAGTAACCCTATAACTGAAGGATAACAGTTGTAGAGACTTAATAGAAATAATTCGAAAATTTCAAGAAAGTAATAAAAGACAAAACTATTAATCTTATTTTAAAGTGGAATAAACACCTTTAAACCTTATAGACTTTTGGTTGGTGAATACATTTCGTATAGACACCTCTAAGGTTCGTCAGTTTACACAGATAATTATTAGTCAAGTACCGTGGGAGATAGAAAGGATTATGTTGTCGTACTATATACACACGTATATTTTATATAAATAACATCACTATTAAATACAAAGATATATTAGTACAAAATATATAGTACACTTATATGATATATTTGATATTGAATCTTACATATATTTGATCTATAAAGGTCTTTATTTTAATTCATTTTTTACGTCAATAACCAATGGAAAATATATTGTATATAAACTATAAAATACTAGACAAGTAACAACCTAATCGACAAAATAAAAAAAAAATAAAAATAAAAATGAAATAAAATGAAATGTTATGACATAACCAAAACGGTATGTAACTGTACTTAGGTGGTGCCCACATGTACTCAAGGTTTAGTACTCGGGGGGAGGGTGGAGGGTGGGGTATAGTAGAGAGACCTAGTAGGCACGCGGTCGGGGTTCGTAGGACATAGGACATAACTTGTATCTGACCGCTAAGTAAAGGATGTACTATCATATGTCCAAAGTTACGGTAAGAGGGTTTAGCAGGGTGGGAGAGGGAGAGTGTGTCTCAGGTTTTCAGACAAGATGTGTAGACACAGAGAAAACGACAGAACGTATGTCCCAGTAGTAATGGTAGAAAGATTTAAGGTATATATACACAATCATATGACATAACCACAAAAAGAAAGACCGAATGAAGTGAGACATATTATCCGAGGTCAAAGTAGGTGGAGTAATCTTGACTAAGTTTACATAAGAAAAATTACCGACTCATTATGAGGTAACACACATACATGGTGTCGAAAGAATAGGTAAGTAGACGACTACCTGTAGATCCAACAAAGGTACAGGACCGATAATATTTGTCACGACACTACTTGTAACCCCATGTACACAGAGAAAGTTAAGACCAAAGGAGCCACACATACGGGTCGTCACCCTAACGACCCAGTATTCCGTCAAGTTAAAGGTCAAAAAATTCCTTAGAGGTGTGACAAGAAAACGTAAGGGTGGTTGTCACATTCTCCCAAGGGAAAAGAGGTGTGGGAGAGGTCGTAAATAATGAACGTCTGAAAACCTAGCGTCGGTAAGACTGACCACACTTTACCATGGAACCACACTTCACCATGGAGTAACACCAAAACTAAACGTAAAGAGATTATTACTCACTACAACTCGTAGAAAAGTACACAAACAATCGGTAGGCATACAGAAG
This sequence comes from Capra ibex, assembly GCA_006410555.1. Classification (NCBI taxonomy): domain Eukaryota; kingdom Metazoa; phylum Chordata; class Mammalia; order Artiodactyla; family Bovidae; genus Capra; species Capra ibex. Next base: position 425,856 of record SJYO01029777.1, on the reverse strand, counting down.
AAACCTCTTTACAGATAAACCAAGAAACCGGGTAAAAAACTAACCCAGTAAATAAAAAGACCTTAACTCGACGTATACAAAGAACATATAAAAACTCAAACAGTTAACGAAGTAAACGATAATAAAAGAGGGTAAGTCTTCCGACAGAAAAGTGGAACGAATGTCAAAGGAAACAACACGTCTTCGAAAATTCGAAAATTAAAATTAATCTAGGGTAAACAAATAAAAACGAAAATAAAGGTCTTAAGACCCTCCACCTAGTATCTCCTAGGACGACACTAAATACAGTCTCTCACAAAACGGATACAAGAGAAGATCCTCAAAATATCAAAGACCAGAATGTAAATCTAGAAAGTAGTTAAAACTCAAATAAAAACACACACCACAATCTTTCACTAGATCAAAGTAAGGAAATGTTCAGCAACTGGTCAAAAGGGTCGTGGTGAACAATTTCTCTAACAGAAATGAGGTAACATATAAGAACGGAGGAAACAGTTTCTATTCCACAGGTATACACACACCTAAATAGAGACCCGAAAGATAAAACAAGGTAACTAGATATACAGACAGAAACACGGTCATGGTATGACAGAACTACTGACACCGAAACATCATCTCGGACTTCAGTCCGTTCAACTAAGGAGGTCAAGGTAAGAAGAAAGAGTTCTAACGAAACCGATAAGCTCCAAAAAACATAAAGGTATGTTTAGAACAGATCAGGACACTTTTTATGGCGACCATCGAACTATCTCTAACGTAACTTAGACATCTAACGAAACCCATCATATGACTAAAAGTGATATAACTAAGAAGACTAGGTACTTGTACCAGATAAAGAGGTAGATAATCACAGGAGAAACTAAAGAAAGTAGTCAGAAAATATCAAAAGATATATATCCAGAAATCAAAAAAATCCATCTATATAAGGATTCATAAAATAAGAAAAGTAACGTTACCACTTACCTTAACAAAGGAATTAAAGAAAAAGATGAAAGAGTAAGAATCACATATCCTTACGTTCCTAAAAGACACATAACTAAAATATAGGACGTTGAAATGATATAAGTAACTAATCAAGATCATTAAAAGACCACCTCAGAAATCCCAAAAGGTACATCTCCTAGTACAGTAGACGTTTGTCACTCTCAAAATGAAGAAGAAAAGGTTAAACCTAATGAAAATAAAAAAAAGACGAGACTAACGACACCGGTTTTGAAGGTCTTGATACGACTTATCATCGTCACTTTCACCCGTGGGAACAGAACAAGGACTGAAATCCCCTTTACGAAAGTTAAAAAGTGGTGACTCCTATTACAAACGACACCCAAACAGTATATATCGAAAATAATACAACTCCATACAAGGAAGATAAGGACGAAAGACCTCTCAAAAATAGTATTTACCTACAACTTAAAACAGTTTCCGGAAGAGACGTAGATAACTCTATTAGTATATCGAAAATAAAAGGTTAAACAATAACACCACTTAATGTAACTAACTAAACATCTATAACTTCTTAGGAACGTAGGGACCCTATTTCGGGTGAACCAGTACCACATACTAGAAAAATTACACAACAACCTAAGACTAACGATCTTAAAACAACTCCTAAAAACGTAGATACAAGTAGTCACTATAACCGGACATCAAAAGAAAAAAACACCGTAGAAACAGTCCAAAACCATAATCCCACTACCACCGGAGTATCTTACTCAAACCTTCACATGGAGGAGACGTTAAAAGACCTTCTCAAACTCATCCTATCCACAATCGAGAAGAGCTTTGAAAACCATATTAAGTCGACACTTCGGCAGACCTGAACCCGAAGACAAACGACCTTCTAAAGACTAATATCAAAGTTAAAGGTACGAACACTACCCAGACAATTCTAAAAGATAAAGAAGGACCAAGTCAAAACCTTTTAACATGAAAAGATTCTTAAACAGGTAAAGAAGGTGTAACAGGTAAAATAACCGTATATTAACGACTATCATCAGAGAATACTAGGAAACATAAAGACACAACAGGCAACACTAGAGAGGTAAAAGTAAAGATTAAAATAACTAAACTAAAAAGAGGGAAACAAAGAACTACTCAGACCGATTACCAAACAGTTAAGATAAATAGGAAAGTTTCTTGGTCGAAAACCGAAACTAAAAACGATACCAGAGAAAACAAAGAAAACGTAAATAAAGACGGGACTAAAAATTCTAAAGAAAGGAAGATGATTGAACCCCCAAGAGGTAAAGAAGGAAAAGATCAACGAAATCCACATCTCAATCCAATAAATAAACTGAAAAAAGAACAAAGAACTCCATACGGACATAACGATACTTGAAAGGAGAATCGTGACGAAAATATCACAGGGTGTCCAAAACCCAACAACACAAAAGTAAAAGTAATCAAAGATACGTATAAAACTAAAGAAAAAACTAAAGAAGACACTAAACAACCAATAAGTCTTCGAACAACAAGTCGGAGGTATACAACCTTAAAAATTATCAAAAAGAGGACATTAACTCTAGATTAGAACTACGTAATACCAATCTTTTCTACGAACCTTACTAAAGCTAAAAAAACTTGAATAGTTCCAATCTAAATACCGGGTCCTACACTAGATAGGACCTCTTCCAAGGTACTCGTGAACTCTTTTTCCACTTTATGTAACAAAACCCCACTTTACAGGATATCTATACTTAATCCAGATTGACCAGATAACATAGTAAATTTCAAACGCAAAGAAACAATTAAAAGACAAATCAAGTAGACAGGTATCCACACTCACCCCATAATTTCAGAGGGTGATAATAACACAATAACGATTAAAGGGGAAAGTATGAACAATCGTAAACAGAATGTATGACACCACGAGGATACAACCCACGTATATGTAAATATTAACAATATAGAAGAAGAACCTAACTAGGAAACTAGTAATACATCACCGGAAGAAACAGACAAAAGTGTCGGAAACAAAATTTCAGATAAAATAGTCTATACTCATAACGATGAGGACGAAAGAAAACCAGAGATAAACGCACCTTATAGAAAAAGGTCGGGAAGTGAAAGTCAGACATACACAGGGAACAAAACTCCACCCAGAGAACATCCGTCGTATATGTCCCTAGAACAAAAACATAGGTAAGTCGGTCAGAACGGAAAACCAACCCCGTAAGTTGGGTAAATGCAAATTCCATTAATAACTATTCATACTAGGGCAACGGTAAATGAAATAACAAACCCCAAGCCCAAATATGTGGGAAAAACACAAAGGACAGATCTCTTATAGGAAATCGTAAACAACCTCTCGACCAAACCACCACGACTTAAGAGAGTCGAAAACGAACAGACATTTCGAAAACTAAAGAGGAAGTATAAACTTACTCTAGGAACGACCCATGTCATTAGACCCGACATCCAATAAAAGAAAGTAGTGAAATTCATACAGAACGGTAAGGGAGGACCGGACTTCTCAAAGATAACTTTCTAGTCGACAATAGGATTACCCTTAGGGGAACACACAATAAACAACAAAAAGGGAACGACGAAAATTATAAACAAGAAACACAAACTAGAAACAATTAACTAATTATACACAGAACCCCACAAAGTGGAACCCAAATAGGATAAACCTTAAGAGACCCAAAGAACCTGAACCCACTGATAAAAGGAAGGGGTAAAATCCCTTCAAAAGTTGATAATAGAGGAGTTCCTAAAAGAGTACTAGAAAGAAAGACAGAAGAAGAAGACCCTGAGGATATTAAGCTTACAACCTCGCAAAGTATAACAGGACCTCCAGAGACTCTAACAGGAGTAAAGAAAATTAAGCAAAAAGAACAAAGGAGAGACTAAGTAAATAAAGATGGTAAGATAGAAGATAAAGTGATTAGGATAGAAGACGGAGGCAATAAGATGATAAACAACGGAGGTCTCACAAAGACTAGAGTAAATAACGTAATAAGTAATATATAACTGAGAAAAAATAAAGAAGATCCAGTAACAATTTGGAAAGAACGTAGAAAAGTTAGGAACAGAGGTCCGATAAATAGACACTAAGGTAAAACTAAAGTTCTAAAACCTAGTAAAAGTGATAGTTATAAACGTTAAGAAAGTGTCCGTCTAAGGGATAGAGAAGGAGAAAACAAACCAAACCACCCGTAAAGAGGACAAGGAAATGGACGACTCATAAGGAGACAGAGAAGTAGAACTAATATAACGACACAAACCACACCGGAAAGATATAAGACCCTTAAACACCTCAAGAGAAGTAATACCTCAAAGGAGTGACACCCACCCCAACATAGTTACCGAACAGTTCCAAAGAACCAACCCCTCCGAACACAACCTCAAGACCATCCACCTCGACCTAAAGAAGAGAGACCTTACGTTACTTCACTGGTCATTACTCAATACTCTGCAGTTACCAAAACCTCATTGAAACTCGACGGACACATAACTTCGAGTCCCCACACAATGACACAACGACCTCTTAAACACACCATACAGAACGAGACCTTAAACAACCGGGAACCCACCAAAGTCACATCCACACCTCCGTAAACTACTCGAGGATGACTGATTACAAGGGACCTAAGTCCCCAAGAGACTACAAGAGTCGGAAACCTGAATTCGGAGGACGAAGACCAAAAGTCAAAATAAAAATGTCATCGGAGTTCTGAAGAGGTAGATATGTCGTGACTACTATTTTGTAGATCCAATTTCTACTTTTCAAAGAGGTGTAACTCCCTGTGGGTCTCTCCAAGTGACTCAATGTACCTCTTCTCTTCTCCCTCCCCCATCAATCTACACTGACCTTACTCTACTCCACTCTAGTTTTCTCCTCTGTCGTTCGATCGGTCATTAGTGAAGGAATACACGCGAGGTGTCAGACCTGACGAGTCTCCACAAGTGTCTCAATATGTCCCTTCTCCTCTCCCTCCTTCATCTGTCTCCACCGGTCCTCCTATTTTCTCCCTTTACTTTTCCTCTCTCTCTCTAGGTCGGTCATTGGTCAAGGGATTCACAAGAGGTTACAGACCTTGTGTATCTCTAATTGTCTCAACCCATCTCTTCTCTTCCCCCTCCCTCCTCTGTCTCTGTTGGACCACCTCTTTATCCTCTCAGGTTTCCTCCTCTCTCACCAGTTCGGTCATTAGAGCGAGAGTCCATTTTAACCCATGACTTCTAACCCAAAAATTTACATGTTTTAACTATTGTTTATGGTTTTTCGTTTCTAATTTTTANAAAAAAAAAAAACCGAGTGAACAAGTCAGTGCGACACCCCTCCCTCCCTACGACGTTTGTTTATTGTGACCGTACACGTACGTCACAGAGTCGGGGCGACCCGGACGGGGACGAGCGCCGTGTGTGACGAGACCGAGATACAACGAGGTGACCTTGGTAGACTCCGGTCGGGATCCGACGTACTTGGAGGGGTCAGATTCGACGAGTCCGAGCCGCGAGTCCATCGGGAGTCTCCGCGTCCAGGCTCATCGAGTCCACAAACCGTTCACGCCAGTGACGCTGAATAACGGAAAGTACAGAGACGACGAGTCAAAAGACCCTCATGGCGACCGCAGGGAAGAGTCCGTCTACTACTGACAGGTCTTGGGGGTCTTCAGAATCAATTGTTTCTTCGGACGAACGTAAAACCATCCATTACAGAGAGAACCCGACGCTAACGGGGGAAGGTCGAGAATGCCGAGACCGACGGACAGTGGCCTCCCCCTACCAGACGTCGGCCGATAAAGGCAAGGTAGGAAACAAGACACGCGTCAGGACCGTCACAGAATACAAGCTCGAAAAGCACACCATCCATAGGGTGTCAGACCAAACGATCGGGTTCAATCAAGTAAGACCAAAGTACGCCCCGTAAGGACGGGCTAAGAATTTTTCGTGACGTCGGGGGCGGAGGGCGTGGAGGGACGGGACGGGGGAGAACGATCACCGCCTACGTCCGAAGACGCGACGAAAAGGCGACCCCCTCAATGACAACCCGAACATTAGACAACCAAAATTAATAAATAAGTAAAAAGGAAGGACAATACAACGGGAGACACGAAGGTTCCGAGCGGTGTCTGAACCGTTCCTCTCACAAAGGACCACAAACCTTTGGAGAGAAGAATTCTAAGGGAAGGGCCCTGTCCTGAGGGAAGGGTCTTGCCTCGAGGGAGGGATGGATGAAACAGAGAAAAAAGTAGAAAATATAAAAAAGGGTGGACAAAAACTTCTGTTACTAGACGAAAAGACCCACGGACTACAGGAGACGGTCGTAAGTCTTCAACAAAACACCTCAAATGAGTCGTAACTTTACAAGAACACTACTTAAACACTCCCTCTTTCACCAGAGGGACAGGATAAGGAGGCGGTAGAATCCTGGCGGTGGCCTAATCGACAAAATTTGATAGATTTATCTAATAGTACGACCGCACCTATAAATTATTTTCAATAACTATCAAACTTAAGTAATTTAAGGTGAACTCTTACAGTAATAAAGGTAATTAATAGGAAAGTTTTAGGTTTAAGTTGTCCGACTTCTTCTTTGTCTAAGTTCGAACGATTAGTAATCAGTAAGAGGATTAGATAGGGGGAAGACATTAGATCCTTCCTTTTTGACAATTACATAAAAGAACAGTATAAGGGGGGTTTAGTCGGTAGAAATTATTTCTCCTCCCAGTGAGTAAATTTACAGTGAGTTTCTTTAATCAGAAATAAAAGGGAACATAGATCATTTTATTCATTTTACGGTGTCCCAAAAAGAGAAGTGTCCAGGGTAACGTACAGGAATTGTAACGTCCATGTACAAATACATCTGAAGACAGAAACCAGACGACACGGTCATCAACTACCTAAAATCTCCACACATAAACCTAAAATTGAATTCGCTTCCTTCTCAAGGGGTACGGTTGATGTAAAGTATAAAAGTCGTAAATCAAATTTAATGTCAGTGAAATTTCTGACGACGTTAGTAAAAAATATCGTAAAATCTATGTTCAAGTCGTTTATTTATTTTCTTTAAATAAATGTAGACAATAATAGAGAATATACATGTAGAAAACCCCCCTTGGAACCTTTTTTATGACCGATGTATTTTACATTGGTAAAGACAGAGTATTGATGTGTACTAAGTTGTAATAAATCCATATGGGATTTATAGTAGACACTTTCATCTTACTGAATAAGTCTTGTTTTAGATCATCTAAGGGTTAATGTGATATTAGGAATCGGTTAAGTGACCTTCCGTGTTTTAAATAGTTCTATTCTTTTAATAACTTAATAGTTATTTCGTGAGATTAGTAATCAAGACTGTATGAAAGTGTCATAAAATTTGACTTTTTTCGGTTCATACTATATAAATGTTTCAGTTATTGGAACAGTAGTCTTTTGAATCAGGGGTGGAGTCAAAGACAGTGAGTGATCACTACGCAATCGGTTAATAAAAACGATATTGATTGAATATACTACACCTGTCTATATATTCATGAGAATTCTGACAACTTTCCTACTTGATGGTTTTTTCTTCGAAGAGATTTTGGATTATACGTCTCATTGGTACGTTACATCACACGAAACTGTCATACGAATGTAGATAGATATCTCAGATATAACTATCAGAATCGTAATCGACCAATACGATTTTTAATCTTTATTACAAAAGTCAAAAGAGGTTATAATTGAGTATAGGTTATAGCCTATATATTTCTGACGACGATTCAGTGAAGTCAGCACAGGCTGAGACACGCTGGGGTATCTACCGTCGGGTGGTCCGAGGGGGTAGGGACCCTAAGAGGTCCGTTCTTGTGACCTCACCCAACGGTAAAGGAAGAGGTTACGTACTTTCACTTTTCACTTTCCCTTCAGAGAGTCAGCACAGGTTGGGAATCGTACCTGACGTCGGATGGTCCGAGGAGGTAGGTACCCTAAAAGGTCCGTTCTTATGACCTCACCCCACGGTGACTTTTGTTATGATTAAAAAAAATTTACAGGGGTTAATTATTTTAATTAAATAAAAAATAACTACCTATTAACGAAATGTCTTAAAACGACAAAAGACAGTTTGAAGTTGTACTTAGTCGGTATCCATATGTATATAGGGGAGAGAAAACTCTGAGGGAGGGTAGAGGGAGGGGAAGGGTGGGGAGATCCAACTATGTCTCGGGGACAAACTCAAAGAACTCGGTATGTCGTTTAAGGACAACAGACAGATAAACGTCGTCGTTACGTTCAAAGGTACAATGAGAGAGGTACGTAGAGTGGGAGAGGAGGGGAGAGGGGTACAGGTATTCAGACATGAGATACAGACAAGGAGGTAACAACGGGACATTTATTTAAGAAGTCATAGTAAAAAGATCTAAGACATATATACACAATCTTATACCATAAATAGAAAGAGAAAGACTGAGTGAAGTGAGACATAATATCCAAGGTCCAAGAAGATGGAGTAATCTTGACTGAGTTTACGTAAGGAAAAATACCGACGTATTATAAGGTAACACAGAGATATGGTGTTGAAGAAATGGGTAAGTAGACAGTTACCTGTAGATCCAACGAAGGTAAAAGATCGATAACATTTATCACGACGTTACTTGTTGCCCTATGTACACAGAGAAAGTTAAAACCAAAGGAGTCCCATATACGGATCCTCACCCTAACGACCCAGGATACCATCAAAATCAGGATCAACAAATTCCTTAGAGGTATGGCAGAAGGTATCACCGACATAGTCAAATGTAAGGGTGGTTGTCACGTTCTCACAAGGGAAAAGGGGTGTGGGAAGGGTCGTAAATAACAAACATCTGAAAAACCACTCCCGGTAAGACTGGTGACACTCCACTATCGCGTAACATCAAAACTAAACGTAAAGAGAGTATTACTCCCTCAACTCGTGGAAAAGTACACAAACAATCTGTAGACATACAGAAGAAACCTCTTTACAAACAAATCCAGAAAAAAGGGTGAAAAACTAACCCGACAAACAAAAAGACCATAACTCGACATACTCGACGAACATATAAAACCTTTTATTAGGAAACAGTCAACAAAGTAAACGATAATAAAAGAGGGTAAGACTTCCAAAACCAAAAAAACAAACAAAACAAAAAAGGGGTGGTACCAATATCAAAAGAAACAACACGTTTTCGAAAATTCAAATTAGTCCAGGGTGAACAAATGAAAACAAAAATAAAGGTAATAAAGATCCTCCTCCCAGTATCTCTTAGAACGAAACTAAATACAGTAGTTCACAAGACGAATACAAAAGGAGATTCTCAAAATATCAAAGACTAGAATGGAAGTCCAGAAATTAGGTAAAACTCAAATAACACATACTACAATCCTTCACAAGATTAAAGTAAGAAAATGTACATCGACAGGTCAAAAGGGTCCTGGTAAATGACTTCTCCGACATAAACGGGGTAACATATAAGAACAGAAGAAACAGTTTTTATTCTATGGGTATCCATGTACCCAAATAAAGACCCGAAGGATAGAACAAGGTAACCAGATATAAAGACAAATACACGGTCATGGTATGACAGAACTACTGACATCGAACCATCATATTGGACTTTAGTCCTTCGAACTAAGGAGGTCGAGGTAAGAAGAAAGAGTTCTGACAAAACCGAGAAACCCCAGAAAATACAAAGGTATACTTAACACTTTAAAAACAAGATCAAGACACTTTTTACGGTAACCATTAAACTATCCCTAGTGTAACTTAGACATCTAACGTAAACCATCATAGTAGTAAAAGTTTTATAACTAAGAAGGATGGGTCCTTGTACCTTGTAGATAGACAAACAATCACAGAATATTAAAAGACACATGTCAAGAAAGTAGAGGAATACATACAAATAATGATCTATAAATTAAGAAAAACAATATTCCCACTTACCCTAATTAAGGAATTAACGAGAAAGACTAAAAAGTAACAATCGTATATATCTTTACATTCACTAAAGGTACGTAACTAAAACATAGGACGTTGAAGCGATTTAAGTGACTAATCGAGATCATTAAAAGACTATGATAGAAATCCAAAAGGAGACATGTCATAGTACAGTGGACGTTTGTCACTCTCGAAATGAAAAAGAAAAGGTCAGACCTAAAGAAAATAAAGAAAAAGAAGAGACTAACAACATCGATTCTGAAGGTCTTTATACCACTTATTATCACCGTCTTCACCTGTGGGAACAGAACAAGGATTAGAATCCCCCTTACGAAAGGTAAAAAGTGGTAACTCTTATTACAAACGACATCCGAATAGAATATACTTGAAATGATACAACTCCATCTAAGGAAGATACGGGTAAAAAACTTCTCAAAATTAGTATTTATCCACGTCTTAAAACTGTTTCCGAAAAAGACGTACATAACTCTACTAATATACCAAAAATAAAAGTTAAACAATTATACCATATAGTGTAATTAACTAAAGAAATATAACTTCTTAGGAACGTAGGGACCTTATTTGGGTTAAACTAGTACAACATACTCCAAAAAATACACAACGACTTAAGGTAAACGATTTTAAAACAACTCCTAAAACCGTAGACACAAATAATCACTATAACCGGACATCAAAAGAAAAAACACAACAGAGACAGACCAAAACTATAGTCCCACTACCACCGGAGCATCTTACTTAAACCTTCACAAGGAAGGAGAGGTTGGAAAACTTTCTCAAAATCTTCCCATCCGTAATCGAGAAGAGATTTACAAAGTAGCATAAGAGGACACTTCGGTAGACCAGGACCCGAAGACAAAAAACCCTCTAAATACTAGTGTCGAAGTTAAAGTCACGAACATTAACCCAACAAGTATTAAAGATAAAGAAGGACCAAGTCAGAACCTTCTAACTTGAAAAGATACTTAGACAGGTAAAGTACGTCCAATAGATAAAATAATAGTATCTCAACAAGTATTATCAGAGAATATTAGGAAACATAAAGACGTAACAGACGACATTGGAGAGGAAAAAGTAAAGATTACAACAACTAAGAAGAGAGAAAAAAAATACTCAGACAGATTCCCAAACAGTCAAAACAAATAGAAGAGTTTCTTGGTCCAAAAACAAAATAATTAGAAATGATAACAAAGAAAGTAAAGAAAAAGTAAATAAAGACGAACCTAGAAATACTAAAGAAAGGAAGATGATTAAAACCACAAAAAAAAAAGGAAGAAAAAGGTTAACGAAATCCACATTTCAATTCAACCGATAAGCTATAAAAAGAACAAAGAACTCCATGCTAACATAACGATATTTGAAGGGAGAATCTTGACGAAACCGACGTAGGGTATCCAAAACTCAACAACACAAGAGTAACAATAAACAAAGATCTTTAAAGTACTAAAAGGAAAACTAATGAAGTCATTGGACAAGCAATAAATCTTTGTACAACAAATTTACACAAAGAATGTCAAAAAAAGAACAATAACTATAGATCAACGTATCTAACATCAACCTCTTCTACGAACTATACTTAATACAAAAGAATTTAAATGACTCCAAACTAAACACTGGGTTCTACACTAGATAGGACCTCTTACAAGGTACACGTGAACTTTTCTTCTACATAAGAAAACGTAAACCTATCTTACAGGACTTCTATAGTTACTCTAGGTAGAATAGATTACATAGTAAATTCTGAACACGAAGAATAATTAAAAGACAAAACTAATAGACCGGTAACCACACTCACCCCACAATTTTAGAGGATGATAATAACACAATAACAGTTAAAGAGGAAAAAACAGACAATCACAAACAGAATCCGTAACTCTACGAGGATACAACTCACGTATCTATAAATGTTAACAATACAGATGGAGAACCTAACTAGGGAAGTAGTAATACATCACAGGAAGGATTAGAGAACATTAGAAGAAATAAAATTCCAGGTAAAACAGACTACACTCCTAACGATGAGGTCGAAAGAAAACGAAGGGTAAACGTACGTTATATAAAAAAATTAGGAAAGTGAAAGTCAGACATACACAGAACTCCAGACTTCACCCAAAGAATATCAGTAAGTCGGTCAGACACAGAAACCAACCTCGTAAATTAGGTATATGTAAATTTCATTGATGACTGTATATACAAGGATAACGGTAAAAGATTAACAAACCCCAACTAAAACATCTAGAAAAAAGAAGAGAACATAAAGAACTGATATATTCAGGGAAATTATAAACAACATTTCGACTAAACCACCATGACTTAAGAGAATTGTAAACGAACAGACTTTTAGAAAAATAAAGAGGTAGTTAAAACTTACTCTAGTAACGACCCATGTCATTAGAACCAACATCTAAAAAGGGAAAGTCATAAAATTTATATGGGACGGTAAGGGAAGACCTGACGTCTCAAAGACTACTTTCTAGTCGACAATTATCATACCCCAAAGGGAACATATAACGAACAACGAAGAGGGAACGACGAAAATTGTAAGAAAGAAACACAAATCAGACAAAATCTAACTAATCATACACAGAACCGTCCAAAGAGGAACCCAGATAGAACACACCCTGAGAAACGCGGAGAACCCGAACGAACTGCTAAAGGAAAAGGTACAACCCCTCTAAAAGTTCATATTAGAGAAGTTTTTAAAAGTGTATGGGAAAGAAAAAGGAAAGAAGAAAACCCTGTGGATATTAAACTTACAACCACGTAAACTATACCAGGATCTCCAGAGACTCTACCAGGAGTCCAGAAAAGTAAGAAAAATGAAATAAGAAGAAAAGTCTTCCATAAAGGTGGTAAAATAGAAGGTCAAGTGACTAAGTAAGAAGACGAAGTCTATAAGACGATGACTAAGGAAGATCTCATAAAAATTAAAGCCATTAACACGACAAACGAAGACATACGAATAAGAAATTAAGAAGATCCGGAAAATTTAACTAAGAACGTAAAAGAGGTAAAACAAAAGTTCCAAAAACTAGTAGAAATGATAGTAATAAGACTTAAGAAGAAGTCCATTAAAAGGATAAAGGAGAAGTAAATAAACCTGAAGACACAAAGATCAAACAAGGAAGTAAATACGTCATAAGGAGATGGAAAAGAAAAAAAAAAAAATACAATAACATAAACTCCAGCGGAAAAGGGTTCGAAGTTCCTTTCAACTTAAGAAAAGAACTTCTTCCAACTTTAGAAAGAAGGAAAACCAAAGATGGGACGATTCCAATCAGGTCACCAAACAAACTCGAAGCATATCCCACTCTGAACACAACTCAAAAACAAACAAGTAAAAAGGAGACTACCCGTTGTAACTCACTCCACCATCTAAACAGACGACTACTAACACAAACATAAAAACAACACAACAACAAATCTACTCCGTAGGACGTGTTCCACGATGATCACCAACCCACTACGGTCCAGAACATAAGTTCACCAAAGGAAAGACACTCAAGAGTGATAAACTATTTGGGATTCTTCTCCACTGTTCTTATGTGTCTTCTTGACATGTTTTTTCTAGAAGTGCTGGGACTATTAGTACTACTACACTAGTGATTAGATCTCGGTCTGTAAAACCTTACACTTCAGTTCACCCGGAATCTTTCGTAGTGATACTTGTTTCGATCACCTCTACTACCTTAAGGTCAACTCGACAAAGTTTAGGACTTTCTACTACGACACTTTCACGACGTGAGTTATACGGTCGTTTAAACCTTTTGAGTCGTCTCCGGTGTCCTGACCTTTTCCAGTCAAAAGTAAGGTTAAGGTTTCTTTCCGTTACGTTTTCTTACGAGTTTGATGGTGTGTTAACGTGAGTAGAGCGTACGATCATTTCATTACGAGTTTTAACAGGTTCGGTCCGGAGTCGTTATCCACTTGGCACTTAAGGGACTACAAGTTCGACCAAAATCTTTTCCGTCTCCTTGGTCTCTAGTTTAACGGTTGTAGACGACCTAGTACCTTTTTCGTTCTCTCAAGGTCTTTTTGTAGATAAAGACGAAATAACTGATACGGTTTCGGAAACTGACACACCTAGTGTCTTTTGACACCTTTTAAGTCTTTCTCTACCCTTATGGTCTGGTGGATTGGACGGAGAACTCTTTAGACATACGTCCAGTCCTTCGTTGTCAATCTTGACCTGTATCATGTCTGACCAAGGTTTATCCTTTTCCTCATGCAGTTCCGACATATAACAGTGGGACGAATAAATTGAAGATACCTCTCATGTAGTACTCTTTGCGACCTGACCTTCTTTGTGTTCGACCTTAGTTCTAACGACCCTCTTTATAGTTAGTGGAGTCTATACGTCTACTGTGGTGAGAATACCGTCTTTCACTTCTCCTCGATTTTTCGGAGAACTACTTTCACTTTCACCTCTCACTTTTTCAACAGAATTTCGAGTTGTAAGTCTTTTGCTTCTAGTACCGTAGACCAGGGTAGTGAAGTACCCTTTATCTACCCCTTTGTCACCTTTGTCACAGTGTGAAATAAAAACCCCCGAGGTTTTAGTGACGTCTACCACTAACTTCGGTACTTTAATTTTCTGTGAATGAGGAACCTTCTTTTCAATACTAGTTGAATCTATCATATAAGTTTTCGTCTCTGTAATGAAACGGCTGATTCCAGGTAGATCAGTTCCGATACCAAAAAGGACACCAGTACATACCTACACTCTCAACCTGACACTTCTTCCGACTCGCGGTTTCTTAACTACGAAAACTTGAGACCACAACCTCTACTGAGAACTCTCAGGGAACCTGACGTTCCTCTAGGTTGGTCAGGTAAGACTTCCTCTAGTCGGGACCCTAAAGAAACCTTCCTTACTACGATTTCGACTTTGAGGTCATGAAACAGGTGGAGTACGTTTCACAACTGAGTAACGTTTTCTGAGACTACGACCCTCCCTAACCCCCGTCCTCCTCTTCCCCTGCTGGGTCCTACTCTACCGACCTACCGTAGTGACTGAGCTACCTGCACTCAGACTCACTTGAGGTTCTCTGCCACTACCTGTCCCTCCGAACCGCACGACGTTAAATACCCCAGCGTTTCTCAGTCTGTGTTGACTCGTTGACTTGACTTGACTTGACTTCCCAAATAAGAGACCAACACATCCCAGAATCTCAGTCACGAGGGTGAGGTTTCCGAGTCCCAAACTAGAGACCAGTCTTTGTTTCTAAGGTGTTCACCAAACAATACCGTAATTCACTCTAAATTTTTTTATACGTTTTTATTCTTTGGTTTCTATTTGGGGTCTGGTTACCGTCAATGTGTTAGTCCGTTTATTATTAATTTTATTACCTGATGTGTGTACATGTATATGTGGGTAATTGTTTCATTTTTGTCAGGTTGTTTTTATTTCATGTCATCTAACTAGACCATTTGTTTCCTTTAGTTTTCAATATAAATGCTCAATTCTTGTTTTGATTGAATTCGTGTTTGACCTTTTGTTTTGATTTCGGTCCACGGTTCACCCCTTGTTTCGTTACTTTTATTTTGATTGGTTATACAACTCTCCTTTCCTCTCCTTCTTTTCTTACTTTCTTATCTATACGTTTCAATTCATCTCTATCTATTTCTTCTAAATATATGTAATTTCTAATTGACGTTCCCCTTTTCTTGTCATCCCTTCGTTTGTTTCCTTATTTACATCTTATTATTATTATCCAACAAATTTTTTAATTTTAATTTTTGTCTCCTTTTGCGGTGTCTTGACGTTTGCAGGTTGCATCTCCGTCTCCAAATACTGTTGTCATTTTTTACACTAACTCCGTTTTCCTTTTTTGTTTTGTTTTGTTTTGTTTTGAGTTTTCGAATTAACCTAAAGAATCACAGGTATTTCAGCTGTTGATTTTGCCCCCCCCCCCCNCCCCCCCCCCGCCCCCCTCCTCCTGTTTCTTTTTTATTTAAATTAGGTTTTCTTAAATTTCTTGTTCAGGTTTTTATTCTTATTATTCACCAAAAGAACTCAGTGACGACAGTCTCAGGAAAGGACGCGACCCTTAGTCAGGTGGAATGGAGGAATCCTACGGAAGGTTGTGACACGACTAGAGACTTAGACGACACCCTGTCGGGTTTTAGATTAGACCGGGATGAGGACACACAAAAACGGAGGTTGCAGGTGTCGATAGTCTCGATCACACAAAAGAAAACACCCTCGAGAGTTACAGGAAAATATATAAGGTTTCTGTGTCTCAGACGTATCAACTAACACACCTTAATTAGACGTCGAACATGTCGACCAGTCTTTCAAACCCCAGAAGAAGGAAAGTGTGACGGGGACCAAAAATTGACACCGAAATAAAGGTAGAGATGTACACCCAACAGTTGACCTCAAATCGAGGACTCCGACGGGACGTCCTGAACCCAAACGGGGACACTCCCGGTCCACACCTCCACCAAGTCGACGAACCCAGCGTCGCCAAGACCGACGTGGTCCATGAGCCCCAAACCACCGATCCCGTCGTCCTTTGTATCACGAGATTTTCCCATACCGTTGGTCATAACCGGTTATGCGAGGTCATAAGAACGGGCCTCTGAGGGGCGAGACTGTCTCTTCGGACCGACCGGTGTCAGATGTCCCAACGTTTGTCAGCCTGTCCTGACTTCACTGGGACGTACGTATTTGTGCCTGAAAAAAAGAAAGAAAAAAGCGGACACCGTCGAGACGGGGTCACTCTCAACTCATACTTCCACCATGTCGACGAACCGAACGTGCCTGGGACCGTTGTGGCTCACACGTCCCTGTGTCTGACGGAGACACCGTACTCAATACCGGGATAATCTCACAAAAAAACTCGGAGAATATCGACCACTAGTCTTCCGGAGAAACCGGTCAGAAAGAGGCATCGAGACGGGTAAGCCCGTGAATCTCCCGAAGGAACAGACCCCCCAGGAAGAGACAACAAGACACTCAGTCCGTGTATCTCCCGAGGGGAGGGACTGACCCCAGGTTGAGACATCTAGTCGCGTAGTCCGTGAATTTCCCCGTGGGACCCACCCCAGGATGAGATCAAGTTACATAGTCCGTAAACTACTCGGTCGGAGAGATAACAAGTCGATACGGTGACGACCGTACACCTCTCTCTCTCCAATACCACTACCGAGGTGGGTGATACGTACTGAGTCGTCACAGTGAACGAAGGTACCGACGGGCCGAGAGGAAGTGTCCGTAAAGGGTGGTGTTAGAGGAGGGAGTGTGGAGGAGTTAGATAGAGAGACGTCGGTTGTCGTCGGGAACGGGGTCCTAACGAGGTGTTAGGGATTTGAGGTCGAGGGTCGGTGACGGGGAAGGTCCTCTGGGCACAAGGACGGGCCGTATACATACCGACGTCGTTCCTGACAGAATAAGAGTAAGGTAAATCTGACGGTGTCCAGTCGACAAAGTGAGAGTCGGAGTTTACAAAGAGAAGACTGAGTCTGTTAACGGAAAGACACCCCTAGCCTGGTGACGAAGTCAAGGGGGTGGGTGTCTCCCGTCCAGGTAAGAATGATTGTGAGGACAAAAAGGGGGATCAAGGAAACAGGATGGCTCAAAACACACCAAGATATATAAGAAAACCTCTTCCGTCTCACCGTGGAGTGAGGTCATGAGAACGGACCTTTTAGGGTACCTGTCTCCTGGGACCACCCGACGTCAGGTATCCCAGCGATTCTCAACCTGTGCTGACTCGTTGAAGTGAAAGTCAAAAGTGAAAGTACGTAACCTCTTCCTTTACCGTTGGGTGAGGTCACAAGATCGAACCTCTTAGGGTCCCTACCACTCTCGGACCACCCGACGGCAGATACCCCAGCGTGTCTCAGCCTGTGCTGACTTCGATGAATCGTCGTCGTATATAAGAAAAGGTGACCAGTTCATGAGGACAGGCGAGAGTCGACCAAAAGACGTATGTGGAGACAGAGACTTCCACATAAGGTCTATATAGACACCTTTCTCTGCATGAGGTGCAGGTGGATGAGGAGACAGTAGAACAAGCGGTTAAAAAAACCTAATCGTTTATTTCTCTTTCGGGTATCACACATACTCTCTCTCTCTCTTCTCAACGGTCAATTCAGAAACTTAAAGTATACTAAAGTGAAGAGTAGGATTTAGATTGATAATTAAGGTTTAAGGATTATCTTACTCTTATTGATTTAATAAGGTTCTTTACAATAATATAAAAATTTTGTCTACTCTTAATTTAACTCATCTTTCGAGTTCTCTTTTAAAAAAGATCATTCTAAATTGCAGTTCAAAGTATGTGGTTTTCCAGTCTTATTCCAAACAAGTTCAAAAACTTGAAGAATCGTTGAATATACGAGTTTAGTAAATTTAAATACATTGTTAGTTAGTGAATTAACAGTGAATCAAATCTCTTGCTTTGAATAGGTTTTGGAGTACCGAAGTTCGGACTAAATCGGACAAAGACCTTGGTTATTTCCATCAACGTTTAAATGTATTTAATTACCCAGGATAAATTAGTTTACCCCGAAGAGATCACCGTGTCAATTCTTAGACGGACGTTATGTCTTCTAGGCCCAATCTAGGGACCCAGTCCTTCTCGGGGACCTCTTCCGTTATCGTTGGATGAGGTCATTAAAACGAACCTCTTAAGGTACCCGTCTCCTCGGACCACCCGACGTCAGGGACCCCAACGTTTCTCAGTCTGTACTGACTCACTAATTGTAAAAGTGAAAATGTAACTCGGCTTGTCATGTTTCTTATAACCTCGTTACGTGTTCTATAGTTTCTCTTTGGTTCACAATAATGAGTTATCGACATACTTTAGAACCTGTATTATTTAAATAAGACCGTGAGTCAAAGGGATAGACAATCTATTTTATCCTTCACTGTATATATTGACTCTGGTGGATTTAAATTAATAGATATTTCGTTGTTCAAATATGGACAGACGTGTATTAATTTTCAATCAATAAATACACTAAACTTTTCGTATTTACAAAACAAAGAATGAGAAGGAGTAGTAGATAGAAATCGTAACGATAAGTCCCTGATATATTAAAAGTTCATGATGTAAAATTTAGTTACTAGTAAAGTGGTTCGATTTCGATTAAACGTTAGTAACAGTATAGGTTCTCACTTTACACTTCGTTACTTCCTACCCTCTCATCTTCTTTCTTATGGAAAACCCTCACATCCTAAGGTTGAGTCTTTCACGACCGTCTAAAATTTTTAAGTACTCCAGTGAAATCTGAAACTATCTCATTGACCGTGATTTAGTCAATAAAACGATATTTGTTGATGTTTCGACATGTTTTCAAAAGTCTACAACGATTGTCTCACATGTTCGAACACTATACACTATCTTCCTATAGTACTATTGGGGTCGAAACCGGGACTTCTTTTAAACGTCTAACGTCCCGTACACCCATCTTGTGTTCATATAAAAAAGACCGGACTACTTGAATCTTCCTTTACTTGTTTCTATACCGACGACTCTACCGACTTAAACACCTTTTCTTATCGTCCCTTTTCCCTCACCGTATCTTTTCTACGAGATCTTTAAACACGTCCGTTAGTACCTAGGTTTCGATATCTATGAGTACCTAAGTTTCGAGACTTTTGTTTACTGAGCTGAGGTATTCCGGGTCGTCCTTTGTTTATGACCCTTCGACACTCTACTGGTCCCCCCAGTTCTTCAGTCTGTCATGACCCTTTGTCCGTAAGACTACCCGGTCTCACCTCTTTGGAGTGATTTATAATATCCAAAAGTTATTTCTGTGACTTCCCCAGTGTTAATTCCTTATTCTTATCGAAGGGACCACCGAGTCTACCATTTCTCAGACGGACGTTACGACCTCTGGACCCAAACTAGGGACCGAACCCCTCTAGAGGGTCTCTTCTTTTCCCGTTGGTTGAGGTCATGAGAACCGACCTCTTAGGGTACCTGTCTTGTTGGACCATTCGAGGTCAGGTACCCCAACGTTTCTTAGTCTGTGTCAACTCACTGATTGTGTGAATTGGAAACTGATTCTTGAGAAGACCTCATCCTTTACCGTTGGGTTAGGTCATAAGAACGGACCCTTTAGGGTACGTGTCTCCTCGTTTGTCAACCTGTGCTAACTCGTTAACTCGTCCCTTCTTGAGAAGATCTGAGTGACTTTTTCAATGGTGTTAGTTCCGAGTTTCCTTTTACGATTCTGTATTTTTTTTTAATGGGCCGTCTTCTTTTGTTAAAGATCTTCTTTTGATGTTATAGTCTTAGAGTTTTTACATCGTAGATGTACAGGATGTGTTTTATTTACTTATTCATACGTGTATTTCTTCTGAGACACCCTCTCCCTCTCTTACCCTACTAAACCCTCTTACCGTAACTTTGTGCATGTCATAGTATATACTTTGCTTAGCGGTCAGGTCCAAACTTCGTACTATGACCTACGAACCCCGACCACGTGACACTGCTGGGTCTCCCTACCACACCTCACCCTCCTCCCTCCCCCAAGTCCTACCCCTTGTGCACATATGGACACCGTCTAAGTACAACTACATACCGTTTTGGTTGTGTTATTACATTTCATTAATTGGAGGTTAATTTTATTTATTTAAATAAAAAAAATTTTTTCTTCGTCTTTTACTACTTTATTTTACTACTTTTGATATCAGTCATTTTTGTTTAGGTTTCTATTATAAGATAGAACTTATCTCTGTTCCTACAATATCTCTGTGTCTGATCTATTTTGTCGATAATCGGTTTACGAATTTCTAAATTTCCTTTTATACTTATACTACTCGTTTTTCTACTCTTTATAGTCATATTTTTACTTGAAAGTTTTCTTTGTTTATCTTAAGATCTTTTAATATTTTAGACTATACATTTACAATTGTCTACGTAAATTATCTTATAAAGTTTCGTTTCTTCTTTTCTAACCATTCTGGTTGAAGTCCCATTCTCTTTGATAGGTTTGTATTCAAATTTCCCTTTTTACACACTTTTGTCCTCTCGTTCTGACATCTCTAGATACCTATTTATAGTTCATCAGAAGTTATTAAAATTGACCTTATCCTCTTTTAAACGTGTTTTTATAAACTTCTTGGTTCACTATTTTATAATATGTGAACTAATTTTTTAATAGTTATAGGACTCGTTCTTTCATGTTATATGAAGTTCGTTCCATTTGTGTGTGTGTACGTTTTGTGTGTGTACGTTTTAGTATGGTATTAATGTAACAAATTTTAATTATTTTTCATGGAATTTACTTCTCTTTTGCTTCTTCCGTCCTTTATTTCCCTTGTTTCTTGTTTATTCTATAGATCTTTTTTTACCGACGTCAGTGGTAGACGTCACTAAAACCTCGGGGGGTTTTATTTCAGACTGTGACAAAGGTGACAAAGGGGTAGAAAAAGGGTACTTCACTACCCTGGCCTACGGTACTAGAAACAAAAGACTTACAACTCGAAATTCGGTTGAAAAAGTGAGAGGTGAAAGTGANCTATAGATCTTTTTTTACCAACGTCAGTGGTAGACGTCACTAAAACCTCGGGGGGTTTTATTTCAGACTGTGACAAAGGTGACAAAGGGGTAGAAAAAGGGTACTTCACTACCCTGGCCTACGGTACTAGAAACAAAAGACTTACAACTCGAAATTCGGTTGAAAAAGTGAGAGGTGAAAGTGAAAGTAGTTCTCCGAAAAAACAAGGAGAAGTGAAAGACGGTACTCCCACCACAGTAGACGTATAGACTCCAATAACTATAAAGAGGGTCGTTAAAACTAAGGTCAAACACAAAGAAGGTCAGGTCGCAAAGAGTACTACATGAGACGTATCTTCAATTTGTTCGTCCCACTATTATATGTCGGAACTACATGAGGAAAAGGATAAAAAATAATCCCTTTAATTAAAACTTTGTGGAAAGATCTTATTGATTTTAATTTGTCAAACCGTTGTGGTTCACAACTAATCCTATATGTATTTGACCTATACATTAGTCTTGGACTATTCTAAATTTTACCATAAAACCTCTTGTAAACCATTAAAGAGTATTTTATTTCGTATGAGAATGATGTACTGATTCGTTCACGTTAGGATCCAGAAATGAGTGTTGTTTACTTTTGTACAAATTGTGTTTTTTGACGTATTTATAAGTATCGGTGAAATAAGTTTTATCGATGTTTAACCTTTGTTGAGTTACAGATTGTAGCATTTATGTGTTGGTCTAATACTATATATGCCATATGTGTACTTTACCACATACTGATTCGAAATTTTTTTATAATGAGTTTTGATGTTTTACTCACTTAGAGTGTTAATACTGTTTGTATTTTTCATGTACGAGATGACGAAGTAATTATATTTCGATATACTTACAGTTTTAATTAATTAATATAATTTATATTATAATTAAATGACTCCACTCACCATGTCATCCAACGAACCTTTTCCTGTATTCTTTTGTACTATACCCCACTATTTTGGTAAAATAATTCAACTATTCCATTAACGTCTACCACTAACGTCGGTACTTTAATTTTCTGCGAATGAGAAACCTTCCTTTCAATACTGGTTGGATCTCTCGTATAAGTTTTCGTCTCTGTAATGAAAGAGTTGTTTCCAGACAGATCAGTTCCGATGTAAAAAAGGTCACCAGTACATACCTACACTCTCAACCTGACACTTTTTTTAACTCGTGACTTCTTAACCACGAAAACTTGACACCACAACCTCTTCTGAGAACTCTCAGGGAACCTGACGTTCCTCTAGGTTAGTCAGGTAAGATTTCCTCTAGTCAGGACCCACAAGTGACCTTCCTGACTACTATTTCGACTTTGAGGTTATGAAACCGGTGGAGTACGTTTCTCAACTGAGTAACCTTTTCTGAGACTACTACCCTCCTTAACCCCCGTCCTCTTCCCCTGTTGTCTCCTACTCTACCGACCTACCGTAGTGACTGAGCTACCTGCACTCAAACTCACTTGAGGTCCTCAACCACTACCTGTCCCTCCGGACCGCACGACACTAAGTACCCCGGTGTTTCTCAGCCTGTGTTGACTCGTTGACCTGACTTGACTTGACTTCCACCAATATACCCGTATATGAAATTAGTTTAAGCACTCTCACGTGTAAATTTACCTACCAAAATAACATACGTAAAATAGAGGTACTTAAAATACATATTAAATTTTATATATAACTTCAATCTCTACTTTTAATTTGATAATCACAGTTTACTGTGTTATTCTACTTAATAGAGTAGAGATATAGAATGTTAAAACTCTTTGAATGAATACATAGGTTTAAAGAGGTGTAATGATATATTTACAAATATCCTAGGGAAAGGTGCGTGTCTTGGGACCGAAAAAGGGTGAGGAAGGTCTAAATTAGAAAAGGTTGTCTCAGTTTGTCGTCTCTGTACCTCTCATTACGTTGTTTGACATATTGTGTGACACATTGACTTTACCTGGTATTAGTGATTATAATTTCTGACACTTAGTGAGACTATCTCGACACAAGTTGTTACTTTTTA
Organism: Capra ibex; assembly: GCA_006410555.1. NCBI lineage: Eukaryota > Metazoa > Chordata > Mammalia > Artiodactyla > Bovidae > Capra > Capra ibex. The sequence goes on along the minus strand of SJYO01029777.1, from coordinate 402,444 downwards.
ATACACGGTCTTTTCAATTACGACTAAAATTTTACTTGTTCTTATTTCACTTTACCTTGGAGTGGACAATGAGTACTTCCAGTTAAATTGTACTAGGGGACTGGGTAGGTCGTAGTGTAGAAACACTAATGACAACATATGGACTCATAATGAAATATTTGATTATTCTTGTATCTTATTGGTCGACCACTAAAACAAATCTCGACTCGGATTTATACCGGGATTGATCGTCAAGCACCCCAGTGATTCTCAGCCTGTGTTGACTCGATGAAGTGAAAGTAAAAGTGAAAAGTGAAAGTACGTGACCTCTTCCTTTACCGTTGGGTGAGGTCACAAGAACGGACCTCTTAGGGTTCCTGCCGCCTCGGACCACCCGACGGTAGATACCCCAACGTGTCTCAACCTGTGCTGACTTCGTTGAATCGTCGTCGTCATCGTCGTCGTAGTTCAATGTGTATGATGACCAAAGTCACGTTCCTTCAAGGCTGTAACGGTTTTCAGCTTTCTTCGTACTCCGTAAGTTGTTAATCTAAAATAAAATCTTTAAGTTTCCCCCTCTCTGTCTGTTTTTACTTAATAAGAAACCACTTTATAATAAAAAACTTTCATCGATAGTAAATGAATGGAGGTGAAGATGATATTATAATTGAAAATTATGTATAGACGAAACACCAGACCTTTCCCGCATGGGAGTTTGGTATGGGAATTCACCGTGTCCTACTTACGACTGTGACGTTAAACGACTATTAAGGGTCTTAAACTTTAGGGTTTATCTTTTTGGATATATTTTCAATTAATTTTATACGGATTTGTTCTGGTAGTTACTGTGATTCCCTTGATCACCAAACTACCGTTTGTTCAATAAGTCATTTACTTTGAGGGAATTTAAATCGAAATAGCCCATCACCCCCCATAGCGATATCTAAGATCGTTGTTCAAATGATCAAAAAAAAAAGATATTCGAAATAGGGTAAAACACGAATAGAGTAAAAATTAAAATGATTTTAGGGTTTCTCTGTTTAATCATTCCACCGTCTCGGACCGACTCACGGAAGTAATCGAGTCGCGATTATTGAAGAAAGTCGTCGTACCTATCGCGGACTGTAGTGTTGAGTTCGAATAGGTTTTCGATTAATAAAAGGGACAATATTTTGTTTCCAAAATATAGTTTCCGGGTATTACGCTGTGTCATGTGGGAGATCTACGTGACTAAACGTTTTATTTAGTTGACACAGACCCTCCTTAAACTCGTCTTTAATGTTGTTTAACGTTAATATGAACGTTACCTCGTGATAAATTTACGTAACAGTTAATAAGCACCGTTCTACCGTGGGTACGGTAAGACTCCCAAGTCCCTTTTCCGTCTTAAGAGTAGACAGTGTCATTATTTTCTCAAGAAAGAAGAAAAAACGCTCAATATCTAAAATTATACCGAATCGAGTATTTATAAATTTATTACAACCCTTTCCGGATTTTATTCCCGCGTACTGTCTTACTTATTTCACTATAAAATTAATATATGTGTATGTGGTCGTACGTATGGATAAACAAAATCCATCAATACGATAACATTTAAAAGAGAGAACTTAACTATCCCTCAGAGTTTAGAAGAGTTTGTATGTGTTTTACATATAAGGTCAAATGATTGTTTTGTCTTAGTCAAGTAAGGGTGTCCGGTGTCTTGGATAGGAAGTCTAATGTGGTCTAGGAGTCTCTAAGTCCTCTCAACTTTTTGTCTGGTTTCACATGACTTGACTTTTAATATGAGTCTACGATTGATCGTGGGGGTCCTTAAAGGGTACCCGGATACAGATGTTATGAAGTTTTTATTTCATCTGAACTCCGTTTTATTAAAAGGTGAAGAAAAAAAGAGTTTCGTCTTCGACGATTAAACCTCATTACGAACACAAAAACAGAGGAACCCCACTCGTGAAGTCTTCAGAGAGACTGACGTCGAGTATAACTTTCCCAGATTCTCTTTGTTTTCCGGATGTTTCGGGGAGTCTATTTGTTGAACGTTGGAGCCTTCGGTCCGACTGTTTGATACAAAATCACTATAAATTTTATAAATTAGAGGGGGAAAGTGATAACATAGAACCAGTACATTAGTGTAACCGGAGAATATGGTGTAGAGTGTACTGTTAAAAAAAAGATGAGGAACTAAATTTTTCAGTTCAGTCACTTGACAGTAGACATTAAAACAGAAAAAGGAGGAACTTGATCCTGATACCTTATAGTAAAAGTATAATTATAGTCGACAAACAAAATGAGTGGTGCATGAGAGGGGAAAGTAAAGGGAGCTAAACAGAGGATCCAAAAATAGAACTTTAGAAAGTAATATACGGTCTGTCTTCAGACGGGGAACTCAAGTAAACAATAAGGTCAGAGTATGTGGAATAACTCAATAAAAGAACGGCGTTAGTCAGAAATTTATGTTAGGTCATTTCTATGTCGTTACTAAAAACTGTTGGACTGGAAAGAGACGAAAGCATGTGAACAAATTAATCCATGATGCACGTCGACACTGAACTAGAAACGTCAAAAGGAGTCCTTTTTTCCTCTCTATACAACGAATTTCTTCCAGTCTAAACCGTCCAAAATAGCAATGAAGTCCTTGACTGTAACCTATGAACCTTCGGACTCCTCGTTCCTTTACGATATCACCAGAAGAATTTGTGTCAACTTTCTTTTATAGTCTATATTGTCTTGTGAACTGAGGTTCTTATTCAATATTTTAAGTCTCGAAAGGTGAACACCCAACTGTCGAAGTTCACTACCGTTTAGTGCTGAGACCTTCACTAGTAAAACCCAGGTATAAGTTACTTCACCGTCCTGTTTCGAGTCCAAGTATCCTTTTATAAAAGTGCAACTCATTGAGTTTTTCTTTCTATAATCATATTAAGGTTTACTTTTACCTCGTCTGCTCAGCTTTCACCAATTGATTTCCCACAGTCAAATGGACGAAATAATTCGATCATCTTCCGCCGTTATAATCTTCATATTACTTTATAACTTCAGGACCGTCTTCATGTTAACCTAGACTTTATTTCTATAACTCTAGTTTAAAGTTTTGACAGCGATTTGAGAAAAACTCTAAAATACTTTCAGTAAAGTGATAGAACCAAAATTAAGAGATAAATACATTAACATAGATCATTGACGTAACAGTTTTTAGTGTAAAACTATGAAACACTATAAGTTAGAAAAATATTCCATAAACTTAGAGAATAATGACACAGGAAACAGAGTTACACCAAGTCATTAAACAGGTTAAATTGTATTAATCTTTCACTGTGTTGACTAAATCTCAGTCAAGGTCAGTAGTTTTTAAGATACAAAGAGAAAACAAGAATAAGTCTAAGATGACTTTTAAAATAAAGAAATATGACACACAAAGGATTGTTAAAAATTTACAAAAATAAAGGAATATAGTCAGTACGGTACACCCTAGTGACGGACATTTAGTCTAGGTGTCATTATGTGGAGAGACTAACACAACACTGGGTAGGAAGATGAATATGCGGGTAACAAAAAGAAACAACCTTTGGTTTAAAAAAAATTGTTTTCGAGGTGAGACGAAACACGAAGTCTTTCCATATAAACGAGTCTCATCTTATTGATATAGTACGGAGTCTTTTATGACAACTAGGTCCTCTTAGTTAGGTTAAACTATATTAAGTTAAGTTATTCATGAAAATAACGTACGAATGGAACATTAGTTAGGTTATTCTCTCACATACTCCTTATGTCCTCTTTACACTTCCAAAGACGAAATGTCCTTACGTTATAAAGTACCTTTATTATACTATGACTGTATACAGTGTAGAGTTATTTTGATGTCCTACCAATGACTAATGTAAGGTTCTTCTCATTAAGACTATACGTTAAAGTTTCGTCTTTCTTACGTCGTCATCTATTTAACTAGTACCTTATTACATACCTTTTAGACCTCAAGGTATACACTGGACTATTACTTATTTTATCTCCACACTCTCTTTCATTAAAGATATCCATATTCCTAAGACTACACCCCAAAATGTGTCGTGAGTGTTTCGATCGTCCATACGTAAAAAAGGGACGTCTCCTTTCCGTTTCCCTCTCTTCTGAGTCACTTAAAACGATCATCGGTATGGTGGAGTAGCTTTCAATCAGTTTGACGGTTTTATCCTTTATTGGAACAACGAATCAGCGATGCAGTACAGGTCGAGAAACACTGGGGTACCTGCCATCGCGTGTTCCGAAGAGACAGGTACCTTGAAAGATCCGTTTTTGTTACCTCACCGAAAGGTAAAAGACGAGGCTCCCTAGAAGGGTTGGGTTCCTAGCTTATGTATAGAGGACATAGAGGACGTAACCGTCCACCTAAGAAATGGTAACTCGGTGGACCCTTCGGTAAAATAATGTTTGTTAAATCAAAAAACATTCTGATTTAGAAAAAAACAACAACAAAAGTATTTGTAAACATGTAGAAAGTTATTACCTGACGAACTTATTTGGTACCTAAAGATATTATCTTATAATATTCTCACATCTTTTCCCCTTTTTATCTAGACAAGTATCTCTGTTACCCTATAGAGGTAGTAAAGGACAATTCATATCCCCCCTTCTCCCTTCACGTCTAGTCATAAACTTCACACTTTTGAAGACATATAGATTCTCTCTTTATGTGTGTACACACGTATGTGTATTACGTTTCTATTTAATTTAGATTGTTTTTATAAATGGATATCTCAGTCTTTCCCTTTTACTATCTTCCTCCCCGTTCTTTTTTTATCAAAAATATTTACGTTAAATAAAAAATCGAAAATTAAACCTTAGTATATTTATAAAATGTTTGATTTTTGTTCTAACTTAAATTCTTTCTTTATTTTCGTGTAAAATTTTTGAAATAAATAAAAAATTAACTTCCTATTAACGAAATGTCTTAAAACGACAAAAGACAGTTTGGAGTTGTACTTAGTCGGTATCCATATGTATACAGGAGAGGGAGAACTTTGAGGGAGGGTAGAGGGAGGGGTAGGGTGGGAAGAACCAACTATGTCTCGGGGACAAACTCAAGGGACTCTGTATGTCGTTTAAGGGTAACCGACAGATGAAATGTATACCATTACATTCAAAGGTACAATGAGAAAGGTATGTAGAGTGGGAGAGGAGGGGGAGGGGTACAGACATTCAGACAAGAGACATAGACAAAGAGGTAACGATGGGACTTTTCTTTAAGAGACCGTGATAGAAAGATCTAAGGTATATATACACAATTCAAGTCAAGTCAAGTCAGCGAGTCAGTACGGGCTGAGAAACGCTGGCGTACTTTGCGTCGTGCGGTCCGGAGGAACAGGTAGTGGTAGAGGACTTCAAGTGAGTCTGAGTGCAGGTAGCTCAGGCACTACGGTAGGTCGGTAGAGTAGGAGACAGGAGGGGAAGAGGAGGACGGGAGTTAGGGAGGGTCGTAGTCTCAGAAAAGGTTACTCAGAGAAGCGTACTCCATCGGTTTCATGACCTCGAAGTCGAAATCGTAGTAAGGAAGGTTTCTTTAGGGTTCCAACTAGAGGAAGTCTTACCTGACCAACCTAGAGGAACGTCTGCTTCCCTGGGAGTTCTCAGAAGAGGTTGTGGTGTCAAGTTTTCGTAGTTAAGAAACCGTGAGTCGGAAGAAGTGTCAGGTTGAGAGTGTAGGTATGTACTGGTGTCCTTTTTGGTATTGGAACTGATCTGCCTGGAATCAGCCGTTTCATTACAGAGACGAAAACTTATATGATAGATCCAACCAGTGTTGAAAAGAAGGTTCCTCATTCGCAGAAAATTAAAGTACCGACGTCAGTGGTAGACGTCACTAAACCCTCGGGTTTTTTATTTCAGACTGTGACAAAAGTGACAAAGGGGTAGATAAACGGTACTTCACTACCCTGGCCTACAGTACTAGAAGCAAAAGACTGACAACTTGAAATTCGGTTGAAAAAGCGAGAGGAGAAAGTGAAAGTAGTTCTCCGAAAAATCACGGAAAAGTGAAAGACGGTATTCCCACCACAGTAGACGTATAGACTCCAATAACTATAAAGAGGGTCGTTAAAACTAAGGTCAAACACAAAGAAGGTCAGGTCGCAAAGAGTACTACATGAGACGTATCTTCAATTTATTCGTCCCACTATTATATGTCGGAACTGCATGAGGAAAAGGATAAACCTATACTATAAATAGAAAGAGAAAGACTGAGTGAAGTGAAACATATTATCCGAGATCCAAGTAGGTGGAGTAATCTTTACTGAGTTTATACTATGATAGGGTAATATATATACGTGGTTTCGAAGAAGTAGGTAAGGAGACAGTTACCTGTAGATCCAACGAAGGTACAGGTGTGATAACATTTATTACGACGTTACCTATAACCCCATGTACACAGAAAAAGTTAAAACCAAAGGAGTCCCATATACGGATCCTCACCCTAACGACCCAGTATACCACCGAAATAAGGATCAAAAATTTCCTGAGAGGTATGGCAGAAGGTATCACCAACATAGTCAAATGTAAGGGTGGTTGTCCCGTTCTCCCAAGGGAAAACGAGGTGTGGGAGAGGTCGAAAATAAAAACATCTGTAAAACACTACTACCGGTAAGACTGGCAACACTCCACTATAGAGTAACATCAAAACTAAACGTAAAGAGCTTATTACTCCCCATAATTCGTAGAAAAGTAATTTTTACGGAAAATTGTTTACTTCGTTTGACGAATAATTTAAGTAACGTGACGTTGTCTTCTACTTTCAATGGAGATAACTAAAGTATTTTGTTACAAGTACATAAAATAGGGACTACCATATATAAGATTCCTGTTTTCTTAATATTAGGTGTAAATTCATAAATTCCGTGTAAGATATCAGAACAATCGTCATTTTAACTATGACACAATTGACTAGATATACGTATACATATGTGTACATATGTATATACGTTTAGTATATGTAAAAAATAATTCATAGTTCTAACAGTTACGTTATTTGTATACTATATCGTATTTTTAGTTTCTTCAATACCTTTTGGGAATTAAAAAGTAAACTTAACCTTTATGTACTTGAGTATTATGAAAAAAGAGAATTTTATGAGGGTCATGATAAATGGAATTTCAGATGTTCTTACTGTTGTGTCACCTTTTTTCTTAGTAATATCTATTTCGTCTGCGTCTCTTTAGAGGTCCCACACTAACGTAAACCTTCTTTACTTACTCCGAGTTGATATTTTTATATTATTTACGTTAGGAACCTTGAATAGATATAGGATTTAGTTTTTATAGTTATTAATGCTGTAAACTAATACGTAACCCACAATCTATTATACATTCCTATAACTTTTTCTTGGTAAAAACAATAATTCTTTTTTTAATCGTTTAATGAATGTTTTCTTCACTGAACTCCGAGTCCTAAACTAAAGATTATTAGATCTTTTTTCATTTTTTAAACCTACTGACTCCTGTCCGTCAAGTCAAGTCAACGAGTCAGTACAGACTGATGAACACTGGGGTACCTTACGTCGTACGGTCTGAAGGGACAGGTAGTGGTTGAAGACCTCGGATGAGTTTGAGTACAGGTAACTCAACACTACGGTAGGTTGGTAGAGTAGGAGACAGCAGGGGAAGAGGAGGGTGGAAGTTAGAAAGGGTCGTAGTCCCAGAAAAAGTTACTCAGTCAGGAAGAATAGTCCACCGGTTTCATTACTCGAAGTCGAAGTCGTAGTCAGAAAGGTTACTTATAAGTCCTGACTAAAGGACATCCTAACTGACCAAACTAGAGGACCGTCAGGTTCCCTGCGAGTTCTCAGAAGAGGTTATGCTCTCAAGTCTTTTTAATGAAGAAGTTGCGAGTCGAAAGAAATACCAAATTGACAGTATAGGTATGTACTGATGACCTTTCGGTATCGAAACTGATCTGTCTGGAAACAGTCGTTTCATTACAGAGACGGAAAATTATACGACAGATCCAACTAGTATCAAAATGAATGTTCCACGTTCACAGGAAATTAAAGTACCGCCGTCAGTAGTAGACGACATTAAAACCTCTGGTTCTTTTGTCTGAGACAGTGACAAAGGTAAGAAATGGGTAGATAGAAGTTACTTCTCTACCCTGGTCTCCTGTACTATAATCAATAAAAATTAACGACTCTAAATTCGGTCTTAAAAGTGAGAGTAGAAAGTGAAAGTAGTACTCCGAGAAGTCAAGGAGAAACGAAAGGTGGTATTCCCATCACCGAGACGTATAGATTCCAATAACTATAAAGAGGACCGTTAGAACTAAGGTCCAACACGAAATAGGTCGGACCGTAAAGTGTACTACATGAAACGTATATTCAACTTATTCGTGCCACTGTTATATGTCGGAACTACATGAGGAAAGGGTTAAACCGTGGTTTGGTAACAAGGTACAGGCCAAGATGGTCAACGACGAACTGGACGTATGTCTAAAGAGTCTTCTGTCCAGTCCACCAGACCATAAGGGTAAAGAACTTCTTAAAAGGTGTTAAACAAAACTAGGTGTAGTAGTTTCCAAAACCACATCAGTTATTTCATCTTCATCTATAAAAAGATCTTGAGAGAACGAAAAAACTACTAGGTTGTCTAAAACCGTCAAACTAGAGACCAAAGACGGAGAAGATTTAAGTCGAACTTGTGGACCTTCAAAAACCGAGTACATGACAACTTCGGAGCTAACCTCTTAAAATTCGTAAACGATCGTACACTCTACTCACGTTAACACGTCATCAAACTTGTAAGAAACCGTAACGGAAAGAAACCCTAACCTTACTTTTGACTGGAAAAGGTCAGGACACCGGTGACGACTCAAAAGGTTTTATACGACCATATAACTCACGTTGTGAAATTGTCGTACTAGGAAATCCTAAACTTTATCGAGTTGACCTTAAGGTAGTGGAGGTGATCAAAACGAGTATCACTACAAAGGATTCCGGGTGAACTCAAACCTAAGGTCCTACAGACCGAGATCCACTCACTAGTGTGATGACACCAATAGACCCGGTAATGTTAAAAAAAAATTATCACGCAGACACATAAGAACGTTTGAGAAGAATTATAGAAGACGAAGACAATCCAGGTATGGCGTAGACAGGAAATAATACGGGTAGAAACTTACTTTACAAGGGAACCATAGTGATTAAAAGAATTTCTCTAGAGATCAAAAAGGGTAAGACAACAAAAGGAGAGAGAAACGTAACTAGTGACTCCTTCGGAAAGAATAGAGAGGAACAATAAGAAACCTTGAACCGTAAGTCTACTCATATAGAAAGGAAAAGAGGAAACGAAAAGTGAAGAGAAGAAAAGAGTCGATAAACATTCCGGAGTAGTCTGTTGGTAAAACGGAAAAACGTAAACAAAAAGAACCCTTACCAGAACTAGTGACGGAGGACATGTTACAGTGCTTGGAGGTAGGTATCAAGAAGTCCGTGAGATAGATAGTCTAGATTAGGGAACTTAGATAAACAGTGAAGGTGACATATTATCATTCCCTAAACTAAATCCAGTACGGACTTACCAGATCGCCCAAAGGGATGAAAGAAGTTAAATTCGGACTTAAACCGTTATTCCTCAAGTACTAGACTCGGTGTCAGTCGAGGGTCAGAACAAAAACGACTGACATATCTCGAAGAGGTATAAGCCGACGTTTATTATATTAGTTAGACTAAAGGAATAACTGGTGGACGACTACAGGTACACATCTCAGAAGGGAACACAACAACCTTCTCCCACAAACGATACTGGTCACACAAGAGAACCGTTTTGAGACAATCGGAAACGGGATGAAGTCAAACATGAGGTTCCGGTGTGAACGGACAATGAGGTCAATAGAGAACTGAAGGAGGAAAACGTAAGGTCAAGACATACTACTTTTCCTGTAGAAAAAAACCACGATCAAGATCTTCAAGAACATCCAGTAGTATCTTGGAAAGTCACAGTCGAAGAGACCATAGTCACCAACCCGGTATCTGAACCTAATGACACTGTGACTTACCAAACGAAACCTTTACTTCTCTCTAGTAAGACAGTAAAAACTCTAACGTTAGTTTGTGACGTAAAGACTGAGAAACAACTGATACTCCCGATCAAGTAAAGAAGATTCCCTAAGAACGGGTGTCATCATCCATATTACCAGTACACTCAATATAAGTGGGTAAGATTAGGTAAAATCAAGTGACTAAGGATTTTTCAACAACAAGTGAGAAGGATGGTGGACAAACTGGTGAAGCTTAAATGGAACTAAGTACCTAGACTGTAAGGACCAAGGATAAGTTATAACAAGAAATGTCGTAACCTGAGTGAAGGTAGTGGTCAGTGTAGGTGTCGACCCACAACAAAAACGAAACCGAGGTAGAGAAGTGAGAAAGACCTCAGTAAAGAGGTGAGAAGAGTTCATCGTATGACCCGTAGATGGTTGGACCCCTCAAGTAGAAGGTCCCAGTATAGAAAAACGGAAAAGTATGACAAGTACTTCAAGAGTTCCGTTCTTACAACATCATCAAACGGTAAGGGAAGAGGTCACCTAGTATAAAACAGTCTTGAGAGATGATACTAGGTAGAACCCACCGGTATGTACCGTACCGAGTATCAAAGTAACTCAATCTGTTCCAACACCGGGCACACTAGTCAAACCAATCAAAAGACACTAACACCAAAAGTAAAACAGATGGGACACTACCTATTCCTATTCTCTGAATACCTTCGAAGGACTACCCTGTCTGACTGAACGCTCTCTATTCTAATGGTTTTTAGAACATTAATGACTTCCACTTAATACCCAAGTAATGTGATGATAGATATCAAAACACATTTAAACTTTTAAAGGTGTTACTTTTTACCCCCATTTTCCTTTTATATCGATTGAGGATGGGTCGAATTCCGGTTAAAACATACTTTTATACCCTTTTGAAAGATACTTCTCACTTTCTTCTTCCTAAGGTTTGTGAAAAAAGAACAGTAGTAGTTCGTAAATTACTGAATTATTTACTTAAATAATATTTAATAAGAATAATGACGTAAATTATTAAACTAATTACTTGGAAATAATTTCCAAATGTCGTATTGGAATACGATTACTAATCAACACTGTTTTTTATGAAGTGGAAATATCTTGAACGTAGACCACCCTCTCTTTTTGTTCTTTTACGTATCAGTCTACTTTACCGATACCTAAAACTATTAATAATACTTCTTTTGTTTGTTCTTCGGTACTATTTATCATAATCTTTTTCTCATTCTATAATGTCAACACTTCTATTTCGGAGGTATACCACTTTATAATTTCAAGACTGGATTTCCTACAGTTCTTTTGTTTTTTGTTTTATGTCATTGTCGACAATACTACCAGTCTTTAGATTCAGGAGGTTATAAGGGTCGGATGTCATATGTATATGGATGACGATCAATAAGTTTAATGAGATTATATCCATGATATCTCTTCTCCAATATATCCACGTTAATTCCAGGGGTTTAATCAACTGAAGTTCTATCTGTCCAATAGGTATACCCGGATTAAATTAGTGTACTAGGGAAATTCTCTTTTCTCAAATACGACCGACTACCGTCTATGGTCACCAAAACTTCGTACTCTTACTAAACTACGTGAAAACAACCGAATTTCGCCCTTGACCAGTCCACCATTCCTTACGTCCGTCGTGGACTTTCGACTTTCTTTGGAAACTAACTGTCGGTCGTTCATGTCTGAAGTCAAGACGTTGGTGTTTCTTGACTTAAACCAGTTCTTCTGATCCGTAGTTTTGGCCAAACAGAACAAAACGATCGCAAGTCGAACTGACTGTAAACCTCATCTAGACACTATAGGACTTGTCTCTTGAATCGGTCTTACACAGTCTTAAGATTAGAAGTCTACACTCAGGTAGCATGTTATAAACTCCCCTATGCAAGGTACTCTTCACTGAATTACCACCTTTTACCTTTCAAGAATAGAAATCTTTTTAAAAGAGTATGATGCACACTTACCGTGTAAACGGTTTCCTCTGTAAACTCCGTCCTCTTATGCAGTTTAAGGTAAAGTCACTACTTTTATTAGACCCCAAACATTCAACTCCTTTACTCTCAAATTCACGTAGTTAATTACACACATATAAAAAATTATCCCGAGTCCATGACCAATCTACACCCCCGTTCATATTTATTTTTCTTACCTCTCTCGTAGAACTTGAATCGACCAGTCTTTCAAACCCTACGGTTTTTACCGTTTAATCTTCCCTGTCTTAACAACCCCTTCTATTATTAAACTCACTGATAGTACTTTTATATTGAATTCCAATGACGTCTCTAATCTTTACGACTTACCTTTGTTCTCTCTTTAATACTTGACGTCATTTTATACGTCATCAGTAAAGATATCATAATGATCCATACATTTATTATTTATACCTACTTAAACGTCTCTCCCCTTTTTACTCTTTAGATTTCTGATGCAGACTTTCCCTCTGACATCAATACACGACCTAGATCGAACGGATCTGAACGGACTTACCCAAAACGTAAGAGGAATGATTGAGGTTTAAGAGACTGAATAATGTGACCATTGAACTTGATCTTCGAAGGGATCACCGAGTCACCATTTCTTAGACGAACGGTTGTGTCCTCTACACCCAAGATAGGGACCCAGTCCTTCTAGGGAACCTCGTCCTTTACCGTTGGGTGAGGTTATAACAACGGACCCTTTAAGATACCTACCTTTTCAGACCACCAGATGTCAGGTATCCAGGAGTCTCAGCCTGTGTTGAATCACCGATTTGTTGTTGTTGTTGTTGTTGTTTTTTGAACTTGAATTGACATGATCTTTATAAATTTGTTATCTGTGGTTTTTTGTCATACTAGTTCGCGGGAAAGGGAGTGGTAGGGTCCCTTGGTCTCAAGAATTTGTAAATGACCGAGTGATGACTTATATCTTCTATCCTTTTACATTCATGTCGGTCAAGGCTTCATCAACTTTTTGTGTGGTTTTTTTGTTTTTTGACTCCGTCAACTAACAATCTATTCTTTGATGATAGTACTTTTGACACAGATGACACATTTATTAAGTCTTACAATTTTTTTTATATACTTACTGAAAACACTGATACTTAAACAGTAATTGGGTTCTCGGACAAGTTATTTCCTACCCGGTTTACTGTTCTTTAACCCGTTTCTAATATACGACTCTTTTATCTACGATTCACAACTATCTTACGACAATAAAGTGGGTTTAATGTATCAAGTCACGTCTCAACCGACCTTCTTTTTAGTCTAGACTCAGGGAATCCGACTATGATAGTGAATAGGGAGACCCGGAGTCAAAGAGTGAACATTTTAATCCCAAATCTACTTCAAAAGAGCTTCCGGATAAGTCCGAGAGAGTCAACTCTTGACTACAAGGTTCTACAGATTCTTTAGTCGATTTTGTTTTCTTTATTTGAGGTCGAAGGAGTGTGGGTGGAGTCGGAGAAAACTGATGTGAAAACATTAACACAGGAAAGAGGGTTCTTGAGGTATAGACCTCAGTAGAGAAGATCCTTAATTTGTGTACGTAGTAGAGTGTAAACCATGTCCATAATAATTTCTCTTCTTACTTGTCTGTCAGTCGGCTCCAACTAATTACACGACAGAACCCCCTCCCCCTCGTTCCCCCCTTTCCTGACGTAGTTCGCTTCGATGTAAAGGGTGAAATAGGGAAGTCGAGTATAATAAGTCACTACAGTTCAGTTGATTTTACTAAGGAACACCAACTTTTGTTTTATAAAAAAAGTACAATTTAGAATTTTATGTAAATTTTAATAAAATTAGTTTATAAATATGTCTTTTTTTTTCGAATCGAGAAGAGAGTCCCCAAAGTTCCTATTGTAACTAGACCTTAGAGGAACCTTTGAATGACCAACCGGTTCGAAGGAGACTACAAAACTGTGAGTTGACGACTCAAATGGTGATCGAAAATTCGGACTCTTAACAGAATCTCAAGACCGTTTCACAAGAATATGAGCGGAGTCACCAGACTATGGACACTGATTTTGACATCTCCTCTAACCTTTGGTTTATTTCAAAATGGTAAGTGACTCTCTCTTACTACGATTTCGACTTTGAGGTTATGAAACCGGTGGAGTACGTTTCGATTCTCAACTGAGTAACCTTTTCTAAGACTACGACCCTCCCTAACTCCCGTCCTCCTTTTCCCCTACTCTACCGACCTACCGTAGTGGCTGAGTTACCTACACTCAAACTCACTTGAGGTCCTCTACCACTACCTGTCCCTCCGGACCACACGACGTTAAGTATCCCAGTGTTTCTCAGTCTGTGCTGACTCACTGACTTGACTTGACTTGACTCTCTCTTCTACCCGACGTTCCTTTAGATTAAAGAACGCCACCTTGTTTGTATGAATTGTCAACTTAGATTTCCTCCGCCACTCTCTTCTAAATCCTCGGGACCTATTTAGGATACCAGACTGGGTTACAGACTATTATAATTTATGGTCACGGTCTCGGTCTTCGTGTTCCCTTGCATTCTAACCACTCTTGTTTTTTACGTCACCAAGACTTCTTCAACGTTCGAACCAAAAGACTTCCTGTATTTCTTCCGGTTCTACAGATCTCGTTTTGTTCAAAATACTTGTTTTAGATTTATAACAACTAGGAAGTTGTTGTACCCCTAAATCCCATTGACTGGAAGGTACGTCAACTTTTAGGTTCATATCAAATATCATCCGGGAGGTATTTGTGTTTAAGTTACTTGACACTTAGTTTATTATAACGTCGTAAATGATAATTTTTTATTACGCATTCCCTTGGAATCGTCAAGTTTAAACACAATAAACTCCCAGTTGATATTAGGGTACTCGAACTATAAGTACATGAGTTATTTATAGATGACTCAAAGGTGATATAAGATCCAGTGTTTCGACCAATTCAACACTTATTTTGTTGAACATACGACTTTTTCAGAAGTCCTCTCTAGTTTACACTACTATGTTACTATTTCTGTACGTCAAAATAACAGATTTCTTAGACCGTCCGTAAGGTTACTGACTAGGTACATTTCAAGGTAACTTTACTCTGACATACGTGACATAAAGACGGGACGATGAAACAGTGATGTAGTCAACTTCGTTAAATGGACTACAAAGATTTGGATATGAAGAAGTAAACATTTACTGGTATCATTTCGAAGTAAGGAGTATCGGTGAACTTATAAGTCAAGTCAAGTCAAGTCAGTGAGTCAACACAGGTTGAGAAACGTTGGGGTACCTGACGTCGTGCGGTCCGGAGGGACAGGTAGTGGTTGAGGGCCTCAAATGAGTCTGAGTACACGTAACTCAACCACTACAGTAGGTTGGTAGAGTAGGAGACAGCCGGGGAAGAGGACGAAAGGTAGAAAGGGTCGTAATCCCAGAAAAGTCTACTCAGTCAAGAAGTGTAGTCCACCGGTTTCATAATCGCGAAGTCAAAGTCGTAGTCAGGAAGGTTACTTGTAGGTCCTGACTAAAGGAAATCTTACCTGACGAACCTAGAGGAACGTCAGGTTCCCTGAAAGTTCTCAGAAGAGGTTGTGGTGTCAAGTTTTCGTAGTTAATAAACCGTGAGTCGAAAGAAATATCAGGTTGAGAGTGTAGGTATGTACTGGTGACCTTTTTGGTCTCGGAACTGATCTACCTGGAACTAACCGTTTCATTACAGAGACGAAAAATTATACGACAGATCAACCAGTATTGAAAGGAAGGTTCCTCATGACGACGATGACGACGATTCAGTGAAGTCAGCACAGACTGAGACACGCTGGGGTGTTTACCGTGGGGTGGTCCGAGGGGGTAGGGACCCTAAGAAATCCGTTCTTATGACCTCACCCAACGGTAAAGAAAGAGGTTACGTATTTTCACTTTTCAGTTTCACTTCAGCAAGTCAGTAACAGGCTGAGAATCACTGGGGTACCTGACGTCGGATGGTCCGAGGAGGCAGGTACACTAAAAGGTACGTTCTCATGACCTCACCCCACGGTAATCATTCGCAGAAAATTAAAGTGCCGACGTCAGTGGTAGACGTCACTAAACCCTCGGGGAGTTTTATTTCAGTTGGTGACAAAGGTGACAAAGTAGTAGATAAAGGGTACTTGACTACCCTGGTCTACGGTACTAGAAGCAAAAGACTTACAACTCGAAATTCGGTTGAAAAGGTCAGAGCAGAAAGTGAAAGTAGTTCTCCGAGAAATCAAGAAACGAAAGACGGTATTCCCACCATAGTAGACATATAGACTCTAATAACCATAAAGAGGGTCATTAGAACTTAGGTGAACTTATAATGAACACAATTAATTTCGTTTGAAGGATTATTTCACAACAGTGACTCATCCGTAAGTTATCCGTTTTCAAGAAGTGTTCTGTGGGACATATATAAACCTCCATAAACTAAGGTTTTATCAAACCAAGACTTCTCATTAATACCTCTTGTGAAGTCTAGTAGTAACCTCCTCTATCATAGTCTTTACGTCCAAGAAATCTTTTTCCCCGGAGACTTTGTTCGGATTTCAGTGGAACGTTGGTGGGAGGGGGTGAATACAAATACTTATTGTTTACCAATCTTAGTCCAATGGGTCACAAGTCTATGCTCCAATGTCTGTCCGTCCTTCTCTTCTGATCTTACTAAGTATAGCATTACTTGATCTTAAAATCTGTCACTATACTTGAGCATAAATTGAATGATAAAAACTGTGACCCCCGAAGGGTCCACCACGTCACCATTTCTTATGTGGACGGTTACGTCCTCTACGTTCCCTAAGTCCAATCTTGGGACCCAGTCCTTCTAGCTGCGTTATCCTTTACCGTTGGGTGAGGTCATAAGAACGGACCTTTTAAGGAACTTTTCCCTTTGGATCGTCCGATGTCAGGTACCCCAAACGTTTCTCAGTCTGTACTAACTCAGTGACTCGTGTGTAATAATTGTATCCTTAATGGCAATCTTTATAATTATCTTTATGTACAGGTGTATTTAATCATATATATGTGTAGATAAAGGTATAGTAAATCTAGAAACAAAGAGTATAAGGAATCTCTTTATCGACTAAGATTCTGTTCCTGTCCCCTTATGTCTTCTACTCGGTTTTCATGGAGTCAACGTTCCTCATGTGGATCATCCCTTCCTTTAGATGTTCTATTCGTATCGTAAGACATTACGATCTTTCATTCTTTCATGACTTTGTGTGGTGTATGTGGTTGTGGGGTATGATAGGGTGTTGGGTGTGGAGGGGTGTGTATTACTATCCCAAGACAGTATCCCAACGACGACGACGACGACGACGATTCAGCGAAGTCAGCACAGGCTGAGACACGCTGGGGTATCTGTCGTCGGATGGTCCGAGACGGCAGGAACCCTAAGAGGTCCGTTCTTATGACCTCACCCGACGGTAAAGGAAGAGGTTACGTACTTTCACTTTTCACTTTCACTTCAGCGAGTCAGCACAGGCTGAGTATCTGACGTCGGGTGGTCCGAGGAGGTAGGTACCCTAAAAGGTCCGTTCTCATGACCTCACCCCACGGTGGCGGAAGAGGTCAGTATCCCAATGTCTGGGTTAAGATTCTCGATGGTTATTAGTTTCGACCTTATAAACCAATTTCATTTTACCACAACGTAATATTAAGTTTCATATTTTATTTGTATGTACTCTGGTATGACTATATTTATTAACTCGTTTATTATGTACCCCTTTTTATTTTTAGGGTATATCTTTAATGAATATCTTTATGATTAATGATTATATCTTAATGATTATCAAATGCATTATTCGACGAAAATTACATCACCTTGTATTGAGAAATACTGAATTCATACATTTCCTTTCTTTTTTTCATTGAAATGTCACTGTTTTGGAATGTTTATGATGGAGTTCGGGTCACTGGGTTCACTGTACTGTGTAATTATTACACATGGGAACTGTACTTGTGACGGAGTCAGATTAGTACTCTTTTTAGTCATCGATTTAGGGTTGGTTCTATCTTAAGATATTGTGTGAACCGGTCAGGAGATGTTTTTGACAGTTCAAGTAGTTTTTGTACCTTTTCAACTCTATGACAGTGTTGTTCCTCGGATTCCTCTAATTCTGATGACATTACACTATAGGATCCTGCCTTAGGACTTCGTTTGTTTGGTTTTCTTGTTGGTCCTTTTTAGTTCCTTTATACTTATTTCTTGTCTGAAATTATTGTTATATTCGTTATAACCACACTATTAACACTGTCTATACGGTATCACCACGTTCTATAACTCCTCTTAGATCCACATGTTACATGTTCTCAATAGAGATGATAGAATTGGTAAGACAATGTGATTTTAATTTACAAATAAAAAACTGTTCTTCTTACCTCAATTTTTTTACTCTGTACTCCTATAGATTAGCTGTCAAATATGGTTATAACTAAGTCATAGGGATTTACACAAAAGGTACCTTTCCTTCAGTATATTCTACGGGATCCTTTTGATTAGTAAATAAACAAGTTTATTAAAATTCTGTCCGACGTGTAACGTTCCTCTTCCTTTACCGTTGGGTGAGGTCATAAGAACGGACCTCTTAGGACACCTGTCTCCTCGGACCTCCCGACGACAGGGACCCCAGCGTTTCTCAGTCTGTACTGACTTCGTTGACTCACTCGTACGTACGTAACCTCTTCCGTTACCGTTGGGTGAGGTCACAAGAACGGACCTCGTAGGGTCCCTGCCCCCTCGGACGACCCGACGGCACATACCCCAGCGTGTCTCAGCCGGTGTTGACTTCGCTGACTCGTCGTCGTCGTCGTATAACGTTCTCGAAATCTGTGTGTTTCGTGTAATCTCATAATTGTTACGATTCTTTAGAATACCTTTCGTATGGTAAATTATAAATGGTGTCATAAAGGGTTTGAGTGACATTGAAAATGCAAAAACCGACATAGAGGATTGTAGACACCTCTATGGTTAGGGATCTTGTATGAAAACTTTCATAAACAACATGACGACACAAGTGATGACTTTATTTATAACTCTGTGGGTTCCTCCTTTATACACTATAAAAGACTCAACTTCAGTACATCTTTCACTAATGGAGAGAGACAAGATATTTTCTTTGATCGTAGGTCTGGATCTACTCTGTCATGAGATCCTGAGGTCAGGTGGTAGAGGAGCCTATGGGTCGAAAGGTTTATTTCAACAATAAAAAACGGAGTTGTGGAACAGAGGGTTAATAACCGACCATCACACCGTTTTCTGGCTCCAACCTGAGACATTGTCTTAATCTCGACAAGTCCCTATATAAACTATCTCTGACTTCGCTGAATCGTCGTCGTCGTCGTCGTCGTCGTCGTCGTCGTCGTCGTCGTCGTTCCTGGGTGAGGTCATAAGAACGGACCTCTTAGGGTACCTGCCCCTTCGGACCACCCGACGACAGATACCCCAGTGTGTCTCAACCTGTGTTGACTTCGCTGAATCGTCGTCGTCGTCGTTCCAGGGTCCATGATCTCCACTAGTTTGACATTCCATTCCATACTTCCCTATTACATTTCTTGTTACAACCTCCTCCACTGGAAGTTCTGGAGAGGATTAGAATACTAGGGTGAATATATCAGTGGATAAGTGTTTTACCAGTCACGGATAATTCACTGTTCGTGATACTGTTAAAACCATATTTTATAGTCGTATAAAATCCAAGGAGGAGGGGATGACTAAAGTCAGATTATCGTTTATTCTTTCACTCACGATACCTTCTTACTTTCAACAGGGAAGATTTCTAGTATTATATATGACCCTTATAAAGGTCCCTTTACTATGGATTATTGTTGACACTTGTGAATCCATCAAGATAAACGGTTAGTAAATAATATAAATATATAACTCAGTAAAGTAAGAGTATTAAATATTACATCTAAGATAATACTAATGGAATGACACGTCCACTTTTGTGACGAACCGGTTCTCCTATTTACATCCGTACGATTCAACGAAGTCAACACAGACTGAGTAACACTGAGACACCTAGTATCGGATGGTCCGAGGAGACAGGTACCCTAATAGATCCATTCTTATGACCTCACCCAACGGTACGGGAGGAGGTCCCCTAGAAGGGTTCGGTCCCTAACTTAGACTTAGAGAATACAAAAGAGGTAACCGTCTACCCAAGGAATGGTCATCGCGGTGAACCCATAAACTACAGTCCTCCAGATAGAGATTTCGAACTTGAGAATTGGTAAATGATGATCACAGGTTTAATTTTGAACTTCCTATTCATTAGTTTTTTTCAACACACCCATACACATGTATATCATCTCTATTACTACCTCTAGTGAAGTCAAGTCAAGTCAGCGAGTCAACACAGGTTGAGAAACGCTGGGGTACTTAACGTCGTGCGGTCCGGAGGGACAGGTAATGGTTGTGGGCCTCAGATGGGTTTGGGTGCAGGTAACTCAACCACTACGGTAGGTCGGTAGAGTAGGAGACAACAGGGGAAAAGGAGGACGAGGGTTAGGGAGGGTCGTAGTCTCAGAAAAGGTTACTCAGTTGAGAAGCGTACTTCACCGGTTTCATAACCTCAAAGTCGAAGTTGTAGACAGAGTCAGGAAGGTCACTTGTGGGTCCTGACTAGAGGAAATCCTACCTGACCAACCTGGAGGAACGTCAGGTTCCCTGAGAGTTCTTAGAATAGGTTGTGGTGTCAAGTTTTCGTAGTTAAGAAGCCGCGAGTCGAAAGAAGTGTCAGGTTGAGAGTGTAGGTATGTGCTGGTGACGTTTTTGGTATCGGAACTACCTCTATCCCTCTTTTTTTTATTTCCAGACTTTCAATTCGTCTTATAGAACGAGTAAGAAAGACTCTATACACTTATTGATCCCTTGTACGCTATTTAAATTTTATGAAAACTCAAATGAAGGGTCTGATTTTAAGGACTATAATCGTTTTTCTTCTTTTATTTTCATCCAAAAGGTAAAATAAAGAAAATAAGGGGGGTAGGATTGTGTTTGTAGGTGGAGAGAAGGTACATGTGTGTGTATGTGTTTATATTTGTGTATGCGTTGTTCCACATTAAATCTTTTACACCTTCCATATGATTGAGGGAAAATTAGTATAAAGGTATCTCAACTCCAATGGGAGGAGGAGGGAAGATACATGGATCCTTTTAATTAAATCGTTTCGTTTTAATCTTTCTGTTTCTGAGGTAGATAATCGAATAAACGAGGTCTAAAGATATCGTGAACCCTTGAACTGTCCCTAACGGACTCCCAAGTCGGACTACCACCACTACTGTACTACCCATTTCGAACGAGTCGAGTGTCTAAGAGACGGACGACTTTGGTCTATAAACTTTTACTGACTCAGTGAGATCTTTAATACTTTAACCTATGGTGAGTCCAGACGTTCTGAGAAGTCATCTGTGTCACTAAGTCTCAAAGATTCTAGACTAGGTGTAGGTCTGTCCAACAGGTAGAAACCTTTACCTCGTTTACAAGTCTCCCAACCCGACCACTGGCTCGAGGACATTACACCTCCTCCCTCTTTCAGAAACCTGGGTGTCTCGTGTCCACGAAGTATAAAACATTTCGGGAAAAAGTATAGGAATGAAATAAGAGTGAACTTCCTCTCTCTCCCCCTAAAAAGTTAAGAGAAAGTTAATTCCTTGGACTCAGAGACTCTATTTCACTGATATACTGATAGGATCTAGTTCGTTGAAGGGTCGGTATCTAGGTCTCGACCTATTGTGTGAATACGAAAAAGTGGTATCCCGAAGGGAGTACCGAGTCGACCATTTCTTAGACGGACATTACGCCCTCTGGATCCAAGATAGGGCCCCAACCCTTCTAGGGGACTTATTCCCTTAACACTGGGTGAGGTCATAAGACCGGACCTCTTAAGGTACCTGGCATATCAGGTACCCCAACGTTTCTCAACCTGTACTGACTCGTTGAAAGCGAAGTGAAGTGACTCCAATACTCCGTACCATCCTTAATCGTTTAGGATGAAACGTTCCGCTTATTCACTTAGTGTCCGTACTGTTACGATAATTGTTTGTCGATATATTATTTTTGTCGTTTGTAGTGATTCTGCAGTCAAATAGTGAATTCAGACTCCCGACAGGTTCCCAAACGACTATTTCTGACATACGTTCCCCTAAGACATGGGTGACTCGGAAGTGGGAGGAGGACCCTTGTCGTCTAGTGGGGCCCACACAAGAGGAGTACCACACGTGTTCTCGTGTTCTTTCTTATGTGTAGACCTTGGCTCGGAGTTTTGCCATGAGAGTGAAAATGGGGTAAAATAACCAACTTCCTTCAATATGTCTGTTTAGGTATCTTTCGTCCCTTCATATACAGTGTGTGTTACCTTCCCACAACGTCTAAATGTATGTTTTATTGTACCTACAACAGTCGTCACATCTTAAACCTGTTGGATGGTGAAACCTACCCCGAAGGGACCACCGAGTCTCCAATTTCGCAGACGGACCTTACTCCCTCTTGGCCCATTCTAGGGACCCAACCCTTCTAGGGGACCTCTTCCTTTACCGTTGGGTGAGGTCATGAGAACGGACCTTTTAAGGTACCTGACTCCTCGGACCATCCGATGTCAGATACCCCAGCGTTTCTCAGTCTGTACTGACTCGCTGACCTATCTACTAATTTTCTTCCAATTTTACGGAGAGAAAATGGCGACTACCTTTCAATCCTTGTGTGACTCGTTCCGAGTTCTATTTTCTCAGCCAGTCCCTGAAGCACATCATGAGGTATATAAAATTATTTTAAAATTCTAAATAAACATATTTATCATTACTCAGAAATATTCCAAACTTCATCCCTATACTATATTGGTTTGAACGTACAAGTTTTCAAGTTGTAATCTCTTTCTATTTGGTCAATCCTACGTGTCATAAAGACCTTTCTCTGCACCGTTATCTTTACCCGCCCCCCACCCCCTCAGAGTGTTGAGAGTTTCGTAGTCTGCTATAAACCTCTAATTCCACTTTCCAGAATCCTTCACTACTTCTCTATCCTCACCCTTGACTCCCTCCACCGTGACTTACAGTACTTACTTTACGTTTGAAGACCGAACTCGTTAAAACCCTACTTTCACCTCTTCTGTCCTTCTCTTCGGCTTTAAGTATGAACCGGGACGAACGTTTGCCATGGTGAGTTTTTTACTTTAAAGTCTGAACGAGACGAGGAGATCCCGACCCGTGATGGATACCGTGCTCTAAGTTCACCTAAAATGGGAGGAAAGTCCGTCGTATACATCGTCGTAACAAAGAGTCCTAAAATAATACTGTTCACAATTTATATATTGTTTTTGTCTTCGGGTGTAAGAGATTGAAGGTGTCAATAGTTTGGTACCGGTTAAGACAAAATATATATGGATGTTGCTAAGAGGTGAGTCTAATAAAATTTCATTTAAGGACCGTACTATATTAAAGAAAATACTTGTAAAATTATCCGTAGAGATCATTTTAATTTTGAAAAATTTTATGGTGAAATCTGAATTTCTTCAATCATTTTCGAGAAATTATTGTAGTCTATTCCGTTATCGGTTTCAAGGGACTACCGAAACATAAAAATTATCAAAAAAATTTTTGATCATAGGTATATTCCAAGTATAAAACATTAACGATCTCTCCAGAGAATTCAGAGAAAGTCTTATATCATAAAGGGAGGTATAAAAACGTAAGTCAAATAAATGACTTTTTTCGCATAAACAAGATATCGTAAAGGTCACTAGAGTTATAAACGAATAACAAAAGATACTACAGTAGATCGTAAAAAGATAAAAGCATATGACATTTTTAAACATCAAAATATGTCTGACTAGTCCAAAATCAAACTAAAAGACCGTTCTTTTTCGTAAGACTATCTCGTTCATCACACTTTTATAGTCACATCTATCTTCTTCTTACAGACACGATTATAGTCGACAAAAAGTGAAAAAGGGGGATCAAGTACTAGGAAATTTTAAGAACTTCGGTAAGGTAAAATGGATAGTAGTACCTTTTGTACCCTTAATATTACATTTAAGGACTATACTCTAATTATTCGGTTATAAAGAATAAAACCAAACATTTATGTGGTTTTAGTAGACTAAACAAACAAAATTTAAAGTTTATTGACTCAGAATGTAATTTGTGAGACTTATTCTTAAAGACCCTAGTCTAGGTCTATATGCTTAAAAACTTTTAGGAGTGCCTGGTAAAGTCAACTCTAGATGCATGAACTGTTATTAGTGGGTGTTCCGTCCCTGACACAGAATAAGTGTTCCAAGACTGAGTATAAATCGTGAGTTTTTTATAAAAACTGACTGTCTCACTAACTTATCTACTCACCTGCGTATTGACCATCCTACCTATTCATCGACTTGCTTAAAACTCCTCAAACTACAATTGAAATCTATTTTTCCCGAAGGGACCACCGAGTCCGTCATTTCTTAGACGGACGTTACGTCCTCTTGACCCAAGTTAGGGACCCAGACCTTCTTCCCTTACCCATGGGTGAGGTCATAAGAACGACCTCTTAAGGTACCTGTCTCCTCGGACTACCCGATTCGGGTACCGTAACGTCTCAGACTGTACCGACTCACTGATTGTGAAAGTAAAAAGTGAAATCTAATTTTTTTCCAATGTATTAAAAGTTTGATTTTTTTAGTAATTTATAAACACTACACCCGGTTATACTGTTCGTGAGTATGTATATTCAAATAATTTCCTTATAACCTAAATTCAAGTTCCATAAATTGTCTTTCCAAAAATTATTTTGCCACCAACCCTAAACCGTACTCATTGTGGTTTTACTCATCTCTAGAACCCCTTTTTACCCTAACAACTTCCGTTAGTTCTTATAAAAGTGTGGTCGTTTTAATAGACATACTTATCATTAGTCTTTGTCCCGGTTTGTTTAAGGTAAAAAGACTTACACCACTTTAAGTCCTGACTTGTGTCAATTTTTTTGGAGTGGTGTGTGTATTTGTGTAAGGACTTTACAGTATTTTAACCCCAACTCTTTTTTTCATAAAACTTGTAAAAAAGTACAGAACGAGACACATGTTTATTATGGTGTTAGGGATTTTCAGTATACCCGTTATCTAGACAGAATTAGATTAGTGGAGAACATTGGTATTCCTAATAATTAGATTTTCTTAATTAAGATTTTAAGTTCTTAATGACTTAACTTTACTCATACCCACAAATGCCAAGATTGTCGATAATTTAACAATATGTTAAGATAACACAGATGGTCATAAAAAAAAACTCTAAAGGAGGGACTCAAGGGTGTAACGTTTACAATCGAAAACGATAACGAAAATAAACTAAAACTGTAAATTAACCACTTCTAACGTTTGTAACTAGAAAGATGGAGAGCATGATGGACGAGACAAATGGACGCTTCCAAAAACACTGTTAGGTTACACTTTGTTATATACTTTGTACAACATCAAGTTATTTTTATGTGTTCATCTTTCTTAATGTTTATATTGGTTAGTGGTGGTGGTGCTTGTCGTAGTAGTGTCATCGGAACGCAAACCCCCCACCCCTACTCCCTATCTCGTAGTGGGATTAGTGGTAAAAGACGACTTTCCTGGTCACCGTCAATCTGGAGGTAGTTTACTAAGTGAGTGTATACCTCTCCTTGGTCCGATTCATAAAATGTTACTATACCAGTGGTACCACCTGTCCGTTACGTTAATGGGTACACCCTTTATTTCTAATCTTCCTTGTTACCTTTAGGACGGAAAAGATAACGAAGAAATATCGACTGGTCGATTTTTGTCTAGAGAAACTTAGAGACTAGACGGACAGAGACACATAGAAAGATTAAACTTACAAAGGAAGAGAAGGGACGTTAAGACCAATTACTGTTGTCTCTCTCACTCTTTCAAGTGGTATTTCATACTTATGAGTTTATCGTGTCCAAATGACCCTCTCGTCTCCGTAAATAAAGGGGTCAACGTGAACCATTAATTCCAACTACGGTCAATTGATTGGTGGTGGGGAGGGTCGTCATCTGGGAAAGTAACGAAGAAAAACGAAGACATGACACTCGAATTAAGAAGAATTAAGAAGAGACCAAAATTTTATTAATATCTAAGGGTCGATGGACTCGATGATAAGGTATACGGAGGTTAATAATCTACACATTAGAGACCGATGAGTGAATTGAAGAGACTGGTAAACGAAAGAAGTAAAACGATATCTGTGTTAAAGACAGAATAGAATATTCTTACAATCACTGAGTTTAATCTTTTATAAACTTGTGCTAAATATACAACTTGTTCTGTTAGTTTATTACTCCATATTAATTGCATCGGAGACTGGGTTGAAAAATAAATTTCAAAATTTAAGATAGTATGTGCCCCTTAAGAAACTTATGTGTTGATTCAGAGACGACAGACCCTAAAGAAGAATATATAGGTGATACTTACCAACCCTCTTCGACGAACATCACGGACAACCCTTCTTAAGATTCAAGTAAAGATCTGAGACATCCCCTTCTTCAGATACTAGTTACTCGTCGAAAAGGTACCGTATCCTTTGTCTTCGTCACAGTCGTCTCATATATATAAAATCGAGGTATAGTACCAGATTTTGTCATCGTAGATTACCTCTACGCATTCACTTTAAGTCAGGGTCTATACAAAATATACCGGACTCGACTGTAAATTTCAAAGTTTCTGAAGTGTAATATTAGACCCTAAAAAAAAAAAGTATAAGAGAACTTTTTAACCTTGTAGGTTATTTTGATACCGATGTGAAAGAGGTACTGTTGTTATTCGTTTTTCATTTATGACAAAAGTAAAGAGGAAAATCTACTTTGTGTCCGAAAGGTAAAAATGGACCGGGGATAGGGAGGGTTTAAGGAATGACGTCAGACGAACGGAGTAAATAAAATAAAAGGTTTCAAAACATTCGTAATAATAAAGACTGACGACCAAATCTCAAACGCCTAAAAACAACAACAACAAAAACGTCTCTGATCACACAGTCTAAGTAGAAGTTTTCAATCCGATACTGTTTGTGATAAACTCCTGGTGTACAATTCTATCAACTTGAGAGTTCTGGTTTTTAGAATTTACGAGTTTTTATGACACGACGTGGCCGAAAGAGTAAAGTTTAGGTCGTGACATCCAGGCCTTTTTACAGTTACGGTAATACGTAACTAGTTCGGAAAATCGTTTTCGAAGTAATTTACTTAGTGCCGGTTGAGGTCTCATCCTTTTCTCGGCACGGAGAACGGGAGAGGGTCACTAGAGAGTCCTGACAGTCCTAGGTCGGCTTTCGTTTCTTTCTCGTTATATTTTACTTCACCCATTAAGTGGTAAACAACTCCCTTGTATTTAATCGTCGAACAACACTACGGAAAAAAAAAAAATTGATTTTTAGAGGTGTCTATTCAAATTACACTTTTTCATGTAAACTAAAGAAGATTATTCTGTACAAATGGAGGGTGAGGGGTGAGGTATGAGGATGTAGGGGAGAGTCTAGGGGAGATTAACTTGTTTCACCTGAATTAAACTTAATTTGACAGTTTTTAGAAGGTGAATTTAACTATGTAGATGAAGGGCTCGATTTCGCCTAAGTAAAGACGCGTTATATTTTCTCCACAACTACCTAACGTAAAACACTTAATCTTTATAAAACGAACGTAGAGGTACAGTACATTGAGTCCCTACCTTTCGTGTCCTCTACACCCTCCTCTTATCCAGTCGCTTCCTAATCCTTTGTGTTCCCGGTCCGCTCCACGGTCTCGACCTCCTTTACCGACACGAACGTAATTTTGTTCTTTTATTATTAGAAGAAATATAAAAACCTTCGTCTGATTAAAAAGTTTAATTTGCCCGATTCGGGTAGAACCCGAAGGGGCCATCGAGTTGACCATTTCTTAGGCGGACGTTACGTCTTCTTCGACCAAGCTAAGGACCCAACCCTTCTAGGTGACCTCTTCCCTATTCGAGACGTGAGGTCATAAGAACCCGAAAGGTCCACCGAGTCGACCATTTCTTAGGTCGACGTTACACCCTCTGTACCCAAGTTGGGGTCCCAACCCTTCTAGAGGCCGTCTTCCCTTTCCGATGGGTGAAGTCATAAGATCGGACCTCTTAAGACACCTGAGATCTCAGTTACCCCGTCGTTTCTCAACCTGTGTGCACTTACTGAAAGTGAAAGTTCGGGTAGAATTGCAACTACGTCAAGTGACCGTTTTGAGGGGTGTGGACCGTAAAATAACTATAGAAGGTAAATGGTCCTATACTAAAATGTACACATCTGTCTTAAATGTTAATTTTCTTGTTTTCGACTTCAAAATTATAACACTCGAATTATAGTTCACCACTAGAAATTTTATTACAGGTCTTCAGAAACATCTGAAATATCATCTAATAGTCGAAATACAAGTGTGTGTGTGCTAGTATTTTTTTATTCAAGTTTATATTATTGATCAAGATGGCAGTCCCTACAATATTAAATTAATCACTTGTATTTTGTTAGTAATAGTATAAACTCCTTCTTTTATTAAATCGTGAATTCAGATACCAATACCCGATATTTACTACTTCTTTTGTCTCTTTCCTTTAGTTACACTTAAACACATTTAGTCCTTCGAAGTACACACCCTCTACCTTTGGTTACAAAGTACGAACAACCCCTTTGACCTCATGACGAGTGGTCAGACGGAGACCGTCAAAACTGGTTACGATACCTATAACTCTCTTTTAATTGATTTATCCTTCGTTTGGTGAACAAATATTTAGTGGCTCCCTTATGGACTTGAAGAAAGACATCCCGAGACCGTTTGTCTCCTCATTTTCTTGTACTGAATCTACACTTCAATTCCGTCTGGATGTTGGAGGGAGGATAAAATTTATAGACATAACCTTAGGTATATAAGTCTATACGGATGTTTTCCTCTCGTTTGTTTCCTTCAAACCTTCTCAGCAGTGGATCAGACAATGGGTTGGTCTATATACCTACTCTGTGTCTCCAGACGGAGAGAGTATGTAAGTTTCAGTTTTGTCTTTTTGTCTTGTCGCGAGTTAAGACATATCGGGTCGACTCAACGGGTGTAATTCTTTCTTTTCCGTTCTCTCTCTTTCTTTTCCGGGTAAATATTCGTGAACAAAATTAATCACAAAAACGGATGGACATTTTGTATCAAGAAGTAAAATCTTTCTTAACGAGGAAGGGTATCCTTTTACTTCTTTCTCTTTACACCGGTCCTCTCAATTTTAATACTGTTTAGGATACTGGACTCCTGTTTTAAAATCGTCGTGTTAATTAGGGACAACGATTCAGTGAAGTCAGCACAGGCTGAGACACCCTGGAGTATCTGCCGTCGGGTGGTCCGAGGGGGTAGGGACCCTAAGAGGTCCGTTCTTGTGACCTCACCAACGGTTAAGGAAGAGGTCACGTACTTTCACTTTTCACTTTCACTTCAGCGAGTCAACACAGGCTGAGAAGCGCTGGGGTACCCGACGTCGGATGGTCCGAGGAGACAGGTACCCTAAACGGTCCGTTCTCATCACCTCACCCTACGGTAACGGAAGAGACTTAATTAGGGATATTATCCCTTTTACTTAACAGGGTACATGGATAATAACAAGATTCTTTCGGATCTTTGTTAACTGAATACAGACATTTAAAGTTAAAGGGAAACGGTAGTGTACACAGTAGCGAGTCAGGACAGGTTGAGAAACACTGGGGTACCTGACATCGGATGTTCCGAGGAGGTAGGTACCCTAAAAGGTCCGTTCTCATGACCTCACCCAACGGTAAAGGAAGAGGTCCCCTAGAAGGGTTGTGTCCCTAGTTTGGACCCAGAGGACGTAACGTCCGCCTAAGAAATGGGAGATTCGGTGGTTCCTTCGGTCATGGAGGTTTACAGAGAAAGTTCGTTTACAGAGTAGACAATTGGTAATCTTTATAGAATTGTAATATAGAACTTTAGGTCTAAAAAAACTCCCGATGGATACTTTTACCATCGAGTAAATCGTTCCTCTACTTCACTTATACTTCTCTGATTTTACTAGTTCTGATCTCTTTTTCCGAAAATTTTTTCGGGTCCCAATTTTTAGAAACACCCTCTTTCTCTATGATTATTATAGAGATAGAAGTTTATAGATGTCTTAATAGTACTCTTTTTGAGTACGATTAAGAAATACTGGGTTTATTATTTTCATTTACGTTAGTTTTTACGAAGGGGTTAGTTTCCTTCACACATTTATGACTAAAAAATTATTGAATGGTCCCTAAAACATACCAATAAGAAGTTTAAATAAGAAGAAGTTTTCCTATTATCAGAGATTCAAATTGATAGCATATTGGGATTTTAATATACTAAGACATTTGTATTCCTGTAAGGTGTTTGAAAATTTGGTAAAGATTCAAATCAAGATCCTTGTGACAGAATTTTGGAAATTGAAGAGGGTTATAAAAGGGAACTTAAGTATCCAAATCCTACGTATAATAGAAAATAACGTTCTATACTTAGGTCAAAACCTTAGACTTATGAGTACCCTGGACCAACTCTGACCAGGAGTGAATTCTCTCCTTCTATTTTAAAGGATTCACATCTAAGTAGGTTATGGTACCGAATTTTGTGGTGGAAATTTACCTTCTTAAGTTACTTAGTCTAAGTAACTGTTAGGTCCCGAACGGAAACTTAGGATGTAAGTATTACAATTGACGGTTTATCTTTAAAGAAGAAACTACACTATCCGTAGTACTTGTCATAGAAGTCCATCTTTTTAATTTGTTTTCACCGTCCGTATAAAGTAGTCGGGGGATGGAGGTGAGGGGTCTTATTTTCTTTTTACAGAGGGGTGGTGGGGAAGGGTGGTTTTAGGTATAAGAGTCATTTATCTAAGTTATAGGTAAACAATCGAGTCTAGTTTGTGGTATCCTTAGTTAGAATTTGGTAACGAAAAAGAGGAAGAGATGGAGGTTTCGAGAAGACCAAGAAAGTCCAGATAGAGTTTTATATAGAGTTTAAATATAAGATACACGAGACTAAGGTAGGAGTAGTTCCGACGGTAATATTTAGGGGATCTGTAAACGATGGATTCCTAGGGGGACGAAGGTGAAGACCTAGACAGACTAGGTAAGAGGTGTGGTGTTAGTCGTCTTCTTTCCCTTCTGTTTCTTCTACCACAAATGTTTTGTTTAGGTGAAAAGTCAATACTTTTTACAATGATAAAGACGTAAAACTACTACACCGATCACAAATTACATGACCACATAACCCTCAGTAAATTTTTTTTTCGTGAGGTAAAAGTGAATCTTTGTTTAAGAATAGAGATCTTAAACCCTACTCCTCACCGTCCAAGTTCGAAGATAAATCAATTGGTTTATTCTTAATAAAGAAATAGCGTTAGTCGGTTTGTAAGAAATGACAAGAGTAGGGTACAAGAAAGTCTTTCTTTCCGGTATTTCCTTTTTTTTATATGTACTTCACTTCACTTCACTTCACTTCAACGAGTCAATACAGGCTGAGAAACGCTGGGGTACCTGACATCGAATGGTTCAAGGAGACAGGTACCCTAAAAGGTCCGTTATCATGACCTCACCTAACGGTAAAGGAAGAGGTCTCCTAGAAGGGCTGGGTCCCTAGCTTGGGCCCAGAGGACGTAACATCTGTCTGCGAAATGGCAGACTCGGTGGTCCCTTCATATATATATATTAAGTGAATAAGTACGATATATAGTTATATAAGGTCCATGACCCTCTTTCTTGTGACTATTTCCGTAATCGTTTAGTCAGTGTCAAAGACAAGAGTACACCTAATGGCCCACCAACTTTTATTTTTATCAAGTTCTTTTCAAATGAGTAAGTCAAAAAACATTGTCGTAATTAACCCCGTCTTTTCCCTTCGACTCCAACCATACTTTTGCATCCCCTAATGGTCCACTCTTAAAAAACAACAATAATTATGTTATAGAATCAATTGATCATTTCAATAGGGATAATTACGGGATCTGATGACGGTAAATCTATTCATCGAGTGGGAAGATGTAGATAAAGAGAGGGTTGTAGGGGTTTATCTTAAATAAATTTGTTTTATTACCGTGTAAAATCTCACTGTGACTTTCCTTTCTCTTAAATCCTTTTGTAATAAACTCATTATATATAGTCCTCAAAATCGTACAATAAGAATTTTTTTTTTTTTTCATGGAAGGAATTCTTCATCTTTATTCATAGGATGTAAAAAAGGAAAAAAACTTTTACGTCACTTTCTCTCATTTTCACTTTCGACGAGTCAGCACAGACTGAGAAACGTTGGGGTACAACCTCACCCATCGGATAGGGAAGAGGTCCCCTAGAAGGTCTAGATCCTTAAATTGGTCCCAGAGGACGTAGTGTCCGCCTAAGAAATGGTTGACTCGATAGTTCCCTTCGTAAAGACTCTACGTTCTTAAAACGAGTTCCGGAATATCTATGTTTCACAGTCGTGACTTTAAATTCAAATAGAGAAGTGAGGGTTTAGGTACGTAAATAATTAACGCAAGCGTAGTAAACATATAAGTTACTTAGTCGGGTTCAGGAACCCAAGCTATATCTTTTTCGATGATCCTGAAGCCTTTATTTGGTCTCTGACTCTCTCCAGGGGGTCTGAAGGACTGCTTCCAGGAAAAGTCCCTAGACGGTCGACTTCAGGGAGCGTTTGAAGGACAGTCTCAGGAGACCCTAAAACGTATTAATGTGTGACGAAAAGAGGTCCAAGGAGGGAAGGCAAACCGGGAAGAGTTTACCCTTAATTAGGTCGGAGTTTGTTCGACAACGATTCACTTCTAAAATGACACTAATAACGAACCCTCTTTCTTCGACGGAAAAGCAGGGGAAGGAGGTTTACGGAATAAATGTCTGATCTTTAGTACCCCGTACACAGGTTAACTATGTAAAGGGAAGTTTATCGTCTAGGTTGTGACTACACCCTACGTTTAAATTAATAAGGTGTACATGTCTTCTCTTGTCTTTGTCTTAGAGTAACAATTTAAACAAGAGGATACAACCTTTCTAATTTTTGTTTTCTACGACTTCACCAAACACACTCGTCTTATATAAAACCAAGTATATTTACACTCCGTTACTTTATTCCCGTTCTCTCCCGAATAAAGATGGTGTACCTTAATAATAAAGATTTATAAAGAAGAGTCTTTAGAAACGAGGAGTGGACACGTGGGGTTCTCTCTGAAATTAGGGGAAGAGACACCACTAAAGAGGTTTATTAGGGGAAGTTTGTGAAATAGGAGGTCGGTTCGGGTAGATAAATAAAAAAATTTTAATTAAACTTTAATTTACCTCCATATTAATTCATCTTATATTTACTCAGACTACTGATTTTCGGAGACACCGACCGATGAATCTGAGTTTGGAACCACGACAGAATTGTCAACGTATAAATAATCGAGTCAACACAGGCTAAGAAACGTCGGGGTACCAGACATCGGGTGTTCCAAGGAGACAGGTACCTTAAGAAGTCCGTTCAAATGACCTCACCTATCGGTAAGGGAAGAGGTCCCCTAGAAGGGTTGGGTCCCTAGCTGGGGTCCAGAGGACGTAACGTCCACCTAAGAATGGTAGACTCGGTGGTCCCTTCTGATTATCAATATATTGGAACCCGTTCATTATGAACTGAAGACGAGGACAGAGAACGGAGTATTTTACCCCTGTTAACTACCATAAGTAAAGGACTTCGAAAACACTCCTCTTTTATTCAGTTATATTCTTAACATGGGTGTTGTTACGGGTCTTGAGCCATTCGTGAGCTATTTGACATCGGTAAAAGTCTTACGTAAGATATGAATAAAGGAAAAGGAAAAGTCATATAGGAAGTTCTGAGTTGAGTTTACAACGACTACGATAATTAGATAAGGAGGTAGGTTATCAAGAGTAGAGATTTTAAGGGTAATTTGTAATGTAAATACATAGGTTTAGGGGACCTCGTTTCTTTTCTCTAGGAGAATGAGAGAATATCTTATCCCTGTTTGACGAACGACTAGTGAGTTCACTTATTTTCCTGTCCCTTACAAAATTAATCTTGGGAACTCCCGAATGATACATGGGTTGGCACCCGGTTCTAATAGAGGAAATTAGAAACGTCGTAGCCACCTCCATCCGAAACAATAAACATAATATGTCTGTTCTTCTACATTTCAAGTTCAGACCATTGAAATTATTGGAACGTGTACCTGTGTTTCCGTCATTCTCCGTCATACCTTTAAACTACGACATAGAGACAGACCGATTGAGGTTTCAAAACATTTGTTATTCGTTCTGACGGGACACCTGGGGTCCGAACCCTTTCCTGTTCGGTACTTCACGAAGACATACTTTAGACTCAAAGTTTAAATGACTTAAAGAATGTCCATGTAAAAAAAGACAATTACTCTTAACAAAATCTAGTCTTTGACACAGACTCAAGGGGACTACTTAAGATCTAACTCTACCTCCCCTCTCATCTGTCATCGTAGGAAGAAGTGGGAATAGGAGTCGGTCGGAGATAGAGACTCTCTCCCTGACGAAAGGACTAGTGAGTCAGGGGTGAGAAGATCGACTCCCACTAAAGAGCTCGGACTAATAGTTGAGCGGGGAGGAAAAGAAGAGAAGAGTTCGGTTCTCCGGAAAATTTTTAAAAACGTACAAGTGGGAAGAAATTCAGCGAAACCGGTATCAGGGTAGTCGGAAAAGGGAGTGAGGTTTCAAGAACGGATTTGTCTAGAGTAGGATCGGTTGAGAAGGAGACCCTTCTGTCAGGGACCAGTGAGGTACCTAGTGTGACGGAGAAAACGAGTACATAAAGAGTATAGGGAAGTCTTCGGACATAAGAGGTACCCCAATCCCCACAGAAGATGAACTAAGTGTTAATTAAGGGGTTTGTCTGGTCGATGAATATCCCTTCTTACTTCATCCAGTCTTTCTCTTTTAGTTTATAATATATAATTAGGTATATATACCTTAGATCTTTTTACCATGTCTACTGGGACAAGGGTTCCATCCTTTGTGTCTACATCTCTTGTCTATATCCCCTACCTGTACGTCTGTGCCACCCCCTTCCCTCTCGTCCCGCCTGACCCTCGAACCCGAGCTGTATGTGTGTGATCGTACCCATTGTGTCTAGCGGTCGCCTTGGACGGCACTTCGTGTCCTTCGAGTCGAGCCGCGAGACACTATTGATGCTACTCACCCCACCGCCACCCCTTCCTCCAAGTCGCCCCTCCCTTGTACACATATGTATATCGACTGAGTGAAGTACCATGTCGTCTTTAATTGTGTTGTAACATTTCGTTAATAAGAGTTAAATTTTTTTTCCCCCCCACCCCTCACACTCCACCTTTTCAATTCTTAGTCTCCTTCTAAATTTCTACAATATGACGACCGAAACTTCTACCTCCTTCCCCGGTACTCGACTCCTTACGTCCGGCGGAGATTTTCGACCCTTTTTTATTTTGTTCAAAGGGGGATCTCGAAGATGTTTCTTTACATCGGGATTGTAGTAGAGCTAAAATCGGGTCACTCTTGATAAAGTCTGAACGTTGAGGGTTTTGATTATTTAAACGTAACAAATTTCGAAGATTTTCTTTATCCGTTCCTTCCTCCATTTCTCGTCTCTCCCTTCCTAGACTCTACTACTTTCTCTACCTCTTACCTTTCTTATTGATCTTGAGTCTAAGGACTGAGGACCAGGTCTCTTGTGTTAATAGAGCTGTCTTAGGGAAGAGATCGTCTAGAAGGTTGGGTCCTTATCTTGAACCCAGAGGACGTGACTTTCGCCTAAGAAATGGTTGACTCGATAGTACCTTCGATCTTAAGAAGGTCTTTCAAAATTTTGTTTGTTTTTATCTTCTATTTTAGAAAAGATCCAATAGACTCGGAATAAGCACAATCTTTTTAGGGAGTTTGAAAATCCTTCGTCGATTTAAATTAAGGAGGAGGAGACTAGATGTGGTAGAAGAGGGTGGGTGGGGAGGGGTTTGTCGTATATTCCCTCTTTACTAAATTTCTACTCTATTGGACCTCTTTACCTGGTCATTACACCTATGTTTGAAGTGGAGGGAAGGAAGGGAGTATCGAAGACTGAACGAGAATAAGATCCGGGTCGCGAAAAATCTTAAATCGTACGTACACTTAGTGGACCTCTCGAATAATTTTATGGGGGGATTTCCTTTCCGTTTCGTCTTTTCCCTTCTATATAGGTAGACTTACGTCTCAAGGTTTCTTATCGTTCCTCTCTATTCTTTCGGAAGGATTCATTAGTCACGTTTCTTTCTTTCCTTTTGTTATCTTATCCTTTCTGATCTCTAGAGAAGTTCTTTTAATCTCTATGGTTCCCTTGTAAAGTACGTTTCTACCCGTGTTATTTCCTGTCTTTACCATACCTGGATTGTCTTCGTCTTCTATAATTCTTCTCCACCGTTCTTATGTTTCTTCTTGATATGTTTTTTCTAAAATTACTGGGTCTATTGGTGTTATCACACTAGTGAGTGGATTTCGGTCTGTAGGTCGTCACACTCCAGTTCACCCGGGTTCGAAGTGATACTTGTTTCGATCACCTCCACTACCTTAAGGTCGACTCGATAAAGTTTAGGATTTTCTACTACGACAATTTCACAACGTGAGTCTTCACCGGTGTCCTGACCCTTTCCAGTCAAAAGTAAGGTTAGGGTATCTTTCCGTTACGGTTTCTGACAAGTTTGATGGTCTCTTGACGAGAGTAGAGTGTGTGATCGTTTCATCACGACTTTTAAGAGGTTCAATCGTTGTCATGTACTTGGTTCTTGAATCTACAGTTTGATCTAAATCTTTTCCGTCTACTTGGTCTCTAGTTTGACAGTTGTAGACAACCTAGTATCTTTTTCGTTCACTTAAGGTCTTTTTGTGGATGAAGACAAAGTAACTATCACGATTTCGGAATCTGAGACACCTAGTGTTGTTTAACACCTTTTAAGAATCTCTACCCTTGTGGTCTGGTGGAATGGATGAAGGTCTCTTTAGACGTACGTCCAGTTCTTCGTTGTCAATCTTGACCTGTACCTTGTTATCCAACCAAGGTTTAACCCTTTCCTCATACAGTTCCGACATATAACGGTGGAACGAATATATTGAATGTACGTCTCATATTGTACACTTTACGACCCGACTTACTTCGTGTTCGACCTTAGTTCTAACAGTTCTCTTTATAATTATTGAAGTCTATACTGTGGTGTCTACTGTTGTGGGAATGTCGTCTTTCACTTCTCCTTGATTTCTCAGAGAACTACTTTCACTTTTTCCTCTCACTTTTTCTACGGAATTTTACGTTGTAAGTTTTTTACTTCTAGTACCGTAGACCGGACAGTGAAGTACCGTTTATCTACCCCTTTGTTACCTTTGTCACTGTCTGAAATAAAAGAACCCGAGGTTTTTAGTGACGTCTACCACTGACGTCGGTACTTTAATTTTCTACGAACAAGGAACCTTATTTCGATACTGATTGGATCTATCGTATAATTTTTCGTCTCTGTAATGAAACGGTTGTTTCCAGGTACATCAGTTTCGATACCAAAAGGTCATCAGTATATACCTACACTTTCAACCTGGTATTCTTCCGTCTCGTGACTTCTTAACTACGAAAACTTGATACCACAACCTCTTCTGGGGCCCTGAGTTCCTCTAGGTTGGTCATGTAGAATTTCTTTTAGTCAAGACTTATAAGTTACCTTCCTGACTACGACTTCGACTTCGAGGGTACGAAACCGGTGGACTACGTTTCTTGACTGAGTAACCTTTTCTGTGACTACGACCCTTTCTAACTTCCGTCCTCTACCCATGGTGTCTTCTACTCTACCGACTTACCGTAGTGGTTGAGTTACCTGTACTCAAACTTGTCCGAGATCCATAACCATTACCTGTCCCTTCGGACCACACGACGTCAGGTACCCCAGAGTTTCTCAACCTGTGCTGACTCACTGATTTGACTTGACTCTTGGGTCAAAGGTTAAACTAGGATTAAATCGTCCAGACTCCGTCCCGGTAGTAAACGAAAAGACTGTCGAGAGTCCACTATGACTATGAGGACGGGCCGTCTCTTGGAAGACGACGACGACGACGACGACGACGACGACGACGACGACGACGATTCAGCGAAGTCAGCACAGACTGAGATACGCTGGGGTATCTGCCGTTGTGTGGTCCGAGACGGTAGAGACCTAAGAGGTCCGTTCTTGTGACCTCACCCAACGGTAAAGAAAGAGGTCACTCTTGGAAGATCATCGTCACTATGTCAAACTGGTTACCCAGTCTCAGTGGTCAATAATCGTACCACTGTGACATTATTACAACTCTCACTTGACACCTGTTTAGAATTACAAAAACCAGGAACTCTTAAAAATAACTACAAAACTCGGTGAATTCTAGGGTTCACTCTAATTTCACCCCAAGTAAAGTATCAAGACTCTCTTATGACCCTCGTACGTAACTCGTATACATCAAAGTTCTCTAAAACCGTCACGTGACAGCAAAACTATCCTAATTTGATGTTCCAAGATGTTACGGCCTAAGTTCCATTCGACCGAAGACGTTGTCTGTCTGTACGTAGACTTAGGATAAAGAAACGGTAAGATTGGTATAGGAATAAAAGAGAGTATTTTGTACTAATAGTAACACTGATGACGTATCCATGGTGTACTACTCGTGAGATATTTACGGAGAATGGTTGCAATTGTTGAATTACTTGTCTCTGTATAATATACAGAACAATGGACTTGTAATAACTGACCTCACAAAGTTGTAAGTGAATATATTGTTTGGTGACTGGTGTCCGTAATGACAGACTTTTTAATGGTCAGTTATTACACAATTATTGGTGCCTTTTATTGAAGTACTCTATTTATAATAATAGGAGGGAAATAACTACTTCTGTGACTTTAAATATATGAGTAAATTCCCGAAGGGACCATCGAGTGGGCCAATTCTTAGACGGTCAAGTTAAGGACCCCACCCTTCTACACGACCTCTTCCCTATCCAATAAGTGAGGTCATAAGGACCCTGAGGGATCACCGAGTCTACCATTTCTTAGGAGGACGTTACACTCTCTGGACCCAAACTAGGGACCCAACCCTTCTAGGAGACCTCTTTCCTTACCGAAACTATGGGACCTCTTTCTCAGTCTGTACTGACTTACTCAAAATGAAAGTTCCAGTGTAACAGTGAATCAAAATTTTAGTCATAAATTCGAACCTAGTCGGACTAAGGTTTGGGAAACGGGAATTTGTGATTCGATCTCACCTACCTTAGAAACTATAAATCAACAATAAAAGCTCTATGGACGAAACGAGACGAGTCGGCATAGACTAATAAACACTGGGGTACCTGACGTCGGACGGTCCGAACAGACAGGTACCCTAAGAGGTGGGTTCTTATGAGTTCACCCAACGGTAAAGGAAGAGGTCGTCTACAAAGACGGGGTCCCTAGTTTGGACACAGAGGACGTAACCTCTTTCTAAGAAATGGTCGATTAGGTAGTCTCTTCGAGGAGAATCCCTATGGATGTTTTGGATTTTTATTTGTTGGGAGACATGCGTTGAGACGATAAAGAGTTGGGTCCTATCCTTAAAGTTGGGGAATGAACCGTGTCGGAAACCCTAGTCCTCCGAGGGACTGGAGTAGAGTAACATACGAGGAGACGTGGTCTTGTTTCTTCCGTCGACTTTTAGTACGTAGTTAATACCTATTAGAACAGAGGTAAATCGTGTCCGTTCACTAAGGAGTAACAGAGACAGTTTATTTGGTCGGGAATCAAGTCGGGTAAAGGAGGTCTTTGGTATCGAAGGTAAGGAGGTGGGATTCGAACCAATCTAATTGTAATTACTAAAAAGGAGAGTCTACCCAGGGTCTCGCAACCTGAGACGGTTCGGTAAAAGGTGAGTCTTACAAAAAACGGGACCGGACACCGAAGGTTACACCAGGAAAGAGTCGAACCTGCGTCGTCGACAACTTGTCTATCTACGAGTCGGTGAATCTAAACCTTACCTCCGGAACTTTCTACACCTCTCTCGGACCATCTGGTTCTTTCTCTCATCTCGTGACGTCTATGTAACACTACTTAAGACCTCGACCTGTTGGATCTGGACCGTCCCCCCTGGTGGTGTCCCGAACTGTCAACTAAAGGTCACTACTTCTGTGTCTAAATAATATTAAAGGGGTGTTTAGACATAGTCATTAAATGTTTTTTTATTAACCTCCTATTAACGACTCCGTCGGTGCGCATATGTAAACAGGGGAGGCAGAACTTGGAGGGAGGGTGGGGGGTGGGGTAGGGGGAGGAGATGTGTCTCGTGGACTGAACTCAAGGAACACAGTATGTCGTTCAAAGGTACCGTTAGAAAATGTATACCATTACATATACGAAAGACACGAAGAGAGAGGTAAAAAGGGTGGGAGACGAAGAGGGTGACACGGGTGTTCAGGCAAGAGATACAGGTGAAGAGGTGACTACGGAACGTTCATCTAAGTAGTCGTGGTAGAAAGATCTGAGGTATATATACACAATTATATGTTGTAAACAAAAAGAGAAAGACTGAATGAAGTGAGACATATAAATTTTATTAAAATTGATGACAAAACAGTATAGTCTTTAGTTTTTAATGTTTTCTATGCTTTGGGTTTCATTTTCAGGTATACAGGATTGAAGGAAAGAAGTCAGGTCTCTAGTAGAAACGAATATTATCGACGTGTGGGATCTTAAACGTATTTATAGTTTCGTAAACTATATTTACAAATGACAAAACTTTGATACTTACTGTAATGTACTATATAAAAGGGACTTCATATCACACGTATCTTTTTTCACGTATATAAAATTCGAATGTTAAGAAACTAAAAAAAAAAATATTCGACTTACGAGGTACATTGGTCAACCTGTGTATAGTTCTTTGTTTCTTTTGTCTTAGGGGTTTCAGGGGAGATATGGTACGACAAAGTAAATTATTTTGTTGAACCACCAGAGAGGTAAAGGCGTATGGTAAAGAAAATTATCAATAATCTTGATGGTAAAAGAAAATTATCGATAAACTGACATATTTTTCCGATAGTATATAAATTATTTAACTGATAACTATCTGTAAATCCGATAAAGGTCAAAATGAAATATTTACGGAGGTACCTGTAAGAAGATATATATAGAAACGTGTAAGGACTCTTCATAAGAAATCTTATATAAGAACTTTCTCTGAACATTATTGTTTCTCATAGATGTAAACTTGTCAATTCTTACAGAATTTTAACGGGACATTTTCCCAATGTAATTAGGTGTGAAGGTGTAGTGATAGTTTAAGTCTTTTTACATAAAGAAATTATCTTGATGAACGACTTATATATACTAAATCTTATATGGCTGTTTGTTTTTACATATTTGATGGTCGACAGAATAATGGACCTCTATTCTGACAAAAATATTTGTCCACTTTATAAACAGAATCTAAGTTTACTCTTCTTTCCCCCAACTAGATTTTCCCACAACTCTTCTCTGTCTGGCCGGACTATGTTTGAGTTGACTACAAGATTCTCTCACCTAGAGAAAGTCAAACCGGGGTTTGCAAGGGTGACGTGGCAAAACCGTCGACGGCTCCGAAGAACAGGAGAGAGAAACCTGACTGTGTGCCACCGGACCCTCCTTTCCTTCCTGTCGTGTGAGAAGACGTCCTCTCCCCGGGTCCACCGATCTTTGGCCGTCATCTCGAACAATCCGAAGGTCACGTCTACTATTTATCCGTAATGCCCTAGACAAGAAACCTCATGTCTCAGAGACTATTTTCCTTATCCAGGAATATGTGACAGTAACTCTCCGTTTGAGGAAATAGAGAGGTACGTAAAGAGTGACGACTGTTAGTAACTTATTATAAAGATGAGGTATATATTCCCTTCTTTTACAAGTCATTTCTCAAGGGTACTCCCTACTCTACAGTGATTTGTATTGTAGTCTATTTCATCTTTGTGAGGACAACATAGGTAGAGGGAGAGAGAACGACAAGAAAACAAAGATGGACACCGTAGTATAAAGATTCGTTTGTTGAACTTGTCAAGAAGACCCTCATAAAAGATAGATGAACGATGGAAGACGGAAACCTAAGGACCGTTTTTTCTTGGGTCGGGTTGTGTCCAAAAGTCTTGACTTACCCTAGAATGTCCACAGAGCTAAGGGGGTTTAGAGTTTCAGTAAACACCTGGTACAAATTTACTAACGAAGAGTTCTTGGTCAAAGACGACTATGTGTAAAACACGGATAGTGTGATTTTGTGTGAATGAGATGGATCTCTTATTAAATTTAGGATCTAAAAAGGAAGAGGGGATCTGATCTTAGAGACACATAGAAATAAAACAAACGTCGGTTTTAGAGTCTTGGGTTTCGTCATAGACCGTATTTCGTTAGTAAGACATTTTAAGATGACTGATTTATTTACTTTCTTGATTAGGCTGTAATGGACAGGAGATCTGGTATGACTTTAGGTAAGGAAGAGAATTAAACGTTTGTAATACTTAAAGATTTGGATGAGATAAAATCACAAGAAAGAGTGGACAATCCATAAACCAGTGATAACAAAGTCTCTTATCAAATCGATAGGAACACCTTTAAGCATTGCCAATGTCTTTCTAGATTAAACTTTGTGGTACCAGTTCGGTCTAATCTACGTCACTTATGTCTGATCTTTACTGTAGGTCTTCGGATACCTGAACAGTTGAAGTCCACGATCTCCTTTGTCGTCCGTTCCCCATCTACCTCCGTACTTTTGTTTGAGGTTCACACCTGTACTAATTGTGGACCCGACGGGTCATCTACAGTTGTCCGTCCATCTTACGTTACAGTCCTCCACTCTACTACTATGTGCCTCTGGGAACGACTCCGTTACTATTCTACCTCCACTTTTTGAGGTCCCCCTGGGGTCCAAGTCCTTGTCTTGAGGTCAAGATAATCTAGGTTTTCTCTTTTCATCTCGGGATCAGACTCTCCTCTGACGTCTACGAACCTCGAACAAGAATCAACCCTGACTTTACGACTCCTACCTCCGGACCTACGACATTCGTTTTGTCCCCACGTCCTAACCGGGATAAGTCTAGTTCCGTCTTAGAGCTAATGACCTTACTCCTTAGTCTGACGTTTCGACTCAGTGGCCAGGGTCCGTCTCGCCGACCTCACTTCGGATGGGTCGTCCGACGTACCCTTTCACTCGAGAGTATCGGACGTTGTCAGAAGGACCGGACAAACGTACTTCTGATCTGACTGTCTTGAATGTTCCTTAAAGTGTAAAACGAAGGACCAGTGATGAGGTCGGAAACAGCAACGACAAGTCAACGGGTCAACACAGGCTGAGAAACGTTGGGGTACATGGGGTTGTGCGGTCCGGAGGGACAGGAAGTCGTAGAGGACCTC
Organism: Capra ibex; assembly: GCA_006410555.1. NCBI lineage: Eukaryota > Metazoa > Chordata > Mammalia > Artiodactyla > Bovidae > Capra > Capra ibex. The sequence goes on along the minus strand of SJYO01029777.1, from coordinate 359,046 downwards.
AAACGGGCTCAAGTACAAGTAACGTAGCCACTATGGTCGGAATGGAGGGACAAACAAACAAAAAAAGAGTAACATGGACAGAGTCGGTCGAGTCTAATGACATTATTTATGATGTCTGACCCACCGAATTTGTTGTTCGTAAGTAAAGAGTGTCAAGACCTCCGACCTTTATGTTCTACTCACACGGTCGTACCGGTCCGAGACCATTCTTCGGAGAAGGACCGGACTTCCGACGGTGGAAGAACGACAGAGGAGTTTACCGTATTTCTCCCTCGAGTGAGACCAAAGTAGTAGAAGAAGATTCCCAGGATTAGGGTAGTACCTCCGAGGTGGTAATACCAAAGTAGATTTGAAATAATGGAGGGTTTCCCTAGCGGAGGTTTGTGACAGTGTGACCCGTAATCCCTAAGTTATATACCTAAAAGGGTCCTGTCTTTGGAAGTCAGATGTCTTCTGGGTATCTCATGTTGGTCTTTTGTAAACGAAAGAAGAGTATTTGCACGGTGTCTCAGACCTCTGTGACAAGGAAAACGGACCTTACGAAAAATATGGACAAACAAATCAATTGAGTACGACTGTAAAATCTGGAGCCCGGTCTTCTATGACGGAGGTCCTTCGGAAGTAATAGAGAAGTAAACTGGTTCTATGAGGACAGACCCCGGGGTTTCGAGTTATGGGAACATAAAGTAATAAGTATAGGGGACTATGCCGTGAAAAGACGAATGAGAAGAGAGGAGGTGGGTAGACTTACGATTAATTACCGTCTTTTATTATACATGTGGAATCAGTAGTGACTTAGAACTTGTAGGTCGTAGATCTCATTAAAAAGAAGATACATCATTTACAAGTGATAAACGAGTTGTCGACTTATGTGTTCAAAGTGTTTACAGTCAAAACCAAATAAGTAAAAATTATTCCACGTAATTTACGGAGAGTTGATGGGACCATAAAGGTAATATTTAATACTACCTACAAAGATAAATAAAATTTGGTCCTTATTCGGATTGAGAATCCTCTAATACCAATCAAATATGTAACCTGTCTAGAATTTAGTCACGGAATTGCATTGTAAAATTCATTTTCTTCAAGACCCAACCTTCACTTCACTGAACTCAAACGCTTTGTCCGGATAGTGAGTTTAAGAGACTAAGTTATTGATATCAAATTCTAACGAGAAAGATGGGTCACTCGTAGTTCATCTGACACTTATAATCGTTAGAGTGGTCGTTAGGGATTCGAGTCTAGTTTCACTGAGTCTTCTGATCTGGACGAGTTCACCAAGCGCTAAGGACTTCAGATAGGCAATGGTCACAACCAACCTGACTTAACACACATCTCTGAGAAAAGGACATAGACAAAGGGGAGAGAGATTCTTCTTCTTCGGGTACCTAAGAAGATCTTTTTCTGCTTGTGAGAGAAAAACGGAAAGAAAGCAGATGGATATATAGGTTGAGAGTCGTAAGATGACGTAATAATTGACCCTAAACAGGTCCATTTCTCAAGTATCTGGAAGAATAAAGTACCAACGAGTTGTCGTCAGTCTAACCGTCCGGGTTCTCCTTGACGTTAGGGAGCTTGTAAACGACGTACTTATCCTTTTCTACTCGTTATTCTTTTCTTAACGCTCTCTTCGGTCGTCCGAGTGTGCCCGGGGTGTGCAGGTGTGCGTGGAAAATGTCGTCTACTGACGTCAGTAGTGGTGACGTCATGATCAAATAGAGGGAAAACACGAAGTTTATAGACCGATGTTAGTCAGATAGACTGACCCTTAAGTTCAAGAGAATTAAGAGAGACCCAGTCTTAAGACCAGAAAAGAGAGTGCCAGAGTGACGTTCGATCTCCGCCACTCATGAAAAAAAGAAATTACCTGACTATGTTCGGATTTTTTTTGTAACACTCTACCAACGTAGTAGCTGTCCCCTCCCCCACCAAAACTACTGAAAAGTTCAAAGAAGATTAGACCTAAAGTTTTTAAGGTACCGATTCACTTACGTAACAAAAAGAAGAGATTCTGACTTTTGAACGAGAACAGGAGTATTTATAAATTAGTTGTTTAAAAATGACGTGTATAACACGGTCCAAAACCAAAGACGAAAGTCAAAATAACTAGTGTCGGTGGAAAGCACAATTAAAATCTGTCGGAGACGGACCACTAAACACGGTCCGTGGTGAGGAGGGATACCGTCAGTGACAGAGGCTCGGAGATTTAAGTCTTAAACAAATAGATGTACAAAGAGTTTTACACTACGTGTTGATAGACTCAGTCTCTTCAGTGATCTCATATCATTCACCAATGCTTGGACCGAAGACCTCAACCTAGACGGAACCGGTGGATAGTCGATACTTTGTGACTCGTTTCGTGAATTGGTACATCTTGTTAAGGACCGTCCATTCAGGACTTATTTACAATTGACAGTCTTAGTGCGTCTCCAAGACACTGTAACATCCGAGTCTCTACAAATGTACTGTCTTGCCTACAGACACAAACAACGTTTCTATTAAGAATAAATAACTTTGAACATGTTAGTGACTTAAAATACTGGAGGGACGTCAAAGGAGTAAGAGGAAGAGTATGGGGTAGTTATTGACCTAAGTTTAGGGTAAGAACAGCTCTCAAAACGCGGGCCAATGGTTACACTCCCCCCGTCATGGGACATCCGGTTCGTTAAGACCCTATCGTTGACTCACTTGATATTAAGTTAAGTTGGGACTGTACTGTGGTAGATGGACCTCTCTCGTAGTCTAGGGAACTCAATTCCCGATCCAGGGTGTTCTTGTGGGAGGTGAAGTCAACAGTTAGGGTTCGGGTTCAGTAATGGACATGAAGACTATTCAAGTGACACTTACTTAAGGGGTACTGGATCAAATTAAACGATCTCGTCGAGTTTCTTGTCCTTTGGTATAATGAATGATCTAATAATCAAATAATGTTTCTTAATATTTCCTATACTCAGTTGTCGGTCTGTTTCTCTATGTATCCTACTCCAAGACTCGTTGTCTCGAAGACAGGAGTGTCAGACCTAGACCGAGTCACTTCCACAGGAACCAGTGCTTGGGCCTTCGATAGGACTGGGGGAGGAAATCCTATAATACTTCCGAAACTGTATCTGTACTAATAAATTTAGTGACTGGTGACCATTAACTGAGTTGGAAGTCGAGAAGATGGGAGGGGTCTTTAGTCTCCAACCCTGACTTTCGAAGTGGAAAGGTCAGTTCGACGAAAGGGGACCGTTGGTCGGGGGTGGGACTATACGAAGGGTTTTCAGCGGAAAATTGTATTTGACCCAACACTACTCTTTTCCCGAACAATATTTATTGTTCTGATGGTAAAGTGGAAATTCAAAAACTTTGTTAAAGTCCTTGAACTCCTGTTCTCGGATTTATAAGATTGTTTTTTAGAAAGGTGACGACTCTTTTTTGGATTCCCAAAACCTTCGACACTCGGTCCGTGATACCTTCTTCTTGTCCATATGTGTTCTTTATCTAAAACCAGTTGACTTACTGGTTTGTACACAGGGGATATTTAACGTGAACAGAAAAGGTTCTACATAGTTAGTCTGTTCAACGAACTTGAGAGACTCGAAGTTAAAAAAGAACGTGTGTGTTTATCTCCGTTACAAAAGTTCCGGGGGTTTACTTATTTTAATTCATTGTATCTTATGTGTTATTTTAATATCGATGACTTTGACTCGTCCTGGGACACCTAGGGAGGGTCCATGTTTTAAGGGAGACACCGGGAGTGAAGAACAAAAACCTCTTTCCGAAATCAAAGGATCCGGAAGGACTTAAAGTTTCTCATCTGTGTTCATGAATTATTAAATCGCGAAAAAGAAAAAAGAGAGAGTAAAAAGGGAGAAACTGGGATGGACCAAGATAGGTTGTCTATAGTGACCCAATCTTTATTCACCACGTGTTCTTTCATTTACAGGGAGGGTGTCACCGTGAATTAAAATTATCCGTTTATGTATAATTTTTAATCCTTCTTTTTGGGTTAGTATTAACTAAGATTATTTAAGATACTTCTGACCGTATCATAAATCAACTTCCTTGTCCTTTTCTTTGATTTTTACAAATAGACTTTTAAAAAAATTCTATCGTGAGTCTCTAAACCTCAGGTGAAGATTGACGTTTCGACAAGTATACGATGATTATTTGTGTTTGTGTCTTATGTTGTTACAAAAGTATCTGGATGTAACATGTAGGTTTGGGGACCTGAATTCTAACAAAGTAGAACTCGTTACCACCCTCGAAATCTTTGTATAGAAGGTTCTTGTTATAGGTACTATCAGTGTTTTCCATTTAAGTGATTGAATCTATATAAACGATACTATAATTGTAGGAGTAGTAAGAGAAGATTTTTTTATTATTTTAGAAGGGTGTCCGTAAGGAATTTCGTTATTGAGGTCTTATCAGGAAAACTCCTGTATCATGTAATAAGAGAATAACGTCTTTGGACGAGTGATCCCAATACAAATGAACTAGTCTCAACCCATGAACAGGAGTCTTCTCGATTATGTGTCTGATCAGTCGTGGGGTACTTCACCAGAGCATATTTCGTATTCCATCTGTTTCATGTATCGGAAAGGTTCGTTAGACTTAATCGCTTGTGAATTACTACAGCTATGGTCACCCCTTCAAAAGTCTCAGGTACTCCATCTCTTCCCGTTCCAGACCCTCTCAGACTCTTTCAGTACACTATTCCGACTTCTACTATGATACTCTCTTTCTATCTCATTTTCTGTTACTTCGGTCAAAATCAATTGATTTTTTTTTTTTTCTTTTCTTTTCTTTTCTCTTCATCTCTGGGTCTCTGATAGAATCAATGTGATTAAAACCTTTGGACCTCATTTATAGATGTTCACGGACTACGGTCTAAGAGTTCTTAAAACGAGACCAAAGTTAAAGATTCTTTATCGACCGTTTAGTATTCCCTTAAGTTTTAAGTTCAACTCTGATTTGATCTATTTACAGATCCACAAAGGATTAATACTGTCAAATATTCGTTACGAGGTTTAGTAATACGGGTACGTCGAATAACAGACATAGTTGTAATAAATATTTAAACAACAGAAGTAGTTTATTGGTAAGATTTTTACGTAACGGGTTTGTCTTTTTTAGTGTATATTAAAAAGATAAATAAGGTCCAAGAAGTGTTTTTATAATAAATTTATGTGTTGTTGTGAATTTGAGAAGGTAGTCAAGTCAAGTCAGTTAGTCATAACAGACTGAGAAACGCTGGGGTGCCTGACGTCTTACGGTCCGAAGGGACTGGTAGTGGTTGAGTACCTCGAACGAGTTTGAGTACAGGTAAATCAATCACTACGGTAGGTTGATAGAGTAGAAGACAGCAGGGGAAAGGAGGGTGGAAGTTAGAAAGGGTCGTAGTCTCAGAAAAGGTCACTCAGGCAAGAAGCGTACTCCACCGGTTCCATGATGTCGAAGTCGAAATCGTAGTCAGGAAGGTTACTTATAAGTCCTGACTAAAGGAAATCCTAACTGACCAACCTAGAGGAACATCAGGTTCCCTGAGAGTTCTCAGAAGAGGTTGTGGTGTCAAGTTTTCGTAGTGAAGAAGTCGTGAGTCGAAAGAAACATCAGGTTGAGACTGGAGGTATGTGCTGATACCCTTTTTGGTATCGAAATTTATCTACCTGGTAACAGCCGTTTCATGACAGAGACGAAAAGCTATACGATAGATCCAACCAGTATGGAAAAGAAGGTTCCTCGTTCGCAGAAAATTAAAGTACCGACGTCAGTGGTAGAGGTCACTAAACCTCATGTTCTTTTATTTCAGACAGAGACAAAGGTAACAAAGGGGTAGATAAACGCTACTTCACTACTCTGACCTACGGTACTAGAATCAAAAAACTTTCAACTCAAAATTCGGTCAAGAAATGAGAGGAGAAAGTGAAAGTAGTTCTCCGAGAAATCAAGGAGAAGTGAAAAACAGTATTCTCAACACAGTAGACACATAAACTCCAATAACTATAAAGACGGCCGTTACAACTAAGACCGAACACGAAGTAGGTCGGGTCGTAAAGGGTACTACATGAGACGTATATTCAATTTATGCGTCCCACTGTTATATGTCGGAACTACATGAGGAAAGGGTGAAACCTTGGTCAGAAAACAAGGTGTAGACCAAGATGGACAACGAAGAACTGGACGTATGTCTAAAGAGTCCTACGTCCAGTCCACCAGACGATAAGGGTAGAGAAATTCTTAAAAGGTATTAAACAACACTAGGTGTGTCAGTTTCCGAAACCGTATTAGTTATTTCGTCTTCATCTACAAAAAGACCTTAAGAGAACGGAAAAGATACTCGGTTGACTAAAACCGTTAAACTATAGACGAAGGAAACGGAAAGGATTTAGGTCGAACTTATAGACCTTCAAGAGCCAAGTGTATGACAACTTCAGACCGAACCTCTTAATACTCGTAATGAAATGATGGCACACTTTACTCACGTCAACACACCATCAAACTTATAAGAAACCGTAACAGAAAGGAACACTAACCTTACTTTTGACTGGAAAAAGTCAGGACACCGGTGACGACTCAAAAGGTTTAAAAGACCGTATAACTCACGTCGTGAAAGTGTCGTAGTAGAAAGTCCTAAACTTTATCAAGTCGACCTTAAGGTAGTGGAGTTAATCGAAGTAAGCATCACTACGAAGGATTCCGGGTGAACTGAGGTGTAAGGTCCTACAGACCGAGATCCACTCACTAGTGTAGTAACACCAATAGACCCAGTTCTTCTAGAGAAAACATGTCAAGATGACACATAAGAACGGTGAAGAAGAATTATAGAAGACGAAGACAAAGTCAAGTCAAGTCAGTGAGTCAGTACAGGCTGAGAACCACTGGGGTACTTGGTGTCGTGTGGTCCGGAGGGACGGGTAGTGGTTGAGGGCCTCAAGTGGGTTTGAGTACAACTAACTCAACTTCTACGGTAGGTTGGTGGAGTAGGAGACATCCGGGGAAGAGGAGGACGGAAGTTAGAAAGGGTGGTAGTCCCAGAAAAGTTCACTCAATCGAGAAGTGTAGTCCATCCGTTCATAACCTCACAGTCTAAGTTGTAGTCAGGAAGGTTACTTGTGGGTCCTGACTAGAGGAAATCCTACCTGACCAACCTAGAGGAACGTCAGGTTCCCTGAGAGTTCTCAGAAGAGGTTGTGGTGTCAAGTTTTCGTAGTTAAGAAGTCACGAATCGGAAGAAGTATCAGGTTGAGAGTGTAAGTATGTACTGATGACCTTTTTGGTATCGGAACTGATCTTCCTGGAAACAACTGTTTCATTACAGAAACGAAAAATTATACGACAGATCCAACCAGTATTGAAAGGAAGGGTCTTCATTCGCAGAAAATTAAAGTACCGACGTCAGTCGTAGACGTCACTAAAACCTCGGGGGGTTTTATTTCAGTCGGTGGTAAAAGTGACAAAGGGGTAGATAAACGATACTTCATACTCTTGTCTACGGTACTAGAATCCAAAGACTTACAACTCGAAATTCGGTCGAAAAAGTGAGAGAAGAAAGTGAAAGTAGTTCTCCCAGAAAGTAAGAAAAAGTGAAAAACGGTATTGCCACCACAGTAGACGAAGACAATCCAGGGATGGTAGAGACAGGAAATAACTCGGGTAGAAACAAGGGAACCATAGAAATTAAAAGACCTTCTCTAGAGATCAGAAAAGGTAAAACAACGAAAGGAGATAAAGAAACGTAACTAACGACTCCTTCCGAAATAATAGAGAGGAACGTAAACCTTGATACGTAAGTTTATCCATATAGAAAGGAAGAGAGGAAACGGAAATCGAAGAGAAGAAAAAAGCCAATAAACAATCCGGAGGAGTCTGTTGGTAAAGTGGAAAAACGTAAAGAAAAAGAACCCCTACCAGAACTAGTGACGGAGGACATGTTACAGTGTGTGGAGACAGGTATCAAGAAGTCCGTGAGATAGTCTAGATTAGGGAACTTAGATAAACAGTGAAGGTGACATATTAGTATTCCTTAAGATAAATCCAGTATGGACTTACCAGATCACCAAAAGGGATGAAAGAAGTCAAATTCAGACTTCGACTGTTATTCCTCAAGTACAAGACTCGGTGTCAGTCGAGGACAGTAACAAAAACGACATATATATCTCGAAAAGGTAGAAACTGACGTTTCTTATATTAGTTAGACTAAAACCATAACTGGTAGACCACTACAGGTACACGTCTCTGAAGAGAACACAACAACTTTCTCCCATATCCTAATTTATTTGTAATTGAGGGGTACTTAGAAGGTTAGTGTCACAGGTGTTACTATAGTTTTAGGAATGTGTTAGGATCAATTTAAAGTAATGTTCTGAGGTTTTGGAGTATTTTTAAGATGGAAAAGAGAGGTGTGAGGTTATAAAATCCTCATACGGTTCTTTCTTGTAAGGGAATGGTATCGTTCTTTTTTTTTTAGTCCAAAAGAATAGTTGTCTAACAAAAGAGAAAATTAAAGTACACCGTTTCTCATTCTGGTCGTTCCATTTTTATTATTATTATTATTATTAGGGGTACATTGAAAGTCTTGGACTTTTGAAATATGTTATGAAAACAAGTAAGTGAAATACGTAACATCCTAAGACAGTTCACTGGACTTAATTAGTCCTAACATAGAGAGAAGGGTGGGTGGGGGTGATAAGAGAAAGGTCTTAAGAATACGGTCCAGTAAAGAGAGTGAGGAAGGAAATTTTTACCTCCGTGAAGACAAGGGTAAAGTAAAAGATGTCCAGAGACTTGACGAGACCCACTCGGAGAAGAAGTAGAGACATTTAGATAGAGGTAAAATAAAAGTAAGGTTTAACATTTATAAACTTAAGACATTATCTAGTTTGGAAACAATTTTGAGGAAAGTTTAATATTAATTGTAATCCGACACTACCGACCTTTTGCAATCCGACACTAAAAAGAAAAGGACGAACAAACGTACGGAGACGCACACACACATACACACACGTGCGTGTTACAGTCTTCTCTTTTTGTGTCTTTGTGTATTTACAGATGGTTGTAGTCAGGAAAGTGGTTTATCGTTGGTTTAATTTTTCTTTTGGAATCTATTTAAGTCCAGGTATAAAGTCTTCACTTACTCCTGGAGAAATAAAGGTTACGTTATCTTTACGTTTCTCCTCCTTTAGTTACGTTTGGTCATACAGAACCTAGTCGTGTAAAATTTTGTTTTACATGGAAACATAGATTTTTAGACTCTCGGTACTTATAAATTGTCTCTCTCTTTTCTTACTAAAACAGTCACGCATTTCGTTCAGGGTCCCTTCGAATTTAAGACGACGGAAGATAATCGAAGAGACGAACCATTTGTTATACTCAGTAAGTCCCTTTTCTCTCCTTCCTCCATTCTTGACCCCCTCCGATCACTCTCCCCTGAAGACTCAGAACCTTTCCCCGTCTGAGTCCTTATCATCATCTCCTCTCTCTTTCTACTTCTAATGACGGTCGGACACCAGTACTCGAGAGACCGACCCCTATCTCGTCGACCTCTATCAGGCACTTCTCTTAAAAGTTTTAGGACGGACAAGACCTTCGGTTTCATTCGTCCCTCACCGACGACCTAAATTCCCTATCTAGACCGATGAGGTCCTACGTTTAGAACAGGTCAATTAGAGAAGTTCCGAGATAAAGGAATGGAGAATTTTCTGTCATTATGGTCGAGGAACGAAATCCTCTTATAGAACCCCTATTTACTTCGTGTAATCGGTTTTAGGTACGATTTATAAACTACCGACACAGACTTCGGTGTGTTCCCTTATAAACTCGTCGAATGGTCGAAGTACCCCCTTTCTAGGAATTACACCGTATTAAGTCCTGAAAATAATGTCGGGTTGGGGACAGTAATGTTGAGTTTATTACGAGGGTCCTCGAACGGAATTTGGGTCTTTTGTTGTAGGACGTCCGATTACTATATAACTAAGAAACCGATACTTCAGACGTGTTTTCCTTTTACGATAGTCACCCGACCCTATCACATTCTCCCGCATCAAGGTAATTCGTTATGATTAGTCGTTTAAGTCCACCAGGAAGTCTAAAGGGAGGAGGGTTGGGGAGTGGTAATAGGACAACTCGAAGTCTGACCGTAAAATTAGGAAATTGCAAACTATCTACTTAAGACGATATCCCTTATGTCTCAACACACCTTACTTAAAATCTGACCCTCGGGGTTTGGTCCCAACAGTAGGATTGAGATGTCAGTTGTGGTTAGTACTTAGACTCATTCCAAAATAAAAATTTTAAAGTCAAAAAGTCAGATAACTTTTTTATGAAAGACATCAAGAAACATATTATCTCCCTCCCTCCTTCTCTGGAAGTAATACCCATTGTGTATAGTGAAGGGACGAATACGAAAAAGATTGGTGAGACTCGAATCTCGTACATAAAGTTCCGATATGCAAAACTAATATTCGATATTCGGAACGACCTCCGACAGTGTCGGACGTGTTGGTAATGGATTAATTCTCACTCGTTTAGTTCAACAGTCTTTGGAGATTTTGATTATTCAAGATCATATAACCTTCCAAAAAAAAAAAAAAAAATTACATTCATCCATGTCCCGTTAGGGTAGTGAGGTTCCGGTCCGTACGAATCGTGTTCCATAGTCGTCTACTGGGGACTTTTCTTCTAAAGAGTGATTTACGTGATCGGGACTCCGGTAATGAAGGGGGTTCCGACAGGAACCACGGAATTAAAACCTACTTTTACGTCTATAAGTCTCCTTTATTCTTCTGTCGTAGGTCCGTCAGAAGATCCTTAGAGAACTCGGGAGTCCGTTAGTTAGATCTTCGTTTTCAGAGAATGTGTTTCCCTGTGAACTGTAAGTAGTTAATAGGTGGAATCGACTGATTAAGGAGAAATATCGGAGAACCACTAGTGTGGTCTCGTCTCCACGGTAGATATACTTCCAACTGAAACATAGTCGACTTTGTACCTCGGTGGGTCCTCGATATCTTATTATCTACGAGTCCCTAACAAGATAATCTCTACCTCCATTAACCGTCTCCTCGTAGAATGATCCTGTATAGAGGTTCATTCTGTGTGAATAGGATCGTTATACTTACCTTAGTAAGTCGTTTATCCATGTCTCAAAGATGAGAGTTGAGTGTAAACATGGACTCCTGTCTCCTACTTCTCAACTCTTCTGTCCCAGGGGAGGTGGGTTCATATAATCGTATCGAAGATCACCTCTATGTCTTTACAATTGTTAGAGACCCGGTGTCTACCAATTATTTTTATTTTTTGTACAGATGGGGAGAGTAACGTAGTCCACTATTCCTTTCTGTAATTTTTCTCCGTTATAGACTCGTCTCTGAGCTTCCTACTCATCCTAAATACTCACATTTGTTTGTGTCCCTTCCGGTAAGGTCCGTCTCTTTTATAATGAACGTTGCCGTTCCAGACATTTTATTTCTAAATTTTTTTTTTTTTTTTTTGGCAAACCTTACTTCTCCGTGACGACTCTATGAACAGACGGGCTGTCTTAATGGGTGTCAAAATACGGTAGCAAATCCCTTCGGTCCTAGTTTATAAATCGTCCACGTACCGAACTAACTAACGTTTATCATCTTGGGAAGTCTCCTCCAGCACTCCTCTGATCTATTTCAAGGCCAGATTCTACCGCTGCATTCTCCTCGGACTTACCGTGGTGGAGGCTGTTTGTTTGGCTTACGTGTCGATGTGTCCCTTGTTTCAGGAGACTTTTTTTGGACTTTTGTCAGACTGAGGACGTGTTGGTCGTTTTCTCTCTTTCGGGCGTAATTCCGTCCACCCATTCTGGACCGGTGTGGTCAGTGAAGTTTCGCCATTTGAAGTGGGGATGCACCTAAGGTGGTGGACTCCCTTTGATTTTTTTGACCTCGAAGAGGGACTCCTCCCAAACTTCCGGTGAACCCCGTGGGGTCGAAAATTCTGGTCGTGGACTCTCGGTTCGGGGGTTTTGTAGGTCACTCCTTCTCATTGTCCCGGGCGACGGTGCGTTGGGTGCCCCGATAATCGTCAGATACCGCACCAAGACTCAAAGTAACTGAATGGACGGAGTCCTCGTCGCGGTTCGCCGACTACCTGAAAACCCTCTCCGAGTAAACGACCAGAACCTCGTAGCTTGACTTCCTGTCCAAGACTAAACTGTCTGTAAACCTCCGTCCGCCTTCACAAGGCACCCAGCTTATGACCGTCCGTGGTAGATACGAGCACACCATGAGACCACCGACCTGCGGTAGAAATACCACCTGCCGCCTGAGGTCGGTCCACGGGATCGCGGGTGGTGCCAGGAGGACGACGTCACACGAGGGGGCGGTTTCGAAGACGTGCGTCGCCCGACCCCAAGGCCGTTGACGACGGGACTCTGAGGACTTATAGAGGACCGAGACTACTGATAGCTCGAAGGTACGGACCCAGGGTGTCCTGCCAGTGAGTGTCTTCTTCTCAATAATTTACCTACCGACGGTGGAGGTCCCATGCCGGTCTCCCGGTGTCCGGGGCATGTATCAAACAGACACTGTCACCGGACAATCGATTAGGTGACTCGAAGTCGGATCTCCCGTCCGAAGATTAATTTGTGGGTAGAGTCCCGACTCACAGTGGGACAGACTTCTGGAACCTCCCACCCACGACAGAGGTCTCGCGGTCCTGGAGGGTTGCCCCTCGTAAACATTTTCGAACCACGACACCAGAGATACTGTCGACGAGTCCCCCGTGGGGAACTAACAGACCGAGACCACCGGACCTCCCGACCTAGGGTACCTGACATGGTCAGTCTCTCTCAAGAACCGTCCGCCGGTGGGACCCCGTGACGTACTTGTAACCTGGATTAACATGGGGGTCCGAAAGACAGGACCTCGGAGACCTAAACCTCACCCGAAGGTGTGTGGAGCTCCGGTGGACTATTCCATTCGGGCACATAAATGTGAAAGGGAGACGTAGGGATGTCGAACGGTTATAGAGGGTCTGTCCTCGGATATGTGAGGAAACCTCAAGTCTAACAATACTGACGACGGCTCCCCTACGGGGATCTAGTGGACCGAGACTACAGTCCATCGGAATTCGAACACCAAGGGCTCTTGATATATATAAACGTATGAAACTTTTGAAGACGGAAAACCGGACCGAAGGTTAGTCGTACTCAACTCCAGGACTGGGTCTAGGAGGACAGACCCTATAATTCTCCAGAACCACGAGAGAACTGATGATCCTCGGTAATTTTTATTTTATCCGTTTTGTTCATGTATATAATTACGTATATCCACCTTAGATCTTTTTGCCATATCTACTTGAACAAACGTACCGTCTTTATCCCTATGTCTACATCTCTTGTCAGTATACCTGTGATTCTCCCCCCTTTCCTCCATATCCTGCTTAACCCTCTAACCCTAACTGTATATATGTGACGATACGTATTTTATCTATTGGTCACTCTCGGACGACATATCGTATCCCTTGAGATGAATTATAAGACACCACTGGATTTATCCTTCCTTTAAGTTTTTTGTCGCCTATAAACATATGTATATCGACTAAGTGTAGTGACATGTCGTCTTTGATTGTCTTGAAACATTTCGTTAATATAGGGTTATAATTTTTCTATTAGACTACTTCTCACTAAAGTTTTTATTTATTTATTTTGTCCGAAGTGTCTTTTATTGTATCCAAACTCTTTGTCGAATCTCGACCCTGTCCCAACTTACAAATCCAAGTAGAGTATGAGAAAGTTCTGACCCTCTGAACCGACCAAATGAATTACGTATCTTTGCTTCTGTCTCCCAGTTTGTTTTACTTCCTTGTATCCTTACTCGAGGTTTGTTTGTTTGTTTTTTGTTGTTTTATTTTGGAATCTTAACAATATAATACCCATCCTCCTCACCCCTCTATGATATATACATCCTCTTCTGATTCCTCTAAGTTAAGTTATTCCTCTCACTTTCCACTGTGACTTCACCCTACCGTTGTCACCTGTGTCATACTACGTTCTCTATGTTCCACCTTAATCGTGACACCAGACACTAACTGTACCACTTCACCTACTCCTTCTAGTTTTCTGTAGAATGGACATGACCCACACAATCACTTTGAAGGGGTGAGTTTAAGAGGGTGAAAGTATTCACGGTTACGTACGTAATTGAGTCAACTATTGTTGTGTTTCGACACTGTCAGCCACCACAAAAGTCCTATCGTCCTTAACTTATCGTCCCTCAAAAAAAGAATCAAAAAGATGAGTTGTCAGTAACTTGAAGTGACGTGTAAGATTCGTGTCATATACATAAAACCCCTTTTTTTATCATTTTCCGGAACTCTGAGGTAGGTCTGAGACTCCACCTTGGACAGTGGGACACACCGGACTAAGAGAGTAGGTTACTCAGACAATTTAAACCTTCCGGTCAAAACCTTTGACATAAAATGTCCAAATCTTATATCGAGTCTTTCTCCAGGTTTACCTACAAAACTACAGGTAAACCTGACCTATCTCGAGAGAAACCCAAAGAAACACACAAAAAACAAACAAACGAACGAACAAACAAAAACTCACACGAAATTTCTCAACTTCAAAGACCCGTTCATTTACACTTCTATGTCTACACATGAACGGATCTCTAGTTTTCCTAATAGACCCTCAGTCTTATATATTGTGTATTACTCTCTTTTATTAATTACCTAATAAATAAATAAGTGATTGATCTATTCATAAATACCTGAAAGTTTGGAACATTTTGTACGTTATCCATATTTATTTGTCTCAGATTTTTACTTAAAATTATGAGTTACTACTCATAATACCTCAATACTTCATAGAACCCTTACCTACGTAGATCGGTACTTGACAAAGGATAATTCGAGTCCTGACGAATACAGTAATCATCTCCTTGATCAATCCCTTACGTATTATTAAGTAAATAGTCATAAATTAAACTCCCCGAAGGGACCACCGAGTCTATCATTTTTTAGGTAGACGTTACGTCCTCTGGGTCCAAGTCAGGGATCTAACCCTTCTACGGACCTTCTTCCTTTACCGATGGGTGAGGTCATAAGAACGGACTTATTAAGATACCTGTCTGCTCGGACCGTCCGACGTCAAGTGCCCCAGTGTTTCTCAGTCGGTACTGACTCATTGATTGTGTGTGATAAATTATAAATGGATACAAAGTCTATAACTCAATCCAAACCCAACTTAAATTCTAATTAGTTTATCTAGGAAGAGAGATCTGTAAACATCTTGGTCAGTACCATTCTGTACCTGCGTTCATTAAAACTTTAACTCTCAGGTACGATTCATGGAACCGTCTTATTCATGACGTCTGAACTCTTCTTCCTCAACTCACGTCCACTCTCTAGATAGTTCTTTCAGAGTTATAAGTCCGTTTGTAATTATTTTTATTTTATCCAAACCTTTGCATTATCCCCTTAACCAGAATGACCGGGAACACTCTTCTAGTCTGTAAAGCATGGTTTACACAGGTAAGATAGAAAGTTTGTAAACAAGAGTTGAGACACGAGCGACGTGACGAAGAAATTTAGTGTAGGAGGAACAGAGTGAGAACTTGACGAAGAGTCGTTTGTTAGAAAAACAGAAGAGAGAGTCTAAGACAAAATAGTTACAACTGACGAGATTGGTTCATGGTATCTGACTCGCCGAATATTTGTTGTCTTTAAATAAAGACAGTCAAGACCCCAGACCGCCAGGTTCTAGTCCCACGGTTGTACCAGTCCAAGACCATTCCTGGGAGAAGGATCAACGTCTGACGGTTCAAGAGTAATTTAGAAATGTACCACCTCTCATATCTCTCGTTCAGTCTAGAAAGTCCTGAAAATGTTCACACGAGTGAAGTCAGAGTAGTGAAGTACCGTTTATCGTCCCCTCTTTCACCTTTGTCACCGTCTAAAGTAAAAACCCCGAGGTTTTAACGACGTCTACCACTGATGTCAGTGTTTTAATATTCTGTGAACGAGGAACCTTCTTTTCGATAATCGTATAATTTCGATCTATCGTATAATTTTTGTCTGTAATGAAACGACTGTTTCCAGGCAGATCAGTTTCGATACCAAAAACGTCATCAGTGCATACCTGCACTCAACCTGGTATTTCCGTCTCGTGACTTCTTAACTATGAAGGCTTAACACCACGACCCTTTCTGGGGACTCTCAGGGAACCTGTCTTTCCTCTAGTTTGGTCAGTTAAAATTTCCTTTAGTTGACACTTATAAGTATCCTTCCTGACTACGACTTCGACGTATGAAACCAGTGGACTACCCTGCTTAACTGGGACCTTTTCTGGAACTACGACCCTTTCTAACTCCCGTTCTCCTCTTCCGTTATTATCTCCTACTCAACCAACCTACCGTAGTAGCTGAGTTACCTGTACTCAAACTCGTTTGAGGTCCTCTATCACTTCCGGTTCCTTCCGAAGACACGACGTCAGGTACGGCAGTCTTTCTCAACCTGTACTGAATCGTTGACTTGTTGTCGTTCACGAGAGTAAAGAAAGTACTCACGAGACGGGACACTGAGGTAGATTATGATTAATGGGAGTTTCCCAGGTGAAGAAATCTGGTAGTGTAACCTCTCATCCCAAAGTAGTATCCGTAAAACCCCTCTGTGTTCGTAAGTCAAGTATGTCCGGGGAACATTCAAAGGAAGTGTGACTGGTTAGTAAACAGAGGGATCTTTTATTCGAAGACATAAGTAAATGATCAAAATATAGAGGTCACGAAGAAAATTGTTTTCGTCGACAATGGTGATCAAGGTTATTGGAACCGAGGGGGTAGTACAGTGGGAATATTAGTACCACGTCGTTAAACTTTGAAAAAGAAAGAAAAAGAGATTTGACGACAGAATATTAATGTACGTAAAAGTTACACGACTGGGGAGTCGGATCTTAACTGGGGAGTGAGACACCTGGGTCTTTAAAGAAGGGTGTCTTGGGTCTAATCAGTAGGGCAAAAGACACAACACTAGAGACTTAGAACCAAAGGGGAAGTAGAAACAAAGACCATGACATGAATAGAGTAGAAAACCTTAATCGAGAAATATCTAGGGGTGACCTGATATGTAAGAATCTTTCTCTTTGGTACAGATATAAAACATATTATAAAATTATAATATATGTCTTAGACAATTAAAACTAGGGAATTAAAAACCATAAGATCATTAGATATAAAAACCATTTTATTATTAAATATCTAAAAGTCACAGAGGTTAACATGGGAACGACATTATCTATAAGTTGTTTTCTAAATGACTCACTGAGTAGTCTGCTTACACATTACCAATGAATCTTGATCGAAGTAGGTGGTCAAGGTAATATATAAGAGGTGCATTGAAACGTATTGAAAGAACTGAACAAGTTCCAAATACAAGTAATAGATCTTTTACTCCTATTATTATGAATCGAGTAACACCCCTAATTCACTTTATTACTAACATTTCATGAACCGAGGTAAGGACCCGGACAGAATACGAGAATTATTTAATAAATACAATTTAGATAACGATAATTAATGACAAAATTGGGCTCGTTCCGAGTAGGAGGTATTTGAAATAAAAGAGAGTAGAAAAATTTATTTTTTTACCCCTTTATTTTTAAAGGTAGAACGGGAGGAATATTCTGAATTCATTAATAGGTTAATTTGTAATACAGAATCTCATGAAACTTTTATATTGTTTGGTATATTAACAATCATCATTAATATAAAGAGTCTTGGAATCCTGTGAACCTTCTCTACTCCTACACCACCGATATTTAAGAGACACTGATTGTACTTTTGACAAATATCCTTGAGCCTTACAACAGTATCAACTAAGACACAGTGGGTTCCAATTCTTAACATCCACTCTAATTATGTCAGTTTTCAAAGGAAAATTAGTACCGAGTGTAATATTTAGTCAATAACGTAGAAAGGGGACAGGACCATTGACGGATTACGTCCATCTTAATAATCGACGACAAGACGGAGTTTCATGTGTAAACATGGTAGTATTAATCAGACCGGACATCACTATCCTACTAATTCCCCACAAAGACAGTTCTAAAACAGTAAGTTCTAAATTTTCGTTCGCCAAGAATTATAGAACGGGTCCAGTAACACTTTAGTAGTCATTATGACGTTATCTGTTTCCTCGTGAATAATAAGAAAGTGGTTTAATAAGTCCTGAGAATTTGTAAATCGTTTTTATGATTAAATAGATAAGTTTTCGATAATAGAGGGTGTTCTGGGTATCGTCAACCACCTTTTTATCTTTGAAGAAGGTACTTTCGTAAGAATTGGTGATACCCGATGTCATAAAGAGAGGTAAGGATAATTTAAATATCACTTAAGATGAACAAAAAAGAGTATTAACGTACTGAATATTATGTTAACCTTAACAAGGTCCACACATAAGTCGATCTACTGAATGATCGGTTCTGTTGAATTTTTAATATTCAGGATCCAATTGACACTTTACTCCTACTATTAGAACGGGACGGATTGATGGAGGGGTGTTTTAAATACATAAAGTTTACTGTATAACTTAAACCTTTATTAAAAGTTTTATTTTTATTGATAAACCAAAATGAATTTACAACGAAAGGGTGTTAAAATTTAAATTGAGAACAAAATATATGAAAGATTTTTGTGGACAAAGAAGAGTATCGGAATTAATCACGAAAAATTTCGACCATTAAGACTTTAGGTAGAAACATGGAGGACAGAGAGAAGTACTATCTCTGTAGGTATATAGTACAGAATAGTAGATTTTAAATAGTATAAATTGTAGACATCCACAAACGAGTAGGAAAAGAGAGGAATACACAGAGACACAGAAAGGAATGAAGTCACCCACTATGAAGGTTGATGGACCAAGGACGTCGGCACTTGACCTATATGGACTAAAGAACAAGAAAGAATGATTGACACCGAAAATTTGTAGGTGATTGAGACCAGTTTGTGGGGAGTTTAAACTGATGAAAAAGTCATGACCTAGTACTATTATTATGCATTTCTTAGTATTATCCCGAAGGGGTCACCGAGGCACCATTTCTTAGGAGGTCGGTCACGTCCTCTGTACTCAAATTAAGGACTAGGTCCTTCTAGGGTGTACGGTACCTCGTTGATTCGGGAACTTGGTTTCGATAACTCGGACACGAGATCTCGGACCCTCGGCGTTGAAGGCTCGGGCACACGGTGCCGATGACTTTGGGAACACGGGATCTCGGGTACGAGGAGATGTTCTCTGCGGTGACGGTGCTCTTTGGGAACCTGACGTCGATCTCTCATCGAGGGTGTCGATCTCTTTTCGAACACGTGGTGCTTCTGGGTCGTGTCGGTTTTTATTTGAAATTTTTTAATAGAAATTTTTCTGAGTCATCTTAGAATCTTAGAGTTTCGTAGACTGACCGAATGTCTTCGGAGGATTGACCGCAGAGATCAAGGACTGTACGAAGAGTGTGTCGATCTGTATAGAAATATTTACTTCGTCCCTCGGATGAGGACAGATTGTGGATATTTATTGTTGATAATAAGGGTTCTGTCAGAGGTTTGAGTTCGAACCAAATGTTTGGGAAATCTCGTTGAGAAGAGTTTAAATTACACATATGTGTACTGAACCTGTAGGACAATTTGATATCAAAGACTAAGTCACACAAACCCCATGTTCAGGTCCTGATTCTACTTGACTCGTTGAGTGGGATTCGTCTGTACAAGTCCACCGGGGGTGACAGTTCCGACACGATCATGGTTAGGGTATGAAACGTGCTCGGACTCTCACTCAAGGAGGAATTTAACACACGGAATCTACGATGTAAACAGTTCGAGGGTCTACCCAAAGAGGGTTCACCGACTACGGTGAACAAAATTCTGTGTTCCAGTCTTCTATTAGAACTTACCAGTGATGAATAGATGGATTAAAATACAGAGTCCTAAAGAGTTCGGGATGGACAATCGGTACTATATACTAAACACGATGAAAAAAGTGAAGACCCACGTACAACAAAGAAGAACTTTACTAAACATGGGAATTAGAAGAACCGGACTCCCAAGAGGTGCAAGAATATACGGTAAAAGACGTCCTACTGAGGAAACTACAATTTTGTTACCCAATCCATGACGATCCATGGATAGAAAAAAGGAAGGTGTCGTGGTAAATGTGGAGTAGAAATCGTAAATAGGTAACGGTAATATTATTAGACAAATCAACAAATAAAGATTTATGGTCTAAACACTTAATTTTTATACTCGGAAAAATAATGAAGTCCAATACGACAGAAGATTTTAATGAAATTTTAAGAAATCATTACAGAAAATATTAAGAGTGTAATTGAACGTCACGTCACACACATGAGTTATTTATAAAGTATAGTTATTTTTGTCCGTGGTCAAACGGAGATGACTTCAGTAAGTCACTTATTAAAAATTAATACGTGGACGATTCACGATACTAACGTCACCACTTGGTGTCATTGAGGACTAAAAGTGTCGTAAATATCAAATCCATAAAAATTGTAATTTGTTATAAAAAAAACAAACAAACACGAAGAGTCAAACGTCTTGAAATCAAGGGACTGGTCCCTACCTTGTGTTTTGGAACGTCACTTTCACGACTCAGGATTGGTGACCTGTGGTCCCTTAAAGGGTCTAAAAAAGTACTATTTTTCAAGTTTGTACACTGTTACCTTTTGACTGTGGACTTATGTTTCTTAAATTATTACTTTCACTTTTTATCTTCGTTACCATCTTCCTTTTTCCGAATCTTTGGTATCCGTTCGTTGTTTCCCTTAAACTTCGGCCGTTTTTCGTCGTACATCATCTTTTGCGTGATCTGAATCCAAACTTAGGACACAACGATCAACACACTGGTATCCATTCAATGAAGGCGAGGGACTCATAGAACGAGAGCCATACTTTCATTAATATCGTAACGGATAAAGAGGTTTGGTAACACACCTATTTATTGGAATTAAGTCCGACGTCTGAAATTACGACCAGCCTAGACTCGTACGACTTCCGTCAAGAACGTACCGGGAAAGACGAGACTGTACTGTACGGGGGGAGGGATATAGATTCCACAAACCGGTGTAATCGTACCCACTCACGGAAACCTACGTCAAGAGACCTCCTCCCTTGAGTCCTTTCCCCTCAGTACGTTCCCTGATTCTCCTCGTCCGTCTCTTCCGTACTCGTCGTGACCCAGCGTCTTTCCTCCGGGGGGAGTGTGAGATTACGTATACCTGTCCCCACACTACATTCCGTTAACCCTAGACAGAAGTCACAATTAATTGGAAAGAGTGGGAATGTGACGTTGTCTGTCATCATCAATAGAATGAGGGTTCTTCCCCTACATTAATCTTGTCTACCCCTTTCATGTCTACTTTTCTTTGTCTCGTGAATAAGTTGAGATCCCCCAAGAGTGGGTTCCCAACACAAATCACTTCTACACCTAAAAAAAAAAAAAAATGGAATCTTAGGTCCACAAAAAGAGTTCGGGGACTCCATTCGGTCGACAATACATCTCTTTTCCTTCTTTTTACTTCTCGGACAAGTCTTATTTTAGAAGAACATAAGTACAGTCATAAAGATTTTGGAGTATCCAAAACCTTATATTTTCTATGATTTGTCTGTTAAATCTACTCATATAGGTACTGTAGAGGGACATTTTCCTATTTCAAATCTCTGGTTTCTCCTGTGATTCTCCGGTATTTTGGGAACGTACGACCTCGTCTTTCTGGGATATCTTAGTAGGTCTTAACACAATAGTCAACCTGTGACTCTAAGTCTATCTCTTTTTTTAGATTGTATTTTGGTGTGTCGACTAGTCACTGTTTCGATATAGACCTTACGTTTAAACATGAATAAATAATGTTATGTCACTAAGTTAGTGGGAGATAGTATTGATGTAAAACTAACACTTTAATTCTTTCTTCGTTACTGACCCTGGATATCTCTAGTTTTGATACCTAACTCTTACTGTATCCCTTGAATTTGTTTTAGTCTATTTGATGTATAATCTCTTCTTCGACAAAGTCAGATCAACATCCGGTCGGGTCGATCACTATGAGCCGTTGGTTCCCTGAGACCCCTTACCGAGAAGATCTTTGTACCACATGTGTTTCCTGAAGACTTCCGTTAATTCGTGAATTCCCAAGTAAACTTTGAGAAAAGGGAGTTTAAATAGTTCCATATTAAGTGTTAATTTTCAACACAAATAAATTTCGAACGTTGAACTACCAAACTACGTACATATTTTACACTGTATTAGTGGTATTAATTCGAGTAATTATATAGGTAGTAGAGTGAAAGAAAAAATTACCACTCTTGAGAATTCTAAGGGTGAAAATAGTTTAATGTAATATCATAACACATCCCCTCGTCTTAAACACTGGGGTTTTATACAGAGAAACTGTGGTCCTTATAAAATTCGACCAATAAAAATTCATTATCGTCTATGGTCTCTAGACTTTTGACTCAGTTTCAATGGTAAAACATTTTCTACAAACGTAAATATTTCCTTAGATAAACATTTCCACAGAAGGAGAGACATAGTCCTTCTTTTTCTACTCAGTTAGAGATTTGTTAGAATAATTTCATCTTCTGTTCCTGCAGTCAGAGTATAACACGAAAAGGACCATTGAAGGGTAGTGACTGAGGGATTTGGTTTCTAGCAAACAGAAACCGACTTCTACCATAAATTTCACTCCCGAAGACGGTGAAACCTCTTAGTCGAAAGGACCCAGAGAGTTATATATGCGTATTAATTTGAAACAAAAAGAGGGTAATTACAGAACCACCAAATCAACGATTCAGCACAGATTGAGACGGTAGGATACCTGACATCGGACGGTCCGAGGAGACAGGTACGCTAAGAGATCCACCCTTATGACCTCAGTCGACGGTAAAGGAAGAGGTCAATTACAGAAGACAGTTATGTTAATAATCCGGTCGATTTCTTGAATCATCCTAGACTCGTACCATTTCTTAGACGGACGTTACACCCTCTGATTTCAAGTTAGGGACCTAACCCTTCTAGGGGAATTTATCCCTTACCGTTGGGTGAGGTCATAAGAACGGACCTCTTAAGGTACCTGTCTCTTCGGACCGTCCGATGTCAGGCACCCCAGTGTTTCTCAACCTGTGTTGACTCACTACTTGTAAAAGTGAAAGAAAGTTTGTTGAATCTTCCCATCTCCTCCATTTGAAAATGAGGGAACTTTAAGAATTGGTGTCAGTGTAAGAACACATAATTTAGAGGTCTTACATGAGTAGGGTAATTTCATTTCGAAACACGAGGAACTGAATGTAGAGAAAATTCCCTCTCAAAAGGAACTACTCAGACTTACGGAAGTGACGTTAATAGAAGTCCCAGTATTTTCCAGGTCTCCTGAAGACAAAGAAATACCTCTAAAGAAAAGACTTCTTGGTTTTGACTGGTTTATTTTTGTAGAACGGACGAAACGGAACGAATAAATATCATAATTGACCCGAAGGTACAATCTCTGAGACACCTACAATACTACATACAAATACCATGATGAACGAACCTTTGTGGGAAGATGACCCTTCACCTTGGTACGGTATCCTATTCACTTTATAAAGGGGAGGTGACCGGATTCCTCCAACCGTCACTCGGGAACCACGTAGTCCGGTTAGTTTCAAGATCCCCTTAAACGTAGAGGAGAGGGTCAACATAGACTCCGAGTAGACATCGGAAAGGGAAAATTGTCAATAATTTTTGACAGAACCTAAGACCTCTACAATCAAAAGAAATTCGATCAACTAGAGAAACGAGAGAAGAAGTTGGTTTTCTTTGGACCAATACTATTTCTATTCTTAATTTTTTTTAAAACTATCAAGGCAAATATATACTTTAAATTTCAGTATATATTAGTATTCGTTTGAAATACATGTAGAGACTCCGAGATTATAGTAGTCGAGTAAAATGTTTCCCTTATCTATTAGAGTCTTTTTAGCTTACCGTAAAGGTTCCAGTGTATCAGTCCATTATACTTTAGACATTACACT
Organism: Capra ibex; assembly: GCA_006410555.1. NCBI lineage: Eukaryota > Metazoa > Chordata > Mammalia > Artiodactyla > Bovidae > Capra > Capra ibex. The sequence continues at coordinate 335,026 of SJYO01029777.1, read as the reverse complement.
CAGATTTAGACTTAAAGAGAAAGGTCATGTTAGAAGTCAGATGAGTCCCCTCGAATTTCAAATAATTTCCACATATTTACTTTAGTGTATATCCTTTCTGTTTTCATTTCTTTCGTTTACCCGTATGGATTTAACGATACTCTATTTCTTTAGTAAAGTAGATAATTCGTAAGATCGATTCGGAAAAAAAAAAAAGACTCTGGGTGAGCTTGTACTCCGTCACTCTAACAGGGGTGTGTCGTGGTTTATTGAGAGGTCTACGGTTGATCCACGGGACATTAAGTTTAGTCAATACTGGCATAGATGGGTCTTTATCGTAGTCTAAGGTGTATAATTCCCGTGTCAGGATGTACGAGAGGGGACCTTGGACTGATGGTACAGTCCACTATTAGGGTTCGGATCAATAATGAACATAATAAACTGACTTGTTGACCGATAATCCAACCAAGGCTTCCGGAGGAGGATCCTGAAGTGTACAGTCAGTCTTTGAGTCCAACAATGATCTCAAAACTGATGGATGGATATTTGGTCTCTCCAAGGATATTGGGGGAGGAGTTAAACTTCTTACACGATCTCTCCGAATGTCTTGAGTCTCTCTGTAAAATGAATGGTCTAACGATCAAATAATATTCTCCTGTATTGAGTCTTTGTCGGTCCGGTTTCTCTGCGTGTCCCTTTTCGTACCTCTTTCCCTGTGGATTGAAGGTACGGAAGAAAGAACTATATACAATGAGAGGAGACAGAAAAAATTAAATAATTAATTATAAAACCAGTTATATAATTGAGAGACTTCAGAGAGAGAGAGAAAAAAAAAACTGGAGTGGTGTTCCGTGCACCCTAGTATTAAAGGGTTGGTTTCTAGCTTGGGAACGAGGGACGTCATCTTTCTGTCTAAGAATTGGTGACCTAGTGGTCCCTTTAGACAAGAGCGGTTAGAATTACACAAGTGGTCAATCGTTCGAGAGACATGAAACCCCAAAATACCTTCGAAGTGAACCACCACAACAAATCAACGATTCAACACAAACTGAGAAAACACTGGGGTACCTGACATCGGGCGGTCCGAGGAGAGAGGTACCCTAAAGGGTCCGTTCTTATGACCTCACCCAACGGTAAAGGAGAGGTCTCTTAGAAGGATTGGGTCCCTAACTGGGATGTAGATGACGAACCGTCCACCTAAGAAATGGTGACTCGGTGGACCCTTCGGGTACCTCCGAAGTAATGGATACATTCTAACTGCTTTGGTGACCGGTAACCACTGACTGAGGTAGAGATCGGAGAGGGGAGGGACCTCCAGTCTCCCAACCCGACTTTCAAGGTTGAAAGAGTTGTGTTCTAACCCAGGGGTCGGTTGGTCTCGTTAAAATTGTCAGAAAGGTTTTCAGTGGAGTAAGAGTCTTCTTTGTTAAAGAAATAACGAGAGTAGTGAATCCTTTACAGTCTCCAAAATCTTCGAGATCCAGTTGTTACTCTGTTTCTGGTTTATACAAAAAGAAGATCTTAGTGTTATAGTATGTCAAGTTTTTACTATCGTTCCATTAAGGTCCGTACTCTACCTGTATGTGTTTTCGTTTCACTCACTTTTACGTTTTTACACCGGCCCTAAATCGTGAGTACCTCGTCACTCTACCCTTACACTGGTCTTTATATAAATTCCTGGGACAATAACCTCAAGAATTTCACCAGATTCTTGAACCCGGAATAAAGTAATCGTAACTCTTGTGTTACCCTCACAACTCCTTTTCTCCGTCTCAGAAGTGGTTGACATCCAACCTAATCTTTACCCTCCTTTACCTCCACACAACCATTCATTTTATACCATTACTAGGAGAAAGGAAGTCCTGAAGGTCAAAGACACAGTCTTACCTTCCCACACGAAATACAAGTCTGACCCTTGAGCTTCACGTATGGGTGAGAGTTTTAAAATCGACAAACTAGTGTACTCGCCGTATAGAGAATAACAATTTGGTAAATAGAATAAAATTAGGGTTCAGACTCCGGGGTAGAGTCTTTGGTCGATAAGTGTCAAGGAGGGTCAAGTGACTTCCACTATGAGTCTCACACAAAGTTCTGACGACACCCATGGTGGATGACATAAATGCGATGTCGAGAGAAAAGACGATTTAACTTATTCAAGAAGGATGAGGAAATACCAGAATGAGTGTCCGGTCGAAAACAGAAATAAAAAGAGAACGTGACGAGATCTCCCTCTCTCTTCTTCAAAAGATAAGTCTTATCAAAACATTTACATCGAAAACGTTTAACCCTAACAAAGTAATACGGTTGTAAGAGTTTACAATAAGTACATCTTATTGAAAGGTACAAGAGAAAAATTTTCCTTTCAATCTCTTGTCAACTTTTGTGAAAAATGGATTTAACATCCACAAGTTTAAGGATCCTTTTAAATTCTCCTGTTGTCCCTCACTTTTTAGGTCTAAGGGAAAAGTTTTTTTTCCCTTGGCGGGGGGGGGTTTTGTGTGTGTGTGCGAAAAGAACGCAGATGATACAGTATACTTAAGGACCGAGAAACAATGTCGAGGAAAATGTACGAACGATGTGACTAATCTATCATTTGGGTAATTTCGGGTCACGATATAAAATGACTTGACCTAGAGTAAAATCTCCTCAACAGACTGAGTATTACTAAGAAAGAAGAGCCCCTTGACAATCCACGCTCGGGGTCAACGGAACACACGTCATAGACAGACGTGTGGAGACCGGTGTCGTTAAATTAGGACTTCACTTCTCGAATGAGTCAACCTTATCAGTCTCAGAGAGAATGCCTTTTAACATTAGAGTCTTCCTCTCTGTCTACTTGGTATAGCTACTATCATAGCTTCTCTTTTGACCCGAGGAAAAGGGATCCAGGAGACTTGAAGGAACGAGGGGTGAAGACGTCTCAGAATCAGTAAGTCGAGACCTAAATTCCTCTATGGGTTATAAGAAAGTTTTAGGGGTGAGAAATTTCAATCAAATTTAACCAAAGACTCTGACATTATCGTTCCTAGTGTAGATTAACACAAAAAGTAACAGAGAAGATATTGTCTCTAGAGTCTTTAAATGTGTATCATTTACAGGTTCTATATTCAATTTACAACCTCTTCCTTTACCGTTGGATGAGGTCATAAGAACGGACCTTTTAGGGGTACCTGTCTTCTCGGACTACCCGATGTCAGGTACCCCAGCGTTTTCTGAATTACTAATTTGTTGTTTGTTGTATTCAATTTACGTAGTTGAGTTTTCGTAACTGTGTAACCGAAAAATCAGTTCCAAGTCTGTGTCTTTACCTTCAGTTCGTTCTTGACACGACCAATATCGAGAAAATAATTTGGTGTCGGAATGGCACCTGACCGGTGAAAGTATCTGGTAAAGACAGACCCGTAAAGTTTACTCCTCTACTATAGTGTACTGGAAAATCAAACGAGGGTCTGGGTTAAGGTTTGAGAACGGGGTATAATGAAATGATTCTTTTTAATGTTCCGAACTGTAGTCACGTCTTGAGAAACCCACTGTTCTACACAGCACGGGAGTAAATAGAAACACAAGTGGAGGTATACACGTCCAGAGGTATTTGTTGTACCCTCGGTTAATAAACATTCAAAAAATATGCCATTGTAGTCTCGACCCTAACTTAGGTCTAGGACGTCGCAGATGAAGTCACATGAAAGGAAGTAGGGTACGACGGTGAAGACGAGGTCATGGTGTACACCTTTGTAGACAGGTTGTCAGTGGGTCTGTCGGAAAGGTCTAGTGGGAGTAATCAGTTTTACGGAGGTTTTCTCCGTCAGGAATGGTGACTACGAATTCAATGGTAATCATAATTTTAAAATCCTTTGTGTACGAAACTACTTTTAGAACTATTCCTCCTCTACCACGAACCTCGTTTTAACCGAAATTCACCAGTCTTGACAGGAGACAGTACAACTTCCCCTGAGATGAGAAAGACATCGTGTATGGTCGTTTCCCGTCAAAAAGGCTTGAGTCTCACACTTACAAACTAGAACCTACGATCTTTCGCTACCGTCACCTTAGTCCTTTACAACCTAGAGGGGTCTCTTCTGAGTCGATAAAGTCTCAGTGAGTCTACGGACTTTCACGGAAGTAAAGGGACTTGAACCTAATGAGTGAGTGACAAAAAGGGCGACACAAGGTCCTTGTAGATCCCTGAAAAAACGTCCTAGAGTCTTCCGTGAAACGTCATCGGTCACATTTCTTTTCCCACGTACCTTTTCAGAACTTCCTTGGTTGAAGGAGAGGATGAAGTTAGTCTTGTCGAGACGAAACGATAGTATGAGTGATGTAAGAGATTGTTGTAAATAAATCCCCATTTTCACTTTCGAAGACTTGTCGAGACGGAATTTTAAGACTTTTATCCCAGAGAGGGGAAAAGAGATAGAAAGAGGAGGAGAAAGGTGGGAAGGAAGGACGAAAAGACTTAGAAATAGAATTTGCCCATTTTGATTCCCTTAACATGTGTAAGACTGATTACGGAGAGGTGGTTCCCAAAACTTGTTTCGTTACTAAAACAAAGGACTTTTTGTCTACCCTAAGTACGTAAAGGTTAATACTGACTGAAACAGTGATATTAAGAAGTAGTATTCAAATAGTTCAGTTTTAATTGTGGAAATTTATACTTGGGCTAAAGAGAGACTGTTTGGTCACAAAGTTGTTTGGTCGACTCCGAGTTTTCTTCCGTCAAAGATAACAAATAGAAAGATTAATAGGTCGTAGTTTTAGAATTTCAATATCAACTGGGTAGAGAATTGGAATTTACGACGTACGCGAATAAGTGGATGGGTAGGGTTGTAACGAACAAAAAAACTCCCCGCCACCTGAAGTATGTGTAAACGAAGAACTAAAGTTAAAGACAAGAATGTTAGGATTAACTCTCTTCGTGGAACAACCTACGACTCCAATGAGGTCGTCAAAGGGTCCATGGACAATGATACATGTTGGTAAGATTTAGAGAATGAGGAAGTGTGTCAGTTTAGGAGCACCGGTCTAATTAGAAAGGTCTTACGACGAGGACTATTCTTCAGTTCTCCCGAAATATTCAGGTTATGAAGACCTAATCTAAAATTTAGAGAGGTATGATAGGGGTAGAACGTATAGATGTATACACTAGGTCAGAAAAGATTATGTTTCTTAATTGAGACCTTATAACTAAGGAAACGACACAGTCCTTGTATATATCATAAACCTAAGTCTATCTATATTAGACTAAACCTTAAGATCGACAACACAAACCATCTTATGAACTCAAAAGAGTTCATATTTTACCTCTTACACTGTGGGTGTTTTGAAAAGGAAACGACCCTATGTCCCTCTTGATTTATGGTACTCATTGCCTAGTTAATATGTTCTTAATTAATTATATTTCCATCTTCGGAAATTCCGTGTGGGAGATTACATGTTCCCTTCTGAAGTGTAAAGGTACAACATTATGACGACGTGGACAGATTTGGTGTCCACCTTCTTCAGTCGGGTGATGTAGTTAACTTCGTTAAAGTTATGAATAGAGGGTAAATACACTAAGACAGTTTTATTGTACACAGAAGTCTCGTATGAGGAATTAAAATTTCAAAATCAACAACCCAAAATAAATACGTGAATGGTGAAGATGTAGTGGGAGAGGTTTATATTACGGAGAGAAGGTAAAGTCTGCACAAAAGTGAACGGGTAGGGTTCCCAAAAAGAAGTCAGTTTGAGAAACAAAACGGAACTTGTTTAACGAGAGGACCCAATAGAAACGTCGTCTTAAGTGTAAAGTATTTTATAGACTTGGTCTAAGGAACCTGAGTAGTTACTGGGACGTGACCACTTGTAAATCCGTCTTTTTGTATAAGGTATAGTCTAAAGAAACAGAGAAACAAACTGGAGTGGTGTACACCGAACACCCTAGAATCAAGGGACTGGTCCCTAATTTGAACCCGGAGCCGCCATTTTGGTGACTCAAGATTGGGGACCTGACGGTCCCTTAAGGAGTATGGTGCATAAAAAGTCTCTCTAAGTTATAATCAGGTGAAGTCAATGAGTCAACACAGGTCGAGAAACGTTGAGGTACCTGACGTCGTACGGTCCGGAGGGACAGGTAGTGGTTGAGGGTCTTAAATGACTATGAGTACAGGTAACTCAGCCATTACGGTAAGTTGGTAGAGTAGTAGACAGTAGGGGTAGAGGAGGACGGGGGTTAGGGAGGGTCGTAGTATCAGAAAAGGTCACTTAGTTGAGAAGTGTGGTCCACCGGTTTCATGACCTCAAAGTCGAAGTTGTAGTCAAGAAGGCTACTTGTGGGTCCTGACCAGAGGAAATCCTAACGGACCAACCTAGAGGAACGTCAGGTTCCCTGAGAGTTCTCAGAAGAGGTTGTGGTGTCAAGTTTTCGTAGTTAAGAAGCTACGAGTCGAAAGAAATATCAGAATTGAGAGCGTGGGTATGTACTAGTGACCTTTTTGCTATCGGAACTGATCTGTCTGGATCCCTTAATTAACATCTTCACAACTCCTCGACCACCCTCCCTGTCTCCGTCTCTTTTCTTCTTAACTTCCGACCCTTAGTCGACAATAGGGATCCTGATCGTCTTCTTTCTCTTCTTAAAACCCCTACCAATATTAGAGGTGGGAGTCAATCTTCTACGAGGTGTCCCGGACCCGAAGGCGGCTCCCCTACCCTTTGCCATTAGAGACTACCACGGAAACTCTACCACACCACACTTACGAGTTTCATCGACAGGACCCTTGGTTAAAACGACAGTCCATTTCACAGTAAAGACCTAGTAACGACCACTCTTGTCCTTCGTTTTATTCTTCCTAGTACAGAGAGGTGGACAGAGGACGGAAGAGACATTAGGAATTGAGAGTCTTGAAGGTCCTTTGACCTATAGTCCTTTTTTTTTTTTTACATTAAGTATTCAAGTCAGGGTCGTAGTCACTTGTCCTTATTTTACACCTAAAACTTGAGTCTCATCATCGTAAGTATAGGTTTACTTGTGGTACAGGACTTTTAAGAGGGACACTGTGCATGATCTTTCGGAGGGAAGGAGTAAAGGATGTCAGGGTAGGGCCATGTCCGAGAGTAGAGAACAGGTCTGACAGGTTTATCAGACGATTACACACAGAGATAGAGAAAAGAAGGAGTTCAAGTATAAAGTGTGGATGTGAGATCAATGAAAGGTTGTTTGTTGGTACTGGTACAATGTCGGACGAACCTTTAGAAAGTTTTAGAGAATGTCAAGGATGTGACATGACTGTGTAAAGTGAGACTTCTTAGACTTTATATGAAACGAGGTAGAGTTGAGTTTCTTGGGAAGATCTTTCTAAACACGGTAGACGTTGCTTTTTCTTAAAACGGGTGTTTGGAATCATTGCAAGACATAAGACTGAAAGTTATAAGTGACTCATAGACAATATACGGTCTATATTTTTTTAAGTATCAGAGTAAACTCTCAAACGACGGGAATGATTTCATATTTACAGAGTTCTGACTCAAGATACGAGTAAAAAAACATGGACGTCATGAGAGATCTCGTCTCCAGGGGTTGAAAAACCATGGTCCCTGGTCAAAACACTTTCTGTTAAAAAGGTCTCTACACCCACACCCCTACCTAAACCATACCAAGAGTATTCCTCGTGTTTTGGATCTAGGAATCGTACGTGTCGAGTGTCATCCTAAGTGGGAGGATACTCTTAGCTTACGACGACGACTAAAACGTCCTCCGTCTCGAGTCCACCACTACCCTCACTACCCCTCACCGTCATTTATGTCTACTTCGAAACGAGTGAGCGGACGACAGGTGGAGGACGACACACCGGACGTTTCAAGGATTGTTCAGTATCCGACCATGGTTAAGCACCGGGTCCCAAACCCCTGGGGACGAGATCTCTTGGACCCTACATCATCTATGACACGTACGATTCAACGAAGTCAACACAGGTTGAGAAACGCTAGGGCACCTGACATCGGGTGGTCCGAGGAGACAGGTACCCTAAGAAGTCCGTTCTTATGACCTCACCCAACGGTACGGGAGGAGGTCCCCTAGAAGGGCTGGGTCCCTCTTGGGAGTAGAGAATACAGAGGACGTAACCGTCTGTCCAAGAAGATCACGGGCGTCTACGATATTCGATAAATAACTTACTTACTTACTATTTATGGATATGATTGATTTTTAGTTCGATAAACACACACACACACACAAAACAGGACTAGGACTACCTACCCAAATATACAAAACAGGTCTGTGTTCAAAGGTTTTCTTGACTTAGTTATGATGTTTCTCGTCCGGGACTCAGACCGTCATGTGCACACCAGTCCCGGTCCCCGTCCGTCAACCCGTCTGTGTTGTGGTCAACTTCTCAAAATCGAACTTAATATGGTTGCGGTTATTCAAGACCCTCTTTTCACTGCAATTTCGCTCTCCCGCCAGATGACCCCATCAGTAAGGATCATGAGAAGGGAGGAGCAGAGTCTTTGGATTTCAATGAAGAAGGGAGGGACATCGGGGAACGGAGGAGAGGTGAAGGTGACGGAGTAAAAATTTACGGTGACAAAACCTCTTTGCATCTCGACAAGGTCGACGTCCGTGATTTAGTAACGACATGAAACCTGCACACGACGTCTTCCCTCAGGACACTACTTACTCCGACAGGTATAAATGTAACCCACACGTCACCGACACCCCTAGCAGGGCGTGTTACTCATAAGACCCGTTTGAACCGAACAGGGGTGGGGTCATGGTGGAGGGGGTCGGGGAGGAGCGCGTCACTGTCACTGACTAACCGGTGAAGATCCCTCTTGACGGGAAAGCTTGTTTCCCCGGCGTTACGGGGGAGAACAGATTCATGTGTGTGTGTGCTCGAGTGTGCCGAGTGTGTGTGTGTCGTGGAGTGAGAGTCAGACAGTCACGGTGTAAGAAAGACCGCGTAAGCATAAAAGGACCTATTGGAACGTTTGGTGTTTTGATGAGCTCACCTCCGTCTACTACGTCTACCTCGTCAAAGACAGAAAATTTTTTTAGAGGACTACCCGAAAGTCTCTATATGTCGTAACCAGTAGGGGTCTGAATAACGAGTTCCGTTTAACACAGTTTATGTCCAGTGCAATTTCGGGGTTCATTGGTCCCAAAAAACGGACATCCGTTAGGTGGAAAGACTGACACAACAGAACTCAAGATCGTTGTTTCTCTCTTTCTTTTCTCCCTTTCCCCTTATGTCTACCGTTTCTATATAGTTTAGATACGTTAAGAAATATTCCGTATAGTAGGGGTAAATGAGAGGTCAGACTTCCCGTCCGTACACACACACACACACACACACACACACACACACACACACATTTCTCTATAATACCCAAGTCATAGTCTTTTCGACTCGTCAAACGTGATTAAGGTAATCGGTCGTAGTAAATCTACGTCTCGTATGTAGACGAAAAATTCAACAATTAGAACATTGTAAAATTAAAGTGAGAAACGGTACACTAGATTTGGACTCTTTCTAACGGTAGGTCGGTACACAGAAAATATTTTGAGGAAACCCGGATTCTTAAGAATATTTAAGACTATTGATCCGTAATTCTATCTCGAGTAGCAGTACTGGAAACACTAGGGTACCCATTTAGGTTACAAAACAAGGTTGGAAATACGATAGAGACTCGTCCATTGGTTTGTCAATGAACACAACTACTCTTACTAAGGTTCAAAAGTATACTGAATAGTGTTTAAAATTTTAAAGAAAATCTTGTACTCACTTAACAATGAGAATACAAAGAGAAAGTACAAAATTGGACAAGTCCCTGTGAAGGACACTATGTCTCGTTTCGTCGATGTGTTAGATAATATCAACAAGGGTTTGAGATGAGGTATTTCGGGAACACCCAGAGACTCCGGAACGTCCCAAGGTTCCGTTGGGTCTCGTTTTCCCTCCCCTTCTAACTTAACTGCCTTGTCGAGGGGCTAGGAGGATACACGGGTGTCTTGTAAAATAAACTTGTTTTACAAGGTTTAGATTGGTTTTTTTTCTCGATTTTTGGTGAATCATCTAAATCCAAAGTCAAGACATGATCTTAAAACAAGAACTCGTTTATTAACATCAGGGGACTCGGAGGAAAAGGTCGTCTTTTTCCTTCTGCCGTCATTAGGAGTGTAGTCTCTCGACTGCGCTTCCTAGGTCATAATTTTGTAGAACCTCTTTGAGATGAAATATTTGGTAATGTCTTCGATTCTTCTAAATTGACAACAATTGAGACAAGGGTCTGTTGGAGAGAAGGAGGAAATAGGATGATGGTGGTGGGGTTTCTGATAGTCCTGGATAAAACCCAGAGACGCCGTCGGTGTAGACGGGTGATCTAAGTGAGATACGGACGTCGGGATAGCTAAGGTTTTGAATCAGTGTGTGCTTTCTTCTGTCTCATTCTCTCATTAGTACCTGGGTCCCCCGTCCAAGGTTAGGATGGGAAATAAATAACACACTAGAATTTATTCAAAGGATTGGGACTTTTGTGAAAAGAATACACACTTTTATCTTGAGTAGACGTATTTTAATATTCCGGATACACAATCTTACTTAGGTTTCTCAAACCAACTTTCATTACTAAAGTATTTAACAGAAACGTCAACAAAAATAATTAAAGAAAACCATCGTCGACACTCTGTTCTTCGATCCGTTACACTAATTCTACGTTTGTTTTCAGTTCGGGACTTTGTTCCCCCTACACCTCCCGAAGACAGTAGGTTACCGAAACCCAATCCACACGAAAACACACCGTCCTAAAAAGTACGAAATTATAATCTCTATAGTGTCCTCCTACAAAACACGTCACAGAAAGTTTAGGTGAACTAGAACTTTGAGTATAGAAGGTCTATAAAGAACTCACCATCACAGGACATCTTGTTGAGAGACACAGTATTATCTACACAGATATAGACGCGATGAGACATATCATTGGCAATCAATATCCACCGTCAACTCGGGACAAGTTACACTGATTCTTTGACTCACATTTAACATAAGTCCAATTAAGTAAAGATTAAATTTAAGGTTATCGGTGTACACAGATCTTCGATGTGTAACCTGTATGTCTAGACCTTTGATCCTTTGTGTGAAACGTTTTACGACGTCGCCAGATTGTCGACCCGGTTGATAGTCTTCGGTCGTCCCGGGCTCTTTCGTCTCACTTCACCCGTCTTCTAGACGAACGAAAACGAGTCCCTTCCTTTGCAGTACTTATTGTCGACAAGTGGATCCACCCAAATGACTCTTCAATTACTCCGAATGCAAAGTCCCGACGAGGGAACGTGTCCAGGTAGATTCCAGACCCCTCAAAAAGTGTACCAGTATATAATGTCATTTTATACAATCGGTATTAACTAATTTTGTCGAGAAAGATGACATTGAGGGTAATACATTACAAAAGAGAGGACACCCAACCACTGACAATCGACATTTGTAAAACCTCAGACCCATTACCTTTCAACTCTACACCATTCTATTTATATAAATGTACTAAGTCTCAGTGAAAACACCCATACAATAGAGTTCAGTAGGATCATATCCTTACCGAAAGTCATTATAAGGATTACGACATTAGAGTTTTTCGAACATTCTTCTAGAACTTTCGAAAATTTAAAATGTCGAGTGTATACTTTGCTTAAAAGACTTCTAAAAGTGTTTAAACTGGTGTAAGAATTTTTAAATGTACCGTAATCTTATTAATCACTATGAGTTTATTTGAAGAGATTTAATAGAAATTACCTTTTGTTTAAAATTTGTTGTAGTAATCTCTTTTCTAGTTTAATGGAAAATAAAAGAGAAATTTCTGATAATGTTTTCGTAACAGTATCTTTCTGTACTAGTTTATTCCGGTTTTCTTTTTATAGATTCCTTTTTTATAATATCTTTATACAGTCTTTTAATAAAAAATTAATGTAAAAAAAGACCTAACCACCACCACCAAATCGGTATTCAGGCTTAGTACACTAGGGTACCTGACACTGGGTGGTCCGAAGAGACAGGTACCCTAAAGAGTCCGTTCTTATGACCTCACCCAATGGTAAAAGAAGAGGTCCTCTAGAAGGACTGGGTCCGTAGTTTGGAGTCAGAGGACATACCGTCCTTCAAAGACACGACTGACTCAGTGTAATCCTCTGAACTTTATTAACTCAAATAATACTTAAGAAAAGATCAATTTACATTCAAAATCGAGAAATAAAAGACAAACATTAAAACAAAAGAACAAAATTTCGTTGGGGACATTAAGATATTATAAAAATATAGATGTTTTAGATGTATTCAGATGTCTACGGTAATTTTTTTTTAGGAAGAGTATACGGTTCGTAGTAAATCTCGTATAACGCACTCAATAGAACTGAGAAAGGTGATTGGGATATCTTCTCTAGAATAATATAGAGTCAAAAGTTCTACTTATTGACTATCATCTAAAACGTATTTAAACGTCTAGAACATTAAACTTCTTGACCTTGAGTTTAGACTTTTCTGAGGACCAAGTCTTCGTCTTTCATCGTCGTTCGATACCGAAGACAATCTTGATGATCCCCTTTTTTTTAATGGGTTTAATGTTTTCATTGTATAGAAATTTATCACTAGTCTTTGTATACCTTTCATTTCTTATATCTTCGCAACTTAAGGTCTCGTTTTTCGGAATTGATTCGGTCATCTTAGTGACGAAGGAAGGACCCGGCCCCCCCCCGCCACCGCCCCCCGTCGTAAAGAAGTGAAAGTCCTGTCCGTCTTCTACTTCGAACGTCCTTTGTCTCTAAGAACTCTCCCTTCTCTTTGGGTCTCCTTGAAAACTGTCGACGCGTCCGAATCTTAGCTCTCCGAGACGTTTGTGGGGCGTCCTAGACGACTTACGACGTCACCCTTCCCTCCGTCTCACCGTCGAGCACTTTTGGTCTCACCTTAGGCGTGTCACAACGTCACAGAGTCACACATAACAACAAACGAAAGACAAGTAGGATTGACGACGCAACATTAGATAACATACTAGTAAGATAAGAAGTCAGCGGTTCAGCACTAATATACTGGTATATATGAAAAGGTGGAACGAAAGATCCTCGTATACCTAGCCGACACTAAAAACTAGTAGTGTTATGGTAGTGGTACGCGAAAGTTGACGTACAGAAACCACCCGTGTAAAGACACCCCTTACATGGGTCCACACTTTAACGACTCAGTATCCCTCTACGTATATCAGTTCGGTGGTATATGGTCCTCCCTGGTTCGAAATTAACAAAATTGAAATAATATCTAATAAGTGGAAGTGACTCCGTGTCGATTTAATGTTGATATTTTGACTGGAGCAATGGTATATACATTTAGATATAAGCAAATAGAAAGAAAATAGATACTCCTCTGTTTGTCTATCCCCCTCAAGTACACCCTTTTTTCTTATATCTTCTCTTTTATGTCTTTGGTCTCTTTTCTCTTTAAGTTTCTTTCCTTCTTTCACTCCCTCTCCTTCTTTCCTTCTTTCTTCTTTTCCTTTGTTTTTCCTCTCTCTACTTCTATCTCTAGTACAATTGTCCTCTTTCTCTTAGTCATCTCTGTCTCCAAAACTTGACGTAGTCATGTATGAATACACACGTAAAAAATTTTTTAGTTTCGTCTTTTTGAATAAAGACTTTTCTATGGAAACAGATGAAACAAAAAAACAAAGTATTTAATAAACTACGAAAACTACATGACTTGCACAAGAAAATTCACACAACTGTCATTTTCACTTACACGTAAACTTTATTAAGAAATAAAGTTCATAATCTTCATTTGTTCTACAGTCTCAGAGACGTTCTGTCCTCCTCTCCTCTTGTTCCTTTCGTCTCTCCTCAGATACGTATATATCCTTTCTTTTCTCAAATGTCTAGTCCCACCTCCGTCCCACACGTGAGGACACAACCTACCATTTTCGACTTTGGGGTTAGGTATAGGAGGAAACGTTACACTGAATGTAACGTTACGTATATAGTTTTATTGAATGAAAATTAAGAAGAGGTCAAGCTGAGAACGAGACACCAGAGTTCGACGAGAAACAAGTTAGGATCTTATGGTCTCGGGTCTCTTTTAACACTTCTAATAATTAAGATTTTGAAGTTATAAGACTCTGAAACGTACACTCTTTCCGACTTAGGAGGATTTTCCTTGTGCTGAACGGGTCCCTCCGGTGTCTGTACCAGAGACTAGAGGAGAGGTGGGGGTGTAAGGAGACAGTAAGGAGGCCGCCGAGACGATAACCCCGTCGTAAAGAAGGGTTATCCTCTATAAATATATATAGCATATAGTATATATACTATATAGTATATATCAAGTCAAGTCAGCGAGTCAGCACAGACTGAGAAACGTTGGGGTACTTAGCGTCGTACGGTCCGGAGGGACAGGTAGTGGTAGAGGGTCTCAAGTGAGTCTGAGTACAGGTAGCTCAGGCACTACGGTAGGTCGGTAGAGTAGGACCCAGCAGGGGAAGAGGAGGACGGGGGTTAGGGAGGGTCGTAGTCCCAGAAAAGGTTACTCAGTCGAGAAGCGTACTCCACAGGTTTCATGACCTCGAAGTCGAAATCGTAGTAAGGAAGGTTTCTTTAGGGTCCCGACTAGAGGAAGTCTTACCTGACCAACCTAGAGGAACGTCAGGTTCCCTGAGAGTTCTCAGAAGAGGTTGTGGTGTCAAGTTTGTGTAGTTAAGAAGCCGTGAGTCGGAAGAAGTGTCAGGTTAAGAGTGTAGGTATGTACTGGTGTCCTTTTTGGTGTCGGAACTGATCTGTCTGGAATCAGCCGTTTCATTACAGAGACGAAGACTTATATGATAGATCCAACCAGTATTGAAAAGAAGGTTCCTCATTCGCAGAAAATTAAAGTACCGACGTCAGTGGTAGACGTCACTAAAACCTCGGGGGGTTTTATTTCAGACTGTGACAAAGGTGACAAAGGGGTAGATAAAGGGTACTTCACTACCCTGGCCTACGGTACTAGAAGCAAAAGACTTACAACTCGAAATTCGGTTGAAAAAGTGAGAGG
>SJYO01029777.1:123378-318735 GCA_006410555.1 Capra ibex | reverse complement strand
TTAAAATTTTAGAAATTAAGAATGTACGCAAGGGTTTGTACTTGGGGGGAGGGTGGAGGGAGGGGTATCGTAGAGAGACCCAGTAGGGGTACGTGGTCGAGGTTCGTACGACATAGGACGTAGTCTGTATCTGACCGTTAAGTTAAGAAGGTACTATCATGTGTACAATCTTACAGTAAGAGGGTTTAGTAGGGTGGGAGAGGGAGAGGGAGACTCAGGTTTTCAGGTAATATGTGTAGACACAGAGAAAGGGACAGAACGTATGTCCCAGCAGTAACGGTAGAAGGATTTAAGGTATATATACACAATCATATGACATAACCACAAAAAGAAAGACCGAATGAAGTGAGACATATTAGCCGAGGTCAAAGTAGGTAGAGTAGTCTTGACTAAGTTTACTTAAGAAAAATTGCCGACTCATTATGAGGTAACACATATACATGGTGTCGAAAGAATAGGTAAGTAGACGACTACCTGTAGATCCAACAAAGGTACAGGATCGATAATATTTGTCACGACACTACTTGTAACCCCATGTACACAGAGAAAGTTAAGACCAAAGGAGCCACACATACGGGTCGTCACCCTAACGACCCAGTATTCTTGTTTATAATTTTCGTCGTTCCCTTTTTGTTGTTTATTGTGTGTTCCCCTATGGGAACTAAAAGTTAAAGTGTAGATTCGTGAGAGGTAAGGAATATAACGTCTTAGGGTCTTAACTTGTCGCACCTTACTGGGAAAATTTTCTCGTAAACAAGGTCTGCGACGTTGGACCTCCGAGGTAAGTGTAAAACTATCCGGCTTCAGGAGTTAGGACAAAACACACAGGTAACGTAAAACGTTTGTTTAGTCCTTAAGTCTCAAGAGAACCTTTGTAATTTTCCAGATTAATTGTAAACTAAAAGTATGGGTGTGTATGTTAATCACCTTCGGTTCATCCTTGATAAGAGGAAGTCCGTCTCATGTTGGAAGGACCAAAAGGTGACAGAGGTGACCGTCTGAATGACTTCCGTAAACTCAACTGATGGATCCTAAACTATATTAGGTAAACGAAGGGTAGAGGGGTGGACGGGTATGTCTTGTCACTTTCACTTTCAGCGAGTCAGTACAGGCTGAGACGTTAGAGTACCAGAAGGGGTACGGTCAGGTACCTTAAAAGGTCCGGTCTTATGACCTCGCCCATCGGAAATGGAGGAGGTCCCCTAGAAGGGTTGGGTCCCTAGTTTGGTCCAGAGGGCGTATCGTCCGTCAAAGAAATGGTCGACTCGGTGTTCCCTTCAGGTTCTTATGACCTCACCCATCGGATCGGGAAGAGGTCCCCTAAAAGGACTGGGTCCTTAGTTTGGTCACAAAGGACGTAATGTCCGTCTAAGAAATGGTTGACTCGATAGTTCCTTCGGGTCAAGTCAAGTCAAGTCAACGAGTCAGCACAGGCTGAGAAACGCTGGGGTACTTAGCGTCGGGCGGTCCGGAGGGACAGGTAGTGGTTGAGGGTCCCTGGCATGTTTCGTCTCTGGTTGTGTTCAGTTCCTTGACGGGTTCCAGTGTGTCCTTCAAAGACAGTGTCTGGTCTCGTCTCCGACCACAAGAAAGGTGATGGAGTAACAGTTGGACATCAACTCCTAGAAACATTACTCGCTAAAGATTCGTATTCCCGACACCAGTGTCGAGTCGAATAGGATGGTAGGTGTTTGAGTCGGTCTCAGAGGTGGGAAGAACCTAGAAACCGGAGTCGAAAACTCTAAAGTCTTAGTGGAGGCTTACCCCTCGTCGACGTGTCGACTGGCTCTGGTAGGAGGTGCAAGTATCCCTGCGGTTCCAGTGAGAGTACTTACTCTCCTGGTTGACGTCTCCTGTCAGAGGGAGGACTGAAATACGACAAGCATCGATTTCTGTGTAAGTTCGGGGTCCTGGGAGGTCCCGACGGCAAACTGAACTGAAAAAAAGTACGACGAAGGGGACAGAGACTTGGTTTGAGAAGGTGTAGAGGGGCCTAAAGTCAACGAAGAAAACAGATCAAGATTTCAAGTGTAGACACGGAATCGACTGAAAAACCAAAAGAAAAATTGAGTTAGGAAGTGAGGGGAGACGGGGTCAGAGGTCGACAGAACAAGGGGGGTGGAAGAAAAAAAATAAAGTAATCTAACTTAAAATGGTACTAAAGGAGAGTTCAAAAGATCAAATTAGACTACAACTGAAACACTGTCATAATAAAAGAAACTGGGAAGTGACATCGTGAATGGTAGACCGAGTTCTTAAATTTACTAAGAAAGACAAAGAGAAGGAGAGAGAGGGAGAGAGATTCCGACACAGACGCGGAGAGAGAGGGTGAAGACGACACTAAAAGACCGGATCGAGAAGAAGGAAAAAGGAAAGAGAAACGGCCAAAGAAGAGACAGTAAAAAGTAATAAAGAAATGGAGAGACCAGAGAAAGACAACCGTAAGAGAGTAAGAGTAAGAGAGAGAGAGGGAGAAAAGTCAGAAAGATGTGAGGTACCGTTAAAGTCTAGGAAATAAAAGAGGATCTCTATATACCCTATCCAAGGCCCCTACCGTTCTCGTCACCCTTTCGAGTATAAGAGTCAAGGTCAAGAGTAAGGGGTACCTCTCATACATCCTGGTAGACGAATGCTTTGGTACACACAAGGAGCGTCCAAGAGGGACGTAAAAGAGGAGAGAGTCTAAAGAACAGGAAAATACGAAGGGAAACCTTCCTTACTACGATTTCGACTTCGAGGTCATGAAACCGGTGGAGTACGCTTCTCAACTGAGTAACCTTTTCTGAGACTACGACCCTCCCTAACCCCTGTCCCCTTCTTCCCCTACTGTCTCCTACTCTACCGACCTACCGTAGTGACTGAGCTACCTGTACTCAGACTCACTTGAGGCCCTCTACCACTACTTGTTCCTCCGGACCGCACGACACTAAGTACCCCAACGTTTCTCAACCTGTGCTGACTCGCTGACTTGACTTTACTTGACTTGACTTGAACCCGAAAGAAGTATGACTTTTTTAGTACTTACTCTCAGTTCCCTGCACTTTATCGTCAGTAACAGACTAAAATTCTTGAACCCTCTCAAGGAATTGAAAACTATCAGTTCCCTGTAAAGGTAGGAACGTTTGGTACATGGGACTTATTTTTAATTTTTTGTTTTGTTTTTTTTGTCACCTTCCAATACAATGTCTCCCTTTACCCCTCATACGGTTTATCCACTTACCCTAATCCTCCAAATTTTAAAGTCAATACATTATTGATTCAGTACGGTAAACCGTAATCTTCATACTAGGTATTATTGAAACATACCTCTACCTCTGTCTACCAATGATCTGAATCACACCACAAATAAAATATTACATACGTTCACTCTTTAGTAATACATCATGTGAACGTTGACTGTATTATAATATAAAGTTGAGATAAAAAATTAATTTCTTTTATTTTTATTGATCTTCGTTCTTTTTCTTTTCCAATTCGATCTCTCCACTCTTCCTCAATCTACTACTTGTTTTTACTCACACTTCACAAAGTGTTTGGTTTTACGATTTAATAAAAAAAAGTTAAGACAGGGGAAAACTTAAAATCGTTTTATTAAAATTGAGAACCTTTTTCTTTACCCTCGAAACTTTTCTATCCTTCTTCTATTTCTTTCTCCTCTTTTAACATCAGTGAACTCAAAGACGATCACTCGGAACTTCAATTTAATCCCTCATTCGACTTTTGATATATAGTTCGATCGCCAACCTAATAATAACAGATAGAAAAACAGAAGAGTACATACCTGTGAGTTATTAATCATTATTAGTCTAGGAAAGGTTTACACTCTAGGATCATACGGTAGTAATAGTATTAATATAAACTTCTCGTTAAGTCACGAATCTTTACAAAGAGCGTATAGGACAAAATAAAATAAGTACCAGTACCAAGATTACTATTCCACTTTCCCTTCCCTACTTCCAAGATAGGACAGAGGTTACAAACTTAGACATCCAGTAAGTAAATCTCCGGAAAATGAAAATCCCCCTCCAACTCTTTTACTAACTCGTCATAGACTTAAACCGTGTCATTTGCAGAGTCTCCTATAGTATCATTTTACCCGGACACCCGTCATAGTCAAGTCAAGTCAAGTCAACGAGTCAGTACAGACTGAGAAACACTGGGGTACTTAGTGTCGTGCGGTCCGGAGGGACAGGTAGTGGTTGAGGGCCTCAAGTGAGTCTGAGTGCAGGTAACTCAGGTACTACGGTAGGTCGGTAGAGTAGGAGACAACAGAGGAAGAGGAGGACGGGGGTTAGGGAGGGTCGTAGTGTCAGAAGGGGTTACTCAGTTGAGAAGCGTACTCCACCGGTTTCATGACCTCAAAGTCGAAATCGTAGTAAGGAAGGTTTCTTTAGGGTCCGAACTAGAGGAAGTCTTATCTGACCAACCTAGAGGAACGTCAGGTTCCCTGAGAGTTCTCAGAAGAGGTTGTGGTGTCAAGTTTTCGTAGTTAAGAAACCGCGAGTCGGAAGAAGTGTCAGGTTGAGAGTGTAGGTATGTACTGGTGACCTTTTTAGTATCATACGTTTGACGGTTTACGAGAGTCCGGGGTCAATCGACCCACAATCGGAGGGTTCTATGAAGCTTCTTGCCAATCGACGTATTACTAGTAAAGGTGACAGTGAATATTTTTGGTTGTTGAAGAATCAGTGTCTGAAGCATAAAAGTAAGGAGTAGGTTCTAAACTTATATGAGTGTAAAAGTATATTCCTTTATCTCTACGTCTCTCCAATTAACCAAAGAATCCCAGTAGGTCGGTTTATTATCCACTGTAAAATCAAACTTGGATCCAGATGGACGAGTTTTTAGTAAAAAAGGGGTATTGTGTTGTGACAAACAGAAAGTCCTTTATCCACCTCCTTCTTTCCATTTTTATACTGGAGTATA
The DNA here is from genome assembly GCA_006410555.1 of Capra ibex. Taxonomy (NCBI): domain Eukaryota; kingdom Metazoa; phylum Chordata; class Mammalia; order Artiodactyla; family Bovidae; genus Capra; species Capra ibex. The sequence goes on along the minus strand of SJYO01029777.1, from coordinate 313,809 downwards.
GTGTACTAAATTATATATATATAAAAAATTAGTTAACAGAAAGAACAGAGAACGTTTTTACTAAGTAGTTGTCTCCTATTCTTAGTAAGTTGTTTACTTATTTACTTATTACTGTAGAAATGTTTCTAGTGAGTAAGACCTCCGTTATCTGACCAGGAAGGGGTGTCGGAGAAGTTCAAACTTGTAAAGTTCATCAAAACCCCCGCAAAACTTATACAAAATGTCCCCCTTTTTTTTTAGAATAGTTCAGTAGGAGTAGAATAGTCCTGTGGACGGCATAACGTCAGTTTAACGGATACTTATTAATTTTCGATTAAAGGTATTTCACTAAACGGTAGGAAATAACCAAGGACTTAATGAGAGTCTACTTGAAGAGGAATCTCCCTACAACCGACCGAAATTACATAAAATTCGGTGGGTGTTACCGGTTCGTTTCCAGGGGTCACAGGTCTTTTCCCCTACGTCCACGTTCTGAGTTTCGCATAACGACGAGGTCTCTCCCCTTCGTTCGGAAGATCTCGAATGACTCGACTCGTCTCGTGTCCTCCACCATCGTTTCGACTTTCTGCCTTCCGAATACCTTATTAACCTTCTACGACTTTCTGTGGAAACACTCTCGAACGAAATGTCAAAACTTCGGGGGTTGATAAGGTGTTTCAACGTTTCTCTTTCTCCCCCTCGAAGATCACGGTAAGAATTTGACACAGGTGAGACGGTTTCGACCTTCTCTAGAACTCAAGTTAACTAAACTCTTACATAGAGATAAAAGAGACGTCAACCCCCCAATAATTTTGTAAAGTTCATCCTTAGTTGATTAGAAAGGGATCGAAGGACTCAAAGAAAGGACCTTAAGAGTCCAAGGTTCCTTAGTAATATTATTATCGATCATTATAACTACTGAATGGTTCACGGTCCTTGAAAAGATTCATCAAATCCCTAAATTTACATAAAGTAGAAGTATTTGGGAGTACCATCTAAGATAATAATAATAAGGGTACATGATTCCTCCTTTGACACCGTTTTTCTTACATTCTTTGAATTCTAGTATGTAACCCAGACTTCGTCTTGACCTTAAACTTCCGACCTTCAGATATAAGAAATAGTATACGGTCGGACGGGGAGTTCATTTAACTTTTTCTACTAGGATAGAGATACACCCATTTTACCTTACGACATTAAAAAACTTCGTAACATTTGTAACATGTCCACATGTTGTAGTATGTTTGTAACATGACTGTGTAGTTGGAGGGTCAAAATGGGTATGGTAGGAGTGAGTGAGCAAGTAGATAGATGGATGGGTGGGTAAATGGATGTAAAAATTACACGACCCCTCCACAAATCTTGTAGGATGTCTCACCAACGTTTTTTTACTGGTTTTTATTCGGTTTAAGTTTTCATCGGGAATCAAAAGAGACCACACTTCAAGATCTAGCATGGTAGGAAGTACGGGTAATTGAAACCAACGAGTCTAAAGCTCTTAACACATTAATAAACGACCACCGCAAGACACGGAGTAATCGTTACAGTCACGTTCTCTGTCCGTCCCCCTTGACGTCGTTGCGAAAAAGTTAAGTGAACGCCCCATCCGACCGTATGCTGTTCCTCAAATCTGGAGGTCGGAAGTGTAAGGTCAAGACGAAGTCTGGGTCACATACTAGAATTCAACGAATTTGGGAAAGACGGTGTCAAAGGAGGAGTCATGAGAAAACGACACTACACGTGTCTCTTTTTCTTTACAATTTACTTCTTGGAGACTGAGGCAACTAGTTTATGTCACAGGTCTTATACAAACGATTTTGGTTAGAGGTCAAGGGTAAAAATCGTTGGAAAGGACTTTTTACCTTCCGGTAAGACTTACTCCAGCTACCTCACTCTTTATCTGGTCTCATTTTATGGTATTCTAAACCTACCCTTTCAGTACACCGGTGTCATAAAGTGATCATCTTTTGGATTTTTTTTTTACCAGAAAAATCTATTTTTTACTGATCACTTTATTCTACTTGAATACCAATCAAATAATTATCATTCTCTACTCTGAATCAACCCTGGGATTTCTGGAGTTTATTACTCAAATAAAGATTAAGAAGTATTCGAATAACTGTAAATAAAAATTAACTGTTTTTATTATTCAATTATCATAAACTTAGTTTTGACCTTAGTTATCACAGTAAGTAAATGTTACCATATTACTATTCTTGTTCCCGTAGGAAAAATTCTATGTGTTCACTTTTTTAATAAACCCCGAAGAATTCAGAGTAACGTATGACAATACAACTCTTTTTCGTCCCCACTTTATCTTGGTCTTTCAAAGACCGGAGGTACGACGTGCATGTTACGTTACGAATCGCGACTTTTCGTTCTCGGACTTCTTCTTTCGCAAAAGATAACGGTTGTGTTTGTCGTAACAGTCCTGAAAGTACAAGATCTCTTAGTGTCTACAGAAATACATCTTACTGTGACTTACTGTCTTACCAGAGGTACCTACCCTAAAAAAGTTATAGACACGATTGGTCACTCTACCTGTGATCAATGACCGACAACTCGAGAGTTTTATATCGATCTCACTAACTCCCCAGTTTAAAAATTCTAAAGTAATCCACCGTAAACTTATAAGTGTTACACAGGTGATCGACGAGATAACTTGTCCCAGAGGGTTAGTAGTCCGACGGAGACTCCTAAGATTCTCCCCTCTATTTACGACTAAGACCCGAATGTACATCCGCATCGAGACCCCTGAGATATAGACAGTGTGTCCGTCGTGAATTCACTACGGACAGGAATAGATGGGTTTTTTCACTGAAATGAGAACCTATTTACCCTCAGTTTTAAGAGTCAGGTGATTATAGTTGTCTTAGGTAAAATAGAACGAGTGTACTACTTTGTACTATTCCTTTAACTTAGAGGGATGGGGAACTTTGGATGGGAGAGGAGTCCTTAAATACAAACTTTCTTTTATCTTTTCTTGAGTATACGGGACCTATCTCGGATAAAAACCCCATGTTTTTGACATAAGAACTTTTGGAAAAACTTTACATTATTACAAGGAATTGTCCCACTTGTGTATACTATTCTCTCTGAGTAATTTTGACAGCGTCAATAATTAAATAGTCTACTCGATCGGAAGACCCTTACACTAAATCCCGGTCATTTAACGAAATTCATGGAGACAGTGAAGGTTTTACAATCACCTTTTTCTCTTGAATCTCAACTAAATCAGATTTTGAAAGGAAAATGTTCACCCCTTTGACCCCAAGTCTTTTTTACCTTACTGAGTAAGTCTCAGTCAGTGTTCACCGCCGAACACCATTTTACATCCAAAGGATTTAAGATCTGATTAAGGACAAGATTACGTGAGTCTCAGAGTGGACCCTTATAAGTGTATTCTTTGTTGGTTATGTAAAATATACTCACACGTTTAAGAATAATTGAGAATCACCTTAAACCTCGAGACATACGATTCGGGATTCAGACGTAGAGCCTCTTCCGTTACCGTGGGGTGAGGTCATGAGAACGGACCTTTTAGGGTACCTACCTCCTCGGACCATCGGACACCAGGTACCCCACCGATTCTCAACCTGTGCCGACTCGCTGAAGTGAAAGTGAAAAGTGAAAGTACGAAACCTCTTCCTTTACCGTTGGGTGAGGTCACAAGAACGGACCTCTTAGGGTCCCCGCCCCCTTGGACCACCCGACGGCAGATACCCCAGTGTGTCTCAGCCTGTGCTGACTTCACTGAATCGTCCTCGTCGTTCAGACGTAGATTGGGACTACCCTTTTTGAGGTTGGGAGGTATCAATTAACCACTATTGACAGTACACCCACCTTCTTTACCGTGTATATGGTTCATAACGGTAGAGACAAAAGTTCAAAAAAAACACCTACACGGAACTTTTTGTCCTTTTAGACCCGGTCATTTTAAGTATTTTCTATATAAATTCTTTCCATAATCCCCTTCTAATATCAGGTAGAAGACAATCGTATAAAATCCCTTTTGTAACTCTTCCTTTTATCATGAAGGGACCTTATTCCTTTGGACCTAAGGTCAGAGACCAGGTTAGATATGAACCACACACAAATACCTTTTCAATTAAATGAAGAGACTTCAGGATTAATGAGAAAACATTCGATATTTGTTTTTTGTTTGGTTTTTGGGTGAAGAGTTTAAACAATACTCTTCACGTACTCTAACTACCTATATTGGGAAGGTAACCCCGTTTCGTATACTATCCATGTATTATCTCATAGAGGAGAAAGAATACAATCAGACATAAGTAAGTGTTCAAGGGATTTGTACCTTAAAGGGTACTTTATCATAGAAGTAGTAAGTATAGGGTTCGGACATAAGTGGAGGTGTACGGTAGAATATCGTGTACCCCTATTTTTGTATCTCTTGGTAGTTTCAGAAATATTCTGGTATCGGATGTTGTTTGTTTTTATGTACTTCCCTTGAATGTTGATCCCATTATTTGTTGCGGTCGGGGAGGGAGGGGGGGTCGGGTCTAATAGACTCAGACTCACAGGAGACTCAGGGAAGAAACTTTCCAGAAGTCCCGTAAGAGTAACGACCTTTTCCATCCATAGAGGATTGACGAAAAAGGGGTTGACAGGAGGGACACACGAGGAACTATATCACAATAACTATAGAATGGTGGAGCCATAGGAGTGAACTCGTAGTGAACGTAATTAGATGAGTAGTAAAGTTTTTTGAAGTAGTTCAGGATATGAACCATGAATGGTTTCCCCTATACTACCACCATTTATGTCTGTGCCAGGGTTGCAAGTACTTTGAATTTAGGTTACTCCTTCTTTCGTTTAATTGACTCGAACCTCTTCACTTGTGTAAGAGTGGACACAAGAACCAAGGAACCTCATGGTGGTTGACCTACCCTCTCTCTTATCGGCAGAGGAGAATTAAAGGTGTGTAGTATTAGAGACGAGAACACGTGACGGTAGAAAAGGAAAGGGAAAATTACGTGTTAGGAACACTAATAGAACGATCTGAAAGAAAGGTTTGCTACGTGTCTGCATAGAGTGGTTCTACAAAGGATACGACATTCCGTAGTCGACACCGACACGGTAGCTGGTGGATTAGTCTCGTGTCGGATTAATGTCTGTACGACACACACTAAGAGATGGAACTAGTCTATTAGTTTCTATTGAGTAATGAGTCTATCACTTCCTCTTCCCACATAATACTCTCACTACGAGACGTTGTTATTGGGACTATCTCACACGTCCTATAGAACTACCCCCAACCCCTCCCCCTTTAAGACCCAGTCCGACTACGATTTGATCTGAAATTCCTTACCGGCAGGTAACTACTCTCGAGGTTTTTCTTCTATCTGACACAGTTTTGTTTTTTAATAACCGTAACGTCTATGACTAAACATATCTTGCAGGTTCGTTGTGTAAGAGAAAAAATTTCCTTCCAAGCGGACACGTCATAAACGACCGGTTGTGATAATGTCGAAATAAATCTAAACATACTTCCTTGGTAGACAAAGTCGAGTGTCCTCCCGGTCCAGACGTAGTGTCCGTAGGGGGGAGTTCCAGGTTAGTGTCGTGGACTACGTTTTCAAAGGACTACACTACGAACTGACTTTCGATTACTGTCCCTTGTGAAGTAAAAAGTTTCGCACGAAAAAGAGTCCTCGTTCACACGAGAAGCTACTAACGAAAAGAGGAGGGACGTCGGGTGTCTTTATCGTACTTCTCGTCTCTCGGACCCTTTGGTCCTACCAAGAGGTAAATAAGAAAAAAACATAAATAAGGAAGTAGTTATGTTATTTACGTACCACTATGGACGATAAACCCTACGACGTCTATAGGGAGACTAGTTCCGTCTACCCTAAAAGTTCTAATGTACATCTCTTTCCTCTGTTAGTTTATACGTGTCAAAAAAAAATTCTACATGATGGACCACCATTAGACACGAAACCATTTTATGTATCCCAGCTAATTTTCTCTCTCTGACCCACCGGTAAAGGGTAACACACCAGCATCTGTCTAAGAGAAATTCGACTCCGGGATTATAGTTCTTTAAACGGAACGTTTTAAGGCCACCTTACACATAAGGTTCGTCTCCCTTGTGGGTCTCGGTTGAAGGATCTCAGTCTTCAAGCGACAACACAAACTCCACACTCTTACGGTCACTCCGACCTCGTCTCTTACCATACTCCACTCCTACCTTACCGTCCGTTCCCTGTCCAGTGTATCCTGGTACTTGGTATCTTAATTCCCAAACTAACGAAGAGATACGTACTCAAGTTTGTAGTCTTACTTGTGGTAGACTAAGTCTACCACGGGTAGTGTCAACCTGAGGGTACTTTCTACAGACCGATACGAAGACGATGACTCAAAACGGAGAGATATTTACTCCTGGGTCCTAGTCCGAAATTTGTGAGGTTTTTTCTCTTTATATTATTTTATTCTAAACTTCGAGATGACACATAAAGACGTTTGGAAGGGACTGAAGAGGAGGGAAAGAGAGTCCGGTCTCAGCCATCGGAGGAGTCCTTATAATTACGAAGTCCATGAAAATACTATGACCCAACGATAATAGACAATTGTCTCGACGGTCCGACGAAGAAAGGAAACTCACATTTAATGAACTCCGGAGTCCAGTTACTACTCTGGAGAGACACGAGGGTCTGGACTCAGTCCCTAACTGGGTAACACACAGGAACCATTGACCGGGACCTGGTACGCAAGACAAAGTGGGCGACACTAACAGCGTAGTATCAAAAGGGAGATCCCTCGAGTCCCGGGTAAATAAAGAGACGGGAAAGGACTTGAAGACAGAAAAGGCCTTTGAGGGAATTTGGAAGACGTACCGTTGGATCCTACGAAGAAGAAGAGAGAGGAAGTGACCCCTAACCTAAACATAGAACTAGACTATCGAAAGACTGAGGTAGAAATGAGGACGAGGTACAAGAGAGTGTCAATAGAGGGGATGACGTTCGAAACGTGTAAATTAGGGTAGAACCGATTGTTTCATTAATATAAACTTAGTATGCAATTTTTGTAAATAACTTCTAGACAATACAGTCCGTAAAACTATCACCGTTAAGTTCAACTGTTTCTACACTGGTGATCCGAGTTCTTCGGTCAACCCCTATCTCAGACCATTGGTCTACATTATGTTCTCTTTATGATCTTGACCCTTTAGTTACCCTATATGTATCTCTTAGTGGTTTAAGTCGGATATACAACGGACATATCACCCCTACGTCTTACTTTGGTGTCTTTCGAAGGATCTCCTTCATAGTAGGTACCACTTTACTCTTAACACCCATGTCCATTCTCAATCGACCCTTCGTCTCAAACACCGTGGCTCTTCCTTCCGTTCACGAGACGTCCGTCCCGTTTACCCTTTCTCCGGAGATAGTCACCTATTTCGACCTACACAATGAGTAGTCTTTGTACTTCCCCTTGGTCCCCTAACGTCACCGATTGTTTCTCTTATCCCGCTCGTCTCTCTTCCTGTTCTCCTTTCTGGGACCCCGATCTCGAACCTTCCCGAATGAAATGTTTTAAGTGTAAGTCCTCACAAACGGTAATTTTATATATATATATATATATATATATAAACATAAAATTGACCACTTATTACCGAAATGATACAACACAACCAAACGAATATACAAGAGACCGTATATTACACTAAGTCAGTGTTAATATACATATAGGGGAGGTAGATCTCGGGGGATTTACATAAGAGCTAACTGACTGGATAAACAAATAAACCAACACACAGACGTACGATTCAACGAAGTCTCACATTGAGAAACAATAGGATACCTAACATCGGGACGTCCGAGGAGACAGGTGCCCTAAGAGGTCCGTTCTTATGACCTCACCCAACGGAATGGAAGGACGTCCCCTAGAAGGGTTGGACCCTTCTGGAGAATGAAGAGAACGTAACCGTCCACCCAAGAAGTGGTGATCACGGTGGACGAACCATATAGATTGCGTCTTAGAAGGTACGTCCTTTTGTTCATTACTGCGTAATTTCCAGTGCAACGAGGATCTGGTGGAAGGGAATTTCCGTCTCCCTCACCTGAGTATTAGAACCCCCCAGGACCCGTACCGGGTTTCACAGATGTTGTGTTCGTATTGAATAAACGATATATATCGAATCACCAGACTTAACACCCAAACTTTCAATCTGGTATGTCCAAGTTCCACTACGAATTCAGGAGACATACAGTTAACAGTCACGACTAAACCTCGTTTATTAATTCGGAGAGACTTGAAGTCAAATAAGTAGACATCGATCTCTACCAATATAATAAAAATTTCATTTCACTTTGAGTCCCGAATAATTTGTTCAGAGACACTAGTCGGAGGTGTCCAAATAAACTGAATAAAGTCCTCCCATAAAACGTCTTAATCTATGACGTTAACTTACTCATTCTTTATAGAGTTCCATTGTTTTGATCCTTTACAATCCGGACCGTAAAATGAGTTTAAATAAAGACATTTTTACACATACAAAATTCAATTTACGAGAAGTCAATTTCACTATACTGGGAGACCATTTCACAAAGCTGGGACGACAATGTGGTGGAAAGACTAAGCGGTACACCCGTGAGTGGAACTAAATTCTCCACTTCTGAATTCTCCAGTTCCGGACTCTCGTGTAAGTCTCGGTCTTAGACGTAAGACGTCCTCTTCTTAGTCTCTTCCACGTCTCTCCTGTCCGTCTCCACACCGTCAAGTCAATCTCCGTTACTATTCTGTCTATACTCCGGAGTTATTCTACTCCTATGTCCATAGTCGACCCGTTCTCTCTTCCCTACCTCCCCTTTTTTCCTCTTCTAAGTACCTGTCAGTGTCGATTCGTAAAATGGACAGTTTTTTTAATGAAACTGGACGTGTAAATCCGACATTTTTATATAGAAGTTAGTTCTTCTCGTCCCGAGAAAGGTTCCTGTTTAGTTCCGTCGTAGAAGACGAACAGAGTATTTTAATTAAACTTTGTGTGTGCGTGCGTGTGTGGGATCTCCGGACCTGTCTCACCTTTAGGAAAATATTGGAGCGTAGTAGAAGCAATCCACCCTCTGTGACTGATCCCTGAGGTCTAACCGACCTAGACTGAAGTTATTTTACTTTCTTGTGTACTTCGTCTCCGTATTTCCGTTATCTTGAACCGTCAAGATTAAACGGAGACAACGAAACAAAAATTTGGATACAATCATTAATAACAATATATCCTTATTTTTAAGTAAACATATGTACATAATTAATGAGAAAGTAATACGTAGTACTTTTCACGATTTGTCTCAATATATACAATAGATTAAATTGGGAGTGTTATTCATATCCTGTGTCCATGGTAGTAATCGGATTAAAGTGTACACTTTTTTCTGACTTTTCTCTGCAGAGAAGAGATATACAGGTAAATTTTCTATACGGAATTGTACCTTTTCCGTTCTTCTTTAACATGATCTTAATCAAATTTTCCTAATTTCAATCTAACGGTCAAGGTAGGATGGAATGGACACCAAGTCAAGTCAAGTCAACGAGTCAGCACAGACTGAGAAACGTTGGGGTACCTGACGTCGTGCGGTCCGGAGGGACAGGTAGTCGTTGAGGGTCTCAACGAGTTTGAGTACACGTGACTCAGTCACTACGGTAGGTTGCTAGAGTAGGAGACAACAGGGGAAGAGGAGGTTAGGAAGGCTCGTAGTCCCAGAAAAGGTCACTCAGTCAAGAAACGTAGTCCCCCGGTTTCGTGACCTCAAAGTCGAAGTCGTAATCAAGAAGGTTACTTATAAGTCCCAGCTAAGTTAGGAAATCCTCCCTGACCAACCTAGAGGAACGTCAGGTTCCCTGAGAGTTCTCAGAAGAGGTTGTGGTGTCAAGTTTTCGTAGTTAAGTAGTAACGAGTCGAAAGAAATGTCAGGTTGAGAGTGTAGGTATGTACTCATGACCTTTTTGGTATCGAAACTGATCTACCTGGAACAGTCGTTTCGTTACACAGACAAAAAACTATACGACAGATCCAACTAGTAACGAAAAGAAGGTTCCTCGTTCACAGAAACTTATAGTACCGACGTGAGTGGTAGACGTCACTAAAACCTCGGGTTCTTATATCTCAGACGGTGACAAACGTAACAAAGGGGTAGATAAACGGTACTTCACTACGCTAACCTACGGTACTAGAATCAAAAAACTTACGACTCAAAATTCGGTCGAGAAAGTGAAAGTAGTTCTCCGAGAAATCAAGGAGAAGTGAAAGACGGTATTCCCACCACAGTAGACGTATAGACTCCAATAATTATAAAGAAGACCTTTAGAACTAAGGTCGAACCTGTACCTTGTTGTCTGACCAAGGTTTCACCCTTTATTTATACAGTTCCGACAAATGACAGTGGGACGAATAAATTGAATATACGTCTCATGTAGTATATTTTACGGTCTGACCTACTTCGTGTTCGACCTTAGTTCTAATAGTCCTCTTTACAGTTATTACAGTCCTCTTTACAGTCTATGGAATGGACACCTTGGAGTACATTATGATCAGTGTGAAAAATTATAGAGGGTTAATATAGGTAAAGAGAGGTAGAGGTTGTGACTATGGGATTTCGCTTCGGTGACAATGTAAAACAAACCTTGAATGTTAGAGGGAGACAAAATCGTAAGATGAGATTGTGGCAAATGACACAGTAGAAAGGTTGTGAAATATGTTTGACGTGGATCTCACTAATATCTACCTTTCCATCGTTACTCCTGAGTACAACGAACGGTCAGACCTATCTTCTCTCAGAGTAATGGATTATACACCCTCAGTAGTCTAAAAACTCTCTCTCTTCATCGATCTAGAATGAGTACCACTCAAACTCCATACTATACGAGATATAACAGTTCCGATACCAAAAAGGTCACCAGTACATACCTACACTCTCAACCTGATATTTCTTTCGACTCGCGGCTTCTTAACAACGAAAACTTGACACCGTAACCTCTTCTGAGAACTCTCAGGGAATCTTACGTTCCTCTAGGTTGGTCAGGTAGGACTTCCTCTAGTCAGGACCCATAAGTAACCTTCCTGACTACAACTTCGACTTTGAGGTTTTGAAACTGGTGGACTACGTTTCTCGACTGAGTAACCTTTTCTGAGACTACGACCCTTTCTAACTCCCGTCCTCCTCTTCCCCTACTGTCTCCTACTCCACCAACCTACCGTAGTGACTGAGTTACTTGTACCCAAACCCACCCGAGGCCCTCAACCACTACCTGTCCCCCCGGACCGTACGACGTCAAGTACTCCAGCGTTTCTCAACTTCTACTGACTCTCTTACTTGGCTTGACTACGAGATATAACCCGAAGGGTCCACCGAACCACCATTTCTTAGGTGGACGGTTACGTCCTTAACGTCCTCTAAGTCAAAGTAAGGAACCCAACCCTTCTAGGAGATCTCTTCCGTTACTGTTGGGGAAGATCATTAGAAACGGACATTTTAAGGTAGATGTTGGATGTCCCAACGTTTTTCAGCTTGTACTGACTCGTGTGTGTGTGTGGTCGAAACCCACGGGACGTAGTACGTAGTTTAAACACGACCAGTGGATAAAGTGTATACCATTATATGTACGAAGTTCCGATAAGAGAGTATAGCAGGGTGAGAGCGGAAGAGGGTGTCTCAGGTTTTCGGACAAGAAATGTAGACACAGAGAAAAAGACAGAACGTATATCCCGGTGACAATGGTAGAAAGTTTAAAGTATGTATAAGTAAGTCAAGTCAAGTCAAGTCAGTGAGTCAGTACAGGCTGAGAAACGTTGGGGTACTTAACGTCGTGTGGTCCGGAGGGACAGGTAGTGGTTGAGAACCTCAAATGAGTTTGAGTGCAGGTAGCTCAGTCACTACGGTAGGTCGGTAGAGTAGGAGACAGTAGGGGAAGAGGATGACGGGGGTTAGGGAGGGTCGTAGTCTTATAAAACGTTTCTCAGTTGAGAAGCGTACTCCACCGGTTTCATGACCTCAAAGTCATGACCTCAAAGTCGTAGAAAGGAAGGTTTCTTGTGCGTCCTGACTAGAGGAAATCTTACCTGACCAACCTAGAGGAACGTCAGGTTCCCTGAGAGTTCTCAGAAGAGGTCGTGGTGTCAAGTTTTCGTAGTTAAGAAGTCGTGAGTCGAAAGAAGTGTCAGATTGAGAGTGTAGGTATGTACTGATGACCTTTTTGGTATCGGAATTGATTTACCTGGTACCAACCGTTTCATTACAGAGACGAAAACTTATACGATAGATCCAACCAGTATTGAAAGGAAGGTTCCTCATTCGCAGAAAATTAAAGTACCGACGTCAGTGGTAGACGTCACTAAAACCTTGGGTTTTATTAATTCAGACTGTGACAAAGGTGACAAAGGGGTAGATAAAGGGTACTTCACTACCCTGGTCTACGGTACTAGAATCAAAAGGTTACAACTCGAAATTCGATTGAAAAAGTGACAGGAAAGTGAAAGTAGTTCTCCGAAAAAGCAAGGAGAAGTCAAAGACGGTATTCAAATCACAGTAGACGTATAGACTCTACTTACTATAAAGAGGGTCGTTAGAACTAAGGTCGAACACGAAGAAGGTCGGGTCGCAAAGAGTACTACATGAGACGTATCTTCAATCTATTCGTCCCACTGTTATATGTCGGAACTGCATGAGGAAAAGGATAAACCTTGGTCAGACAACAAGGTACAGGTCAAGATTGATAACGAAGGACTGGACGTATATCCGAAGAGTTCTCCGTCCAGTCCACCAGACCATAAGGGTAGAGAAAGTCTTAAAAGGTGTCAAATAATACTAGGTGTGTCAGTTTCCGAAACCGTATCAGTTATTTCGTCTTTATCTACAAAAAGACCTTGAGAACGAAAAAGGTACTAGGTCGCCTACAACCGTTAAACTAGAGACCAAGGAGACGGAAAAGATTTTGGTCGAACTTGTAGACCTTAAAGTTCCATGGGGATGACGACTTCGGACCGAACCTCTTAAAACTCGTAATGAAATGATCGTACACTTTACTCACGTTAACACGCCATCAAACTCGTAAGAAACCGTAACGGAAAGAAACCCTAACCTTACTTTTGACTAGCAAAGGTCAGGACACCGGTGACGACTCAAAAGGTTTAAACGACCGTATAACTCACGTCGTGAAAGTGTCGTAGTAGAAAGTCGTAAACTTTGTCGAGTTGACCTTAAGGTAGTAGAGGTGATCGAAACAAGCATCACTACGAAAGATTCCGGGTGAACTGAAGTGTAAGGTCCTACAGACCGAGATCCACTCACTAGTGTGGTAGCACTAATAGAACCAGTACTTCTAGAAAAAACATATCAAGAAGACACATAAGAACGGTGGAGAAGAATTATAGAGACGAACACAATATGAGACATAATAGAATTTAAAAGAAAAATGAGATGGAAGTGGGTGAATCCACTTAAAAATACCAAATTGGTTATTCTTGGACGACATAACGTGTCCCTTGTCACGAGTTGTAAAACTCCGTCAACCTACCCTTCGTATAAAGCTCCTCTTGCCTATATACACACACATACCGACTCAACGAGACGACACGTGGACTTTGGTAGTGTTGTAGTAATTAATCGATCACAACAAGAACAATAAATCAATGATTCAACACAGGTTGAAAAACGTTGGGGAACCTCAGGTCGGGAGGTCCGAGGAGACAGGTAACCTAAAGGGTCCGTTCTTATGACCTCCCGAAACGGTAAAGGAAGAGATCCCCTAGAAGGACTGGGTCCCTAATTTGGGTGTAGCGGACGTGACCATCACCGTAAGAAATGGTGACTCTGTGGTCTCTTGGTGTCGATATGAGGTTACATTTTATTTTTCGATTTTTTATTTATTATTCTTTTATATGTACCGAAACACATTATGGTATGTCTGTAACCGAAGGGGGGACCCCGATCACCATTTCTTGTAAGGACGGTGACATCCTTATGTCCCGAAGGGTCCATAGAGTCTACCATGTATTAGAAGGACTTTACGTTCCCTGGGTCCAAGTCAGGGACCTATGGGTGAGATCAGAAGAACGGACCTCTTAGGGTATCTATCTCCAGGGACCGTCCAATGTCAAGTACCTCAGTTTTTCTCAATCTGTGTCGACTCGTTGAATCGTATGTACGTGTGTATCCCTGTATCAACGATAATGTTCCTGACTAAAAAAAGACAGTAAGTGGTGTTTCAGATACCTTCTAAAACTTTGTTTATGTACGTCTCACGGACTTCGAGAAATCTCCTATTGACGGAACTTTTATAATTAATTCTATTTATTCACCCGTTTGTCCGGGAAGGACAGAATACTCAGACAAAGGAAAAGAACTGAAGGTATTTTTTCTACCGAAAAATTTTTTAAGTCAAATAAAGGGTCCATGTTCGGGACAACAAACTTTATTCTACATACTCCCCAAGTAAGACTCCTCCCATAGTCTTTATATGGGTGATTGTAGTGAAGTACCATTTATCTTCTCCTTTTTCAACCTTTGTCACTGTCTGAAATAAAAGAACCCGAGGCTTTAGTGACACCTATTACTGACGTCGGTATTTTAATTTTTGAGGAAGAGGAACTTTCTTTTTGATACTGTCTGGATCTGTCGTATAATTTTTCGTCTCTGTAGTGAAACGATTACTTCCATGTATATCAATTTTGATACTATAAAGATCATCGGTACATGTCTACACTTTCAACCTGGTATTTCTTCCGACGTACGGTTTTTAATTACGAAAGTTTAACACCACGACCCCTTCTGCTCTCAGGGACCCTATCGTTCCTCTAGTTTGGTCAGTTAAGATTTCCTTTAGTTGGGACTTATAAGTAACCTTTCAGACTACGACTTCTAGGTTATATAACCAGTGGACTAAGCTACCCGACTGAGTAACCTTTTCTGGGACTACGACCCTTTGTGACTTCCGTTCTCCTGTTCCCCGCTGTCTCCTACTCTCTCAGTCTCCTACCGTGGTGACTGAGTTATCTGTACTCAAACTCATTTGAGGTCCTCCAACACTTCCTGTCCCTTCGGACGTCAGGAACCTTAACGTTTCTCAACCTGTACTGATTCACTGACTTGTTGTTGTTCCATAAGATTTAAGATTGAGGTGAAGATTCCGTCTTACGTTCTGGTCTCTCATGACTGTCCTTACTATTAAACCCATGTATCGTTAGGTGTTCCGAACAGTGTCTTTAGACGTAATAACATTCACAAAGCTCACCTATTTTCGGATAACAAGTTTTCACCTGGTCTCTTTCGATAGTTATAATTAATAAGGAGGGAATAGGAGTTGTAGAATCTACTTGTAATAATTAATAAGGAAGAAATAAGAGTTGTAGAATCTACTTAACGGGGATCTGGTTAAATCGTGATCTGAATAAGACACAACATAATCTATTTATAAAACAAAAATCTCGACAGAAGAGACGATTTAATTTTATTGTCTTAATTACGGACAAATAGTTCACGGCTGAAATATGGTTGGTGACCGGATCCCTATAATGTACATACATACGTGTAATTAAATAAAGTCAGTACAGACTGAGAAACTCTGGGACATCTGTCATCGGATGATCCGAGGAGACAAGTACCCTAAGAGGTCCGTTCTTGTGACCTTATCCAACGGTAAAGGAGGAGGTCCCCTAGCAGGGTTAGGTTTCTAGCTTGGGTGTAGAGATGTAGAGGACGTGACCGTTCGTCCAAGAAATGATGATCGTGGTAGAACCTTCGGGTAACGTACATTTACGAGGAAGTCAAGAGTGTTATGGAGACAATCTGTGTCATTAAAGTGAAGTGTGTGTCACTTCCACTCTCAGACTCTAAATTTAAGTGAACAAGTCTTGAACCACCCATTATGTACTTCTTCGGAACTAAGTCTATGTGTAGGCAAACAGATTATATGACTTAAGTCCCTAAATTTTTTTAGAATCATACAAAGTATCCCGGTTAGTATACATTGGTCATCTTTAAATAGTGTAGGTACCAGTTTTGACGAAGAGTTTTATAAGAAGAGTCAACCTACTCTTATTGTCTTGTCCATTATAGATACACGTTTGTGTACTAGGACCATCTCTACCTGAAGTGTGAGTCAGGAAAACAGACTAAGTCTGATAAAGAGATCCGGGACGGGAGGAAGGGTCGCGACGACGTGCGGGTCTCTGAACGAACCCTTCAATGGTAAGTTGTGTATAGGAGAGGAACCGAAGATTAAGGGTAAGGAAGGTATTACTACCCTCCTTAAGGTATCCTTCATCATTAAAGAGGTACTAGCCACTAGTGTCGTGTGTCGATTAATATCTTTATTTATTGACCACCGACCCTGGTAGACAGGAAGGAAACCGTTTGTGGAACGAAACGACACTTTAGTCACGGCGGACACTGGACGCCCGGGGAGTCTCCGTGTCCCAACGGGGGAGGTGTAAGTCTCCAACTGAGGAAACAATGAGGGTTCGGTTTCAGTGTTCGGAACCCGACAGTGTGCAGGGATCTCTCTCTGTCAATTACTTCGGTCAATGTAAGGACTCGAGAAAGACATCGACTCCTTTTTCTCTCGTCTCCGTCCCGGTCCCGGAGTCAGGGACCCCCAGTAACACTCGTGGTCCAAACACGTACCGTCAGTGAGATTACAGACAGAAAGACCCAGTTCCCGTTGTGTGTGAAGTTGAGTACGACAAGGGAGGGGGATCGTCTCTGTGAATCTGGACGAGGTAGGTCATCGTTGTACCTACATACTTTATAACAATCTCTAAGAGAGATGGAACAAGTGAAACCTTTGTCGATCTAGATGAAGTTAAGGGTCTGAAGGCTGATACACTATAATCTATTTAACAACATGACGAAACTCGGAGTCAAAGGAGTCTACGTTTACCCTCTTACCCTCTTTATTATCCGGATAGATAATCCCGACAAAATTCTTCATATACTCTGTATTATGTACCATTTATATCATGTATCCCTCGTGAGCTATAGAACACTGAAAGTAAGTAGTCTTCACCTGTGAGATCAATTTTATCTTGTCCGAGACAATAAGATCGAAGATTTCTGGGATTTCTTAGATATTTACGGGACTTTTATATAAAATTTTAACACGTACACTACTTAAAAGATCTCTCACACTGTGACACTGAATAATCTTCTTTATACATAATCTGGAAACAAGGGTAAAGACCGTGTCTCTAGGATTTTTGGAACCTTACACAGAAGGGACCACCGAGTCTACCATTTCACAGATGACGTTCCTCTAGGTTGGTCAGGTAAGATTTCCTCTAGTCGGGACACACAAGCAACCTTCCTTACTACGATTTCGACTTTGAGGTCACGAAACTGGTGGAGTACACTTCTCAACTGAGTAACCTTTTCTGAGACTACGACCCTCCCTAACCCCCGTCCTCCCTAACTGTTGTCTCCTACTCTACCGACCTACCGTAGTGGCTGAGTTACCTGAACTCAAACTCACTGACCCTCAACCACTACCTGTCCCTCCGGACCACACGACACTACGTGCCCCAGTGTTTCTCAGCCTGTGTTGACTCGATAGTTTGACTTGACTGTTACACCCTCTGGACCCAAGTTAAGGACCCAGCCCTTCTAGAGGACCTCTTCCTTTACCGTTGGGTGAGGTCATAAGAACGGACCTTTTAGGGTGCCTACCTCCTTGGACCATCCGATGTCAGGTACCCCAGTGTTTCTCAGTCTGTACTGACTCGCTGAAGAGATTGAGTGAGTGTTTTTACTCGATTCACAGAAAACAGTTCAATTACTAGGCTCTAATTTCCTGGGATTCCTACTCCCGTCCCTTCGGACCGTATGACGTCACTAACCCAACGTTTCTCAGTCTGTCCTGACTCGCTGACTTGACTTGACTTGACTTCCTACCGCCGACCGACGGTCGACTTGGTTGGTGGACTAACACACACACAATCATCGAGTCAACACGGACTGAGAAGTACTGGGGTACCCGATATTGGGTGGTCCGAAGAGACAGGTACCCTAAGGAGTTCGTTCTTATGACCTCACCCAACGGCAAGGGAGGAGGTCCTCTAGGAGGGATATTGGACGTAACGCCCGTCTAAGAAATGGAAGTCTCGGTGGTCTTTTCGGATTGATGGACTAATTTCCCAACCTTAAAAGTCAGGGTGGTGAGGTCCCTTCCCCTCTCTCCGACCTCCAACTTTATCAGTGGTTGTCCGTTAATAAAGTCCCCGAAGGGTCCACCAAGTCACCATTTCTTAGGTGGACGGTTACGTCCTCTGTGTCTTGTACGTCCAAGCTAGGGACCCAACCCTTCTATGGGACCTCTTCCTTTACCGTTGGGTAAGGCCATAAGAACGGACCTTTTAAAGTACCTGTCTCCCCGGACCGTTCGATATCAAGTCCCCAGTGTTTTCTCAGTCTGTGTTGAATCGTTGTTTTGTTCTTGTTGTTGTTCCGTCAGTATAGTAATTAGTACGGATATATTACTTCGGAGGTATTTTAGGGTTCACGTACCCCAAACTCCTCGAAGGTCCAACCACTAGTGTACTTCCAAATTCCTCTCACCGTTCGAGTCTTTTCTGCACTTTCAAGACACGGGAAAGACATATAGAACAGGATCTGTAAAGAAGTGTTTAACATAGGATAACATTATTTGACCACTCTTCACAATCAACGAGTCGACACAGGTTGAGAAACGTTGGGGAACCTGACAGCGGTGGGGTCCGAGGAGACAGGTACCTTAAGAGGTCCGTTCCAATGACCTTACTCATCGGTAAGAGAAGAGGTCTCCTAGATGGCTTAGGTCCCTAGCTTGGGTCCAGAGGACGTAATGTCCGTCTAAGTAATGGTAGACTCTGTGGTTTTAGTTATTTGACCATTAGATTATGTATTTTCCAAAGAGACTCAAGACACTCGACGAAATCGTTTAATAAGTTTAGACTCCTAACCAGCACCCTTGAAGATTAGATGTCGGTCACCAGTCTTCCGACCAACTGTTGGGTCTGAACACTGACTGTAGACTTCATCCCCCATCCCCCTGACAGAATATTCTGACTCGGGAAGTGGATAGCCTAGACTACGAGAGAGGTCCATTTGTCACAGTCTTAACTCAACTGAGTATCCTGTTGATTGACCACAGTCCCGTAACGAACGACCCCATTCCCTGGTGGTGGGATAGTACCACGTTAATCCACGTCTTGGGAATCCTCCACCTTCACTAAGTATAGAAATTAGTCTTAGAGTCACCGTAGGAGACTGGAGGAGGACGAAAGGGTCAAATCTCTACCCTTTGAACCTCCTTAAAAGGGGTCCAAAAAGCTAATCTAAAGGAGGACGACATTTTTGACGTGTGAGTCTCGGTGAGTCACAGAGAATGTCAGCCTTCGTAAGACTTAGGGAGACGAGAGGTAGAGGTAGTGGTTCTCTTGCTTCTTGTCCCGGAAATCATACAGAGAAGTGACGGAGACACTATCGTCAAGGGAGGTATAACCACGAAGAAATTAACATAGGTCTGTACGGAAGATGCTGGACAGACCACAACGCTGGTCATAACAAACACTCGGAGGACCATAGGGAATAATGTCCTTGTGTCGTTTGTAGACAATAATGAACTTGTGTTAAAGTGAATAACAAAGGAACCGTCTCTTGTCCTTGAATTCAGTTATTAAGACGATCAGAGTCATCGTAGATCTTCGAATGTTTTACTAAAGTGTAAGTAATAACCTAGAGAGGTATCCAGATAATTCATAAGTTCCGTTTTTTAAAGTAAGGGTAAAATATCTATTGTCTTGATTCCGAGTCACTTCTTCTTTGCAATCATAATTTAACCAAATTCTCTTAAGAAGGTGGTAGGTTATAGGTATTTGTATCTGGACATTTTTTGAGAACGATAATAAAAAAACGAAAACAAAACTACTTTCTTAAGGTTTTACAGGGTCCACCGGATGATGAATTTAGGAGAGATGGCAAGGGAAAGGGTCCTAATTAAGTTAATGTATTTATCGTATCGAAACTATAAAGTAAATAGAGATTCTAACTGAGGTATTTTTATATTGACTGAGGTATAGTCAAGTCAAGTCAAGTCAGCGAGTCAGCACAGACTGAGAAACGTTGGGACACTTAGCGTCGTACGTTCCGGAGGGACAGGTAGTGGTAGAGGGCCTCAAGTGAGTCTGAGTGCAGGTAGCTCAGGTACTACGGTAGGTCGGTAGAGTAGGAGCCAGTAGGGGAAGAGGAGGACGGGGGTTAGGGAGGGTCGTAGTCTCAGAAAAGGTTACTCAGTTGAGAAGCGTACTCCACAGGTTTCATGACCTCGAAGTCGAAATCGTAGTAAGGAAGGTTTCTTTAGGGTCCCAACTAGAGGAAGTCTTACCTGACCAACCTAGAGGAACGTTTTATGTACATTTAAATAAATATAAACATTTATATGTTTTATATTTATATATAAACGTATATATCAATTAGAGTTATCTTTCTTATAGAGTATTAAATTTTTCTTCATTAGAAAAAATTAAACCATAGGTTTTAAGGTCCTTAGACTTTTATCCGAAGTCCTCCAACTATTTGAGGACTCTGGGTTTGAAAATTCTTACCGATGTACCGTAATAACTATAAGGAAGTATATTTGTTCACTGAATCGTCGTCGTCGTCGACCTTTCGACCTCCTCTTTACTTATAACTGTCCTATTTCTTACGGATCCACCATTCTTCAAAATGTCTCCCTGATTTTCCCCGTTGTCTCCTACTCTACAAATCTATCGTAGTGGTAGACTTACCTGTACTTAAACTCGTTTGAGGTCCTCCATCACCTCCTGTCTCTTTAGACCACACGACGTCAGACACCCCAACGTTTTTCAGTCTGTACTGAATCGTCTATTTATTGTTGTTCTTCCCTAATTGTTTCTACTTCTTTACTACACATGTTTGGTGAATATAGTACCAAGTAAAACAGGTCTAGTCTTGGGATCTCGATACCGACAGTTAAGGAGACCTTTATCTACGTGGTATCTGATAAGGAATATGTATGTACCCGAGAAAGAACCTTCATAACGAAAGTGTAATGGTCCTAAATCTCATGGTGGACTCTCTCATCTTCTTAGGGAAGTAGGCAAGCGACGAAATAAGTAGGTAGATTATAAGTACTTCGTAACTGATATAATATATCGTGTAAACCAATTTTAGTACCTTCGTCTCCCTCTTCCTTTATCTGTTCTTTAGTTGTCTACGTTACGTTACTATTCAAGGTGTTATCTCCGTATCTGACTCACGATTGTTTCTTTCTCTTTCTGTGTTTAGTTCACCCTCCGACGTCTTTTACGGACCGTTTCCTTCACAACGAACTCTATTTCGAGTTCCCCACACAAATACAAGTTGTAATGTATAACTCCTTAGTCTCTCTTTCGTCTCTAAAGTCCTTCTTCTTTGTCGGACACATTTTTCGTGTCAAAACTTTTGCGGAGGAACGAGAGTTAACGGAGACTAAATTGGCGACGGGCGTGGGTGTTGATGTCCGGGACCAGGTAGAGGTGAACCGTAGTCAACGAAACGGAAGTCACTATTGACGGGTCGATCAAGAGTCCAATTCGTTGGAGAAAAAGCGTCTTTCATTAAGTAGGGTTGGTTATTTGAGGTCTTGACTAAGACGTACAAAATTTTATAAGTAAACGAGATGTCTTTCACAGTGGTGCCCCTAGACATGTCCTCCGTGAGTACTAGCTCACGTGTGTCCTACGGCGCACGAATGACTGCCGGTGAGAGTAACGATATCTCTACTGACTTCCCTCCGGGCGGACGTGACGGACATAAAAATTCGATGTAAATGTTTTATATTTCTAAGGTCTTTGTATATAATATTCCAATATGGACATAGAAAGAACGCGTCAGTCTTAGTCAGACTGGGTAAAAGACACACACACACACACACACACAAAATGACTTTCAGTAGATGGAGGAGATAAGAGATCAGAGAGTCTAAGAGAATAAGTCGGTGGTTTTTCGAGTCCTTCACTGGACTACCTTCTTCAGAAAAGAAAAAAACCAATCAAAAAACTAGGAGGTTGAGGGTCCAAGTCGTATCTCTTTACCCCGGAACTTAGTTAAAATTTTAGTAATACTTAAGGAACGTAAACTGAAAAATCACTCTCGAGTTTTTATAAAGTCCTAAAATCTCGTTATTAATCTGGATAGTAAAATCTGTTTACGGTGTATTAAACAGGTGAGGACCTCGTTTAGAACGAAGACCCATACTTCCCGTTTATAAATTCTTACTTTACTCTGACTGTGAGTGTACTTAATTTTTTGTTCACCAAATTTAGAAATTTCACTAAAGGGACCAAGAACGAGTAATCAGTTATAACGTCTCAGGGCACGGTTTTAAAACTCGTCAATGACGTAGAGTTTCTGGCATAGAAAAGAGGGGAAGAAGTAATAATTACAATTAAATATACTCGGAACTCCATTCGCTAACGATTACAAAGAAAACGCGGTAAAGATCGGTACCTCTAGTATTCTTCCTTTGTGCCGCAGATTAGGTACCGATAAAGAGGAAAGTGGACTCGTTGCACCCTACACGCCGAAAGAAAACCGTCCTTTATCACTCACGTCTCTCCCGCGAAACCCTTTACCGTTTATCTCTGTCTTCTGTTCCTGAAGAGTCGGTTTCACCATTAGTCTCTGAAATTTTTAATAAAAAACTGTTGTGTCTGTCATGAGGACCTTACGGCAAAGGAAAATCCGACTCAATGAGTCACTTGGTTGTGTCGTCTTGTTCTTTATTTTACAGTCCGTTACGTACTTTGTCTTTAATAAAGAGAAATGTGTAGAGTAAAGACTTGTTATCGACTCCGCCTGATAGAATCCTGTACTGGGTCTTAAAGTACACCGACCTTACCGTGGTCAGTGTGTGTGTTACTGCTTCTTAAACCTTCGACTTTACTCTGGGCGACGAAGTCACTACTACTACTGTCGTTGTCGTAGTCAGGTTATTGTTATTATCATGAATAATATATCATAAATGACTGTTATATGACCCATACAAAACCCCTAGTCGTTTGATTCCGACCACCCGGTCTAGGTCAGATACTGGGTAAAAACAACCCAGTTACTCGATTTTTACTAATAATATAAAATATCCCGACAATTTTTTTTTTTCCTTCCGTTCTTATAAGATATCTCTGGTATAACAAATGTTATGAATTCACTTTCACTTTCAGTGAGTCAGCACAGGCTGAGAGACGTTGGGGTACCTGACATATCAGGTACCTTAAGGGGTCCGGTCTTATGACCTCACAGCGGAAAGGGAAGAGGTCCCCTAGAAGGGTTAGGTCCCTAGTTTGGGTCCGGAGGGTGTAACGTCCGTCTAAGAAATGGTCGACTCGGTGTTCCCTTCGGGTTCTTATGACCCCACTCAGCAGATAGGGAAGAGGTCACCCAGAAGGACTAGGTCCCGAGTTTGACCCCAGAGGACGTAACATTCACCTAATTCATAAACGATAAATTGGGAATATCTTTTACAAACGGTCGGGACCATACATAAACATAAGTACATCTTAAACGTACAACAATTCAGGGATTCAGTAAAAACTGAGAAACTCTGGGGTACCTGACGTCGTACGGTCCGAAAAGACAGGAAGTCATAGAAACCCTTAAATGAGTTTAAGTACAGGAATTTCAACCCCTACGGTAGGTCAACAGAGTAGGAGACAATGGGGGAAGAGGAGGACGGGAATTAGAAAAGGTCGTAGTTCCAGAAAAGGTCACTTAGTCGAGAAGTGTAGTCCACCAGTTTCACAATCTCGAAGTCGAAGTCGTAGTCAGGAAGGTCACTCGTAGGTCCCGACTAAAGGAAATCATAACTGACCAAACCAGAAAAACGACAGACTCCCTGAGAGGTCAGGTCTGACAGACCTCAGAAGAGGTCGTGACGTTAAACTTTCGCAGTCAAGAAACCACATGTAGGTATGTACTGATGACCTTTTTGACATCGAAACTGATATACCTAGAAACGACAGATCCAAACAGTATCGGAAAGAAGGTACCTTATTAGATCTATGGTCCAATAACATATTATTTCTTAACACAACCGGAAACAGAGAACAAGAACCGTCCCTAGGAGATGTGAGAACTTCAAATAAATGTCACCCGAAGAGTCTACTGTAGACGGAAGTACGATTGTTCCAGTGAATACCAACTAAGGTTATATCCAAGTCCCATCCCCGACCAGTACAAACCTTTTGGTTGTACACTACTGGATTTCGACCTCTGTCACAGACCCAACGGTCCTCCTCCTACGTAGGACTCTTGAGTCTTAGAAACACAAACCCTGAAAGAGTCGGGATATAACCAGAAGTAAAATGACCAAGACTAAATGTAGGAAAATTATTTTGAAATTAGTATCATATCATGAAAGGATTAAAGACACTCAACAAGGTCTCTTACTAACTTGGACTCGTATACCACCTTTGAGGACTTGGACATCGGTCAACCAGACTTACCACTCTTGGAACCACTGGGTTCGAACACCGATCATAGACTTCGCTCCCGTTAAAGCCTTCGGACACGGTAATCGGACACTTCAGCCGTTATTGAGGTCCCTCAATTACAGTCTTAACGTAACATTTCCGTAATCCATAAAAGGGGTTAAAAATTTGTTATAAGTAGAACTTTCTTGAGATGCTCCACTCACGATAAAATAGACATAAATGTCTACTCCTATATGTCTGTGTCTGACTCATTAAATGGGGTTCTGTGTGTCAATCGTCCACCACCTCAATCCCAAGTTTGAGTCTAGTAGATCGGAACCTCCCTTGGAGGACTACGAGGATTTGAAGTAGACTACCTTCCTACCAACATCTCGACACACGAGATTCTGAACCGTAGGTAAGAGAGGAAAGGAGAAGAGAAACGGAACCAGAACTTCGAGTCAAGACTAGGACTTGGAATTGACCGAAGTATCTGGAATAACGGTATACACGGGGTCAAGACGACTAAGGAACTGAACAGGGTGCACAAGGTTTATGTCTCCGTCTAAACCAGTTCTCTTTTTATTACCTGTCACCTCATTCTGTCTGCATCCAAACTTATGACCAAGACGGTAAGATGGACTACTAGAGTTCAGAGTCAAAAGAGTAGGTATCTTGTCTTTGCATCTAATCACTTTATTATTTCCACATGTGTCCACAGGACTAACCTCGTTCCGACCACACTTTTAAAGAGACCGGAAAAATTATAAATAAACAAACATAACCCAGAATCAACGTTGTGCACCCTACAAGTAACACAGTACACCCTAGAAAGTAACGACACGTGTCGGAGAGATCACCACGGGATTCCCGAGTCATCAACACAGGACCTCTGAGGTCTCTCCCACCTGAAGTCATCGACGCCGAGACGTCGTTCACCCTAGAATCAAGGGACTGGTCCCTAGTTTGAGTGTACGGGATTGAAGGTTCCGTCTAAGAATTACTAACCTGGTGGTCTCTTCACGATTCTACAGAGACTGAGAGACTGAAAACTTCGACTCCCAGGATGGAGTCAAAGGTAGGTGTGTCCCAGATAAACCTAGGTACCCAAATGTACCCTCAACACTCAGGAGACTCTGTCAATGTTTTGACGGTCCTCCGACACCTCTTTCTACGTGTGATGTTTTCCCTCTAGTGTTCCTCCTAGATACGCAGATGACTCTTTCTTTAAGGGAAAGACAAGTAGTCCCCTCTTTCCTAGATCTCTCTGACCCGTTATCATGGACTTCCACTCACCTCTCTCTACCAAGAGTGTTCTCACAGTACTGAGAACTAATTGAGACAGGAACGGTTCCCTACGAGAATCGTACGCTCACGTGACCCTTCCTCTCCCCAGGTAGACAGTCGATTCTCTGTAACACAAGTAAAGTCGAGAAGGCGTCGACGTGTTAGAACGACCCACAAGGGGAGATTGAGTTTTGTTGTACCTTCCTTCCACCACCGAGAGAAGAGGGAAGTGTCGTTCCTTCTCAAACCTTCGTTTTCCCGGTCACTTTAGTCTTAAACGTGCAATCGTTACTCTCTCGTCGTTCGAACCACTTAAAGTTCAAAATAACACCTACTGACTTGACCTAAGATCAACAGTAGCAAATCAACGAGCCAGCACAGACTGAGAAACACTGGTGTACCTGACATCGGACGGTCATCCCTGGGTATCTACATGACTCTACTAACCCTTTTCCCTAACTCGATAAAGTGTAGATATAGACGTACCTAACCCCAGTAGACAGACCAATATAAAACCAATGTACTGAATGTGTATTAATCGTAAATTTGTAATTTTTTATATATAAAACGGGGAACGACCATAGACAGGGACAGGTAAAGAATCAAAATAGGTTGTCGATTCGAAGTAGGATCGACCCAGAAACCGGTTCTTAGTTGAGTTGCACCTGGGCGGGTACAACCTCAACCACGACTTTATTCGTAATTCAAATTTTAGAGAAGTTTAAAAGAAATGGGACTGAAGACAGTGAGAAATACGGTTTAAGAAATGATAGGTGGTGAGAGATCCGGACGTGACGTACCTCCCACCACCTATTGTAGATCGGTGCACACCGATAACTCGTGAACTTTACACCACACAAGTTAACCTCTACACGACACTCATATCTTATGTGTCGCCGACGGCCTCGGAATCATGTTTATTTTATTATATTTTAAGACGGAATTGTTACAAACATAACTAAAGTACAACTTTGACATGTACAAAAAATCTATGTACCATAATTTAGTTTATATAAAATTCTAATAAAAGTTGAAAAGGAAATAAATTTTTTACCCCGGTGATCTTTTAAATTTACAGTACAAACATCGAACTTAAACACCAAGTACAATATAAAAATCGTCTCACGACAATCCGTCTGACAAATGTTTACACTAGACGGGTAAGACGGGGGGATACTTTTCGGAATTTCCCAATCTGTTACCAGTCTAGGGAATGGTACTGGCCTTTTGAGACGCCTAGACCCGGGACAGACGAAGAGGCAGAGAGGGATACGAGGACGGGGTCTCTTAGTGAACGTCCGAGACAAAGAGGAGTAGAGACGTGGAAACGGGTCCAAAGGAGTCACCGAGCCCGAGGAGTCCTAACGTCTTAGGAGGACGACACGTCCCCTACGTCGGCTACACCCAAGCTAGGGACCCAGCCCTTCTAGGGGACCCCCTATCTTACCGTCGGGTGAGGTCACAAGAACGGACCCTTTAGGGTACTTGTCTTCTCGGACCGTCCGATGTTTCTCAACCTCTGCTGATTTCGTTGACTCGCACGTGTGTGTGTGTGTGTGTGTGTGTGTGAGTGTGAGTGTGTGAGATGTAGAAACGAGTCCGGTCAAAGAAACAGACCTCGCGGGCCTGAGGGATCTCAGATGGGGACCGCGTAGAGACACAAAGTCAAATCTGGAGCGGCAGGAAACCCACCTGGAGGGGACCGAAGGGCGTCGTAGGTCACGGACCGGGAGAGTATCAGGAGTAGTGTCGTAGTAGGAGGGACTCGTCTCCGAGACAGAATAAGTGACTACACGTTGCTTACAGATCCAATTACGGCCGTGTATCATCAAGGTCACGACAGTGAATGAGTAAATAAACAAAACCAACGCACTGATTCCTAGAATCAAGGGGGTGGTCTCTCACTCGGGTCCGGAAACCGTCACTTTTGAGCCTGAGAATTAGTTACCTGGTGGTCCCTTGAAGACATGACTATGACGAAAATTTGACTCCATGGTGTATGTGTAAAAACTTATTTATTTACTTAATCAGTCACGAGTAAGAAGATTTAGTCATCTCGTATAAACTCTACGAGTTAAGTAGTTACTCGACCACTCTCTCTAACGAAACCTCTGATTGGGACTTCTGAATCCAACGAATCTTTGTCTACAGACTAAGGTGAAAGTGGTCCCTGGTCCTTGGGGAAAACCGGGTATTCAGTTTAGACTTCAAATATTTCCTCCACCCAAGACCTCCGACGGAAAGAGTTGTTCAAGGATGTGTCGACCGTACACGGGGTCTTTCGGACCGTTCCTCGAGAGGAAGTTGTGACGGGAACGGTAACGTGAGATCTCATCGTTCCTTCGTTCCAGAAACGGGATTCTAAGTTTGGTCAATACAAAGGTCGTCTAGGAAGAGATGTACAACGACTGTCTTGTCCCCTAGAAAGACTGGACACTGAACTTTCGAAGACACCGTCATGGACGGGGTATAGGGAAGTACATACTGTGACTCCATAACCATAAGTGGATGGAACGGTAACACTTCTTAAGTTTTCATTTTGAATAGTCAGTAGAATTAGTACCGAATTATAGTTCTATACAAACCTTTGGAGTGACTTACTTAAGTCAAGAGTGTAACCCGTCTCATAGGGTCTTTAAGTTTAACAAGGGTAAGGGACCAGGTCGGTCGGAATAGATACGTGACAGGGAGGTCAAATAAATCCAAGTGGATATGCAAAGACGAAGACGAACCGAGGACGGACCTAGTAGGAGTATAAAAAAGGAATGGATTCCTTTAGAATGGATAGAAATTATTGAACCAGTTTCGATAAAAGGAGATACTTTGGTTTTATCTAGTTGAGTTAGGAGTTATTACAGAAGAATAGACGGTATTATAAATAATAGGAATAACAAGAAGAACCGTGAAGTTAAAACAGAATTACGTCAGAACCCTATAACTAATATAGTGACACAATCATAATAAATTGGAAAGCTTCCTAATACAGCACACAGAAGTTTATATAGTGTACGAAGGGCTCCCGTACCAGACAGAACGTATAGAAGTATCAGTGGACCTCTTGGATCGTGAACCCAGTTATTTAATAAAAACTGACTGACCACCCATTATTTTACTTTCATTCTATTATAGTTTATACCTAACTCAACCAATTTTATCTAGTTATTGAAATTTTTGACTATATAAGGATAAACTATCGTCTAGAACCAATCACCCTCCTTTTACCCAAATCTTAGTAGGTCAAAAGTCTAAACAAGGAGGGTGACTTAGTAAACTCACATATCAGAAGTGGGTTGACGACTCCTAACCCCCCCCCCACTTGTTTTGTCCTTTTACAACTGGAAAGTTCCCGAATTATAAGATCACCATCTCCGACTATTAAAAAATTTTATACATAATGTAATCTATCATATTCATAATACTTTTTTATTCCGTATCTCACAACTCCCTGTCTACAATATCAATACTTAAATTAAAAAAAATTATGTCTAAATTCAAGACTTGTCCGAGTTAATACATATGTGAACACACGATAACTCATGCAATTAATAAGATATTGAAGGAAAAAGATATTTTACCCATTTTTACTTATAGAGGAAGACGTAATTTACAACGTAATGTTACATATTTTAAGAACCTCGAAGACACCACCAGGTCTCCAATTCTGAAGTGGAAGGTTAGTCCCCCACGAACAAGTCAAGGACCAATCCCTCGATACTACGGGTCTGGAACGTCCGTTTTCTGGTTTTGCATTTTGTCTTCGTCATCACATTACTTACGTTATTTCTGAAACTTTTACCAGACGTAGTTTTTCTAGAAAAATTTTAATACATTTGAAGAACGGTATAACATCCGTAAATCATATAACACGGTTTATGTATTGATGTATTTTTAGACATCTCTACTTTAATGAGTGTATAGACGTATCAATATTACCACAAATGAAAAGGTAGAGACGTAGGACTTTACATCGGGGATACAATTCTGTACGAAGTCTACGGTGGTGGAGACACTTCAGAAGGAACTCTAGGAGGTTATGTTTGACCCGAGGAAGACACAAGGGGTATGGAGAACTCTATATAGAGAGGATAGACACATGTACAAATCGAAGGGACAACCGAGTCTATAATTTCTTAGACGGTTGTTACGTCCTCTAGACCCAAGCTAGGGACCCAGTCCTGCTAGGTGACCTCCTCCCTTACTGTGGGTGAGATCATAGAACGGACCTCTTAAGGTACCTGTCTTCTCGGACCGCCCGATGTCAGGTACCCCAGTGTTCCTCAGTCTGTACTGACTCACTGAACATGAAAGCCAAAGACTAGAAGGACTTCCGATATTTAAGAGATTCCTTTACGTTTAGTTTTGGTGTTACTCCATGGTGAAGTGTGGTCAGTCTTACAGACGCTAGGTTTTTAGACGTTCGTTATTTACGACCTCTCCCACACCTCTTTTCCCTTGGGAGGATGTGACAACCACCCTTACGTTTGATCATGTCGGTGATACCTCTTGTCACACCTCTAAGGAATTTTTTAACGTTTATCTTGATGGAATACTGGGTCGTTAGGGTGACGACCCGTATGTGTGGCTCCTTTGGTCTTAACTTTCTCTGTGTACATGGGGTTACAAGTAGTGTCGTGACAAATATTATCGGTCCTGTACCTTTGTTGGATCTACAGGTAGTCGTCTACTTACCTATTCTTTCGACACCATGTATATGTGTTACCTCATAATGAGTCGGCAATTTTTCTTAAGTAAACTTAGTCAAGACTACTTTACCTACTTTGACCTCGGCTAATATGTCTCACTTCATTCGGTCTTTCTTTTTGTGGCTATGTCATATGATTGTGTATATATACCTTAAATCCTGCTACCGTTACTGCTGGGACATACGTTCTGTCCTTTTCTCTGTGTCTACACATATTGCCTGAAAACCTGAGTCTCCCTCTCCCTCTCCCACCCTACTAAACCCTCTTACCGTAAGATTGTGCATATGATAGTACATTCTTAACTTAGCGGTCAGATACAGACTGCGTCCCACGTCGTACGAACCCCGACCACGTACCCCTACTGGGTCTCTCTACAACACCCCTCCTTCCACCCTCCCCCCAAGTACAAACCCTTGCGTACATTCTTAATTTCTAAAATTTTAAATTTTTTATTTTTTATTTATTTTTTATTAAGAGATTCCTTTTTGGGACCCTGATGACCTTAAAATATTAAAAACTACACAACGAATGAATGGTAAATGAGGTATAAGTTTTGGTTCAGGGTTCGTTGGATGGACTTTTCTCGGAGTTATAACGAGGGAAAAAGTTACCATGATGAGTTTATATTCGATAGTGGTGTAGAGGGAACTAGAGCTGGGACGTCGTGGGGAATTGACCAGATGAATAAAAGTAAGGATTGAAGAAAGTGAAATAAAGATGTAGTGTCGGATTAGATAGAAGAAATTTATGTTTAGATTAATTCAATAGAAAAAGAATTTGGGAAGATATCTGAGATTAATCTAAATCTTATTATACGTTCGAAGAATACGTTTCGGGAATACACTGGATGAGGATAGACGTAAAGTGTGGAATGTCGAGTGGTCGGAGGAACGAGTAACGAGAAGTCGATAAAAAAAAAGAGAAAATCAAGGGATTTAAAAGGAAAAAAAGGAGAGTTTCGAAAGATGGTCTTTGTTAGAAAAAAAGGAGATAAGAAACGGGTTTATTTTGATATCTAGGAAGTCCAGAGTGAAATTTTCAATAAGGAAATCTCTTCGTAAGACTTTAATAATTAGATTTAATAAGGTGGATAAGTTTTGAGTTAATAGAAGAAATATCAAGATTAGTGTTAATCAAACACCTAAAAGAAAAATCGGGAGTGACGAGACATTCGAGGTACTCCCGTTGTTGATATTCCTGTCTCTGAACACCTTATTTAATCAAAAATTTTTTCTGTAAAAAACTATGGACAGACCGTCCCCGATAATCAATAAACGATTGACTTAATTGTAAACAGACTAAAGACTTCATTAAATTTTCGTGAGAGTCGTAATACACATGTCTCTCGGCCACAGACATCTCCGAAAGTACCAAAATCGAAACCAAGAATCGTGTCTTATGGAAGGAGATGGGATGAACGGCGATCGTTGGTACATCGATCTTTGACTTCGGTAAAAATCGGTCAGAAAAGGGCTTTCGTGTAGAAGGAAAACGCAGGATAAGGTTATAGGAAACTGATTCATTAGACTATAGTTAACAACTAAAGACATGTCCTCCAATGTAGAAACAGATGTAAGAACTATTACTAGTATGATAAAATTAAATACTGTCCCTTACTCGGTATCCACCAACCAGTTTAGTTTATACAACGTACTTTTCTAATCATACATTTCTCCAAAGGTAATGGACCTTACTCTTTTGATTGGTCTACTTTAAAGTGTACTTCTTTACATTTGTGGACGGTGTTAAGTGGATCTTTTATGTCTTCTGTCTTCTTGTATTCAATTTGAGTCGTCCCCACTTTATCCGAACTCCGAAAGTCGACCGAGTTTCACAAAGTCCTTATATCATGTACACCTCTGGTCTTTTTTATATAAACGAAGTCTTACTTAATTATCTTCATCTTTAACCTCTGATCTTCTCTCCGAAAAGGTAATCCACCGGTCTGTCGGACCTGATTTATTTATCAAATCCTGCATTATTATATACCTACTATAGACGTTTCCCTCTTCTGGATCTTCCAGTGGTCCTTCCACTACCCTTATTTTCGTACTTTGACCTCATTGTCTCTACGAGTCGGAATCTCTCTCTTTCTCCTGTATTCGTACGTTATACGTATAGTCGTGTTAACTTTCTCGTCTTGAAACCTTAGGAAGTTTGTGCTTAAGTTTAAATTTGGAGAGATCAAAAAACTATATACCGGGACTTGGAATCGAAAGAGTAGACTCTTTATCCATATAGTTAAAGTAATTAATCAATACTCTCATTTTATTCTCGTTAATCTGATCTCCGGTTCTACATCGTTAATAGTTTATTTATAATCTGAAGTAATAGTTACAATTACGTCTATTTGAATATTATCTTACTGATTCGGATTCTCCTTAACTCGAGGGACAGGCAGATCCTTAAGTTTGTCTCTAACTTACTCGAGAATGACCCCCATCCTCTCACACCTTCTTTAAGTTATAGGTTATCTTTTGATGTGACTGAAGAATTAGACTAAACGACAATAAAATTTTCTTGTCATAAATTGTGATAATCCAACTGAGTAACATTTTCTAGGACTACGAGTCTTTCTAACTTGCGTTTTCCTCTGTCCCCGTCGTCTCCTACTCTACCAATCTGTCGCAGTGGGTGAGTTACCTGTACTTAAATTCGTTTGAGGTCCTCTACCACCTGTCTCCTAAGACCGTACGATGTCCGGTATACCAGTGTTTCTCGACGTCTACTGAATCGTTGACTTGTCGTTCTTGTTTGTCATAAGCCTCACCTCTTCCCCCTCTTCTCTCTCTCTTTCTTTCTCTCTCTATAGGTCAGAAATTACTCCACTAAGGACTGAAAGTTGTACGACACTGGAAACATCAGGAGAGTAGTAGACTTTATATAAAGGTTCGTAAAATGTCTTGTGAATAAATGGGGTAAAGGGAGTTGGAGGGAACGGAGTCTGTTCAAGTATAAGGTACGGTCCGGACATACTCTGGGAACTCGGAGTCTCCGTCGTAGGATTGCGTAAGTCTTCTCGGGGTAGAGACCTCCTAAACCAGGACGGACGGAGAGGGAGGAGAAGTCGGGGAGGGTGGACATTACCGAAGTCAGTCGTTTTAGTGGGACCCCTGTCTATTCCGAGAGCATTGGGCACCGTTGGTCGACGGAAACCTATCTTTTACCGAAAGGTATTAAAGTATTACACGAAGTCACCTCCCCCGTCCTCTTCTTTTACCCTTTTATTTATTTATTCAGACCGAAACTTCCGACAACGTGAGTGTGGTCCCTTACTTCCCAGGATTATCAGAGGTTTAACTAATGTGGTGGGAAAGTATCCCTTTAGTGAGAGGGAAGATTATTTGAGTCTTTCCGGGAGGAAGGACACACTAAGTTTTCTTGGGACCCTGATGGGTATAAGATTAATAAAAAAATTGTGTTTACACCGTCGGGTTAAACCTCTCTACCCGACTATGGTTGAGATTCAACGGGGGTGTATAAGTCTGTCCGGGGTTACGATGACTTTTTAATAAAGGGTTTGCTACATGGAAGGACAACGGATAAATTAATCAGGGGTGGTGGGTATACAATATTTAGTGTCTTCATTCTTGACTTTCTCCGTACCTGTCAATAAAACAAGTTATAAATTGACATAAAGATCTCGAAGCACCTACCTTTACTAGTAGGTTCTATTGATTCCAGTCACTATCGATTCCTTCCAGACCTTGGGTCCAGAGGACTAAACGTCATATCATAAGAATAAAAAAAAAAAGAGAATCTGTTACAACATATGAAGAAGAAATCGAAACGGGGGACTTATGTCAAAGAGAAATAAAAGTTTAAAACGATTTAAATTATCCATCATCGATTGACTTCTTCTACTCATATATATATAGATCATTAGATCGAAATTATTATTCATTATTTTATTATTATTCCACTATAAAATGTAAATAACTTGGTACAGTAACAAGATTCTGAAACACGAGTAGATCCTAAAGTCACCGAAATTTTTGACTAAAGACTTAAAAGTTGGCTAGAGAGTGACAAAGTGTTTATAAACTAATTTTATAGTAAAAATGGACAAGTAAAAAGAAAGTTATTTAGGAATAACTCCCGTATGAAACGTGTCTTAGGACATCATCGAGAAAGTTTTAGTATTTTATTAGATAACGTTTGCTATTATTGTTCTTCTTACTATTCGTTGTACATGGGGTTTACAATATTCAACGTAAAATAGTTTTACTCTCTTGATACTAACCGACGATTTAATTGAACAAAATAAAAATTTTCCATCGTAAGTTCAAGAAAAGAATTGGACCGAGTGAACTTTTTCTCAGAAACTATAACGGTCCACGTAACGTCTTTCTGAAGATAAACTTTCATAAAAGACACAAGAGTCCTGTAGTATAGGATAGTATTTTTACATTGATTTTTATTTATCCTAAGACTTCAACTGGGTGTTTGTTACTAGTAAATCCTAAAGAGTAAGGATATAACAAACAGTTTTATTGATTAAAAAAAGTAAATCCTCGATCGTAATTAAATTTTAAACTACAGGGGTAAAAAATTTTCTCAGGAATGTAAAACTTACATGTAGACTTTACAAATGTCTGTTTTATTATATCACTCCCCATAGACGAAGGTTTTTTTTACTCCAACACCTTCTCCTTTCTACTTCGTCTTAACCGGTAATCAACTGAATGACTTAGACTCATTACTCACGGATTCCCAAAGAATACGGTAGTCAAGATAAAAACAAATATAAACTTGAAAAGGTAATATCTTTGTAATATAATTTTTGTTCAGAAAAAGGGAGTGGTTCTCTGAAGTTTTGTTCATTTGTCGTGTGTAAACCCAAATATTTTATATACACATAATCATTTTACGACTCAAAACAAAACAAAATAGTAGGTCTGTGACCCATGTTAAACAAACGTCAAAACGAAGGACACCCACGACTTTTGGTACCGCGATGTAGTTGTGAGTCTTGACCCCCGGCGGTCGTACTGTCCGGTGCACAATGTCTTTCCTGTTCTCTTCCGGGCCCCCAGATACCGAATAGATTCTAGTACGTAGATCAATCCCTGACTTGACCGTACGACTGGTACAAAGGATCGACGCGGAGTAGACACCCTTTTCGTCCGACGCGGAATTGTTCAAGTTGTGGACTTTCTTGTTTTTCGACGCCAGGACACTACCTAACACTTACTCCAGAGGTGTGTTGTCCGGAAAGGATTCAGTTTACCGTAATAGTATAAAAACGGTCGGTCTCCAGGTACCGACTGAGGGACGTAAAATACTGTAGTTTGTGTAATTATCCGTTTTTCGATAAAGGACACGTTTGTATCCAAATATCCCCTTGTTAGTTGTCCGTAAACTACATCCACTACCGTTTGTTCTCGATAAACAACTATAAAAAACACAATAAAATACATGAGGTACACACAAATACGTTAAAAAAATGTAATTGAAGAAATTTATATAGAAGGTCGGTCGATATATTAACCTAAAAGAAAACAATATTCTTCACTTGTATTTAATGCGGACAACCCACGTCTAATCCAATGTCCTAAAAAAAGAGAGACAGTGACAGTTTTGGACCCACAGTCTTTCGAAATTATAAATTAAGTCCGGATTAATCAGAGACAACCCGGGTCCCGTGAATCGCTTTGGACTGTGGTCGGTATTTCAGTTCAAGTAAATCTCTCGTATTAATGATCAATAAAGATATGACGTTATTTACGGGTATAATCTCATCGGAAGGAGGAGTGGGGGACTAAAATGTTCATTTAACTTTTTATTTCTTTTTCTTTTCGGAACCAAGGACCACTGTCACCTGTTTCTAATGCATTAAACCAAGACCGAGACTGTAAACACTCTATTGAAATTCTTGAACGTTCATATATTTTTATCTTCGTCTCTACCGACTTATTTGGACCTCTTCTACCTAGAGATTGTCCAACAATTTCCTTCAATCTCTAAGTAGTCCTATTTAACGACGGGTACGTAAGACTTTGTAGGACTTTTATCGAAAATACATGTCGACTGATCAGTAAGTCTCTTACACGTAACTTTCGAATAATACCCGTCTATAAGTATGATTCAGAATCCCAACGTTACTATTTTATATTTCTACAGACGAGAACCCCGCATGTAAAATCGTTCCTTGGTGTCTTGAATTTAGTGTATAAATTAAGGAAAAATGTGAACATTTACAACGATATCTTCTCTCTGCATCTTAACTTAACTACGAGCTTCTTAACTACGAAAACTTGACACCACAACCTCTTCTGAGAACTCTCAGGGAACCTGACGTTCCTCTAGTTTGGTCAGCTAGAATTTCCTTTAGTCAGGACCTATAAGTAATCTTCCTAACTACGACTTCGACTTTGACGTTATGGAGCCGGTGGACTACGCTTCTTGACTGAGTAGCCTTTTCTGGGACTACAACCCTTTCTAACTTCCGTCCTTCTCTTCCCCTGTTGTCTCCTACCCTACCAACCTACCGTAGTGACTGAGCTACCTGTACTTAAACTCGTTCGAGACCCTCAACCACTACCTGTCCCTTCGGACCGTACGACGTCAAGTACCCCAGCGTTTCTCAACCTATGCTGACTCACTGACTTGACTTGACTTGACTCTCCTAGCAATCTACGATACTATCGTCCCATTGGACTGGGATTGACCCTAAAGTTTTTCGAAGGGACTCAACACCTGTAAAATTGATTCTAGACCTCTTTCTCTTTCTCACTTATCCTTACCCTTATCTCTCTCTTCTCGTGTCTCTTCACCTTGTACAAGTACCTTACTCTCTTCCAGACTCACTACTGGGTCGGTCTCGAGACCTTGTACTCTCCAACTTCCTCTACCTGTCGTCTACTACGTTTGGGACTACCAGATACGATTACCGGACTAATTTACTAATTGACGTACTAAACGACATCTTACAACTAGAATCAACCACGTTACGGACGGAATAAAGGGAATTTTTGGACTGGATAATATGCACGTAGTTGACTCACTTAGGTAACTTAGTTCACTTACTACTCATCGTTAGTGTATCACACTGTAGGGTTTGAGTGTAAGGTCGTGACGAACGAAAGAACGAGACAAAATGTCAAGTTTTTATGGCATAAGGATATCCTGCCCCAGGAGCCACGGTAGTGGATTCCGGTAGTGGTTTCTGTGACGGTAACTCTGGATCCCTTCGAACGAATCAGGTTTAAGAGGGGCGATGATACACGGTCTCGACTTTGTCTTTCTCTCCGACAGTAAGTAAGTCTTTCCCCCAGACTTGTGTCCTCGGACCCGGACCTCTTTGTGTAGACTGAATTTGAGGTGTCGTTGAGAAAGAGCAGAAAGTAGTGGAAAAGGGAGAACAGTAGGGTAGTTCAGAGTAAAGTCAGGATCTGAAAGAGACACTCCGAAGGACCGATAAAACGAGAGTACTCGGAAATATTATCGACTTTAGATTTACTGTATAAATATTAAACTGAGAAGTACGGGTAGATATCAGAAAATAAAACAGACTACTATAGAAAGAAGAGATTTATCTCGTATATAAGGTACTCTCGTTTTTGATACACAATAAGGTGGGGGACGGGGGGGTGGGGGGTGGGGACGTAGGTCTTGTGTTTCGTGTCCTCGTCGAGTTATTTGTCAACAACTACTCAACTAGGAACCCTCTTTGACGTTGAGAGACCGGACTCCTTCTTGCTAAGAATAGAAGGAAAAACAAATGGATCTTCTAGTTTTTTAAGGGTAATCTCCAACTGGTGTCGACTCAACTAGTCTACTTATCACTAGGGTCCCATCTTCCTAGACTAAATAGGAATTAAATAGACGTTCTGGAAAGAGTCGGTCTTGGACCTCGTTAGAGTCTACTGGAAGACTTCGTCGGGAAGAACTACGATAGCTACCGAGAAATTACCAGTTTAAGTTATTTAAAGGGAGTCGGGAGTCGGACTGAACTTAGAGGCTTCGTAAAGAGTGACAACTCGACGGGGGCGGGGAACGGGGAATAAAAAACCTTAAGACCGGAGAAGGTAGAATCGTGTTCTTACAAGCTAATACTAGGGTAAAAATAGAAGACCTGGAAAGATATACACAAAAAGGTGGGTTCAAGGAGGAGGAAAATAACCACATGTTATAAATTTGTTTTATAAACATCAAATTTTTCATTTTATCAAGTTCAAAATTTTGCTTCAAGAGGTGACGTGAAGAAGGGTCTCAATCGAAGAAAGTTAAAAAAAAAAGTACTAAAGAAGTTTATAAAGAGAGATAGGACCCTGTGTTCCCGTACGACAAAGTAAACAAATATTTTTACAAATCGACTGAACTTCAGTATGAGACTTTCTGCAGACATAAGATTGTACTAGACGGTCAATTTTAATAAAACAGGTAACAAGATTATATAAATCTAGTTAAAATATAAATATAAATATCAAGTCTAATAATACTGTTATATTTATAACAAGTGTCGACTTCATGTATCGTACGATCCTAACACAAACACAAGACACACACACACACACACACATACGTGTATATATTTTGAAGGCCTTTAATTTTACTTTAGAAAAAAATACGTAACCAATGAAAAGACACAAAAATAGTGATTAAGTCACAGTTGGTAAAAAGAGTTACATGACTTTATGTAGTCCATTGTGATCAATAACCAGGAAAAGGAAAGTGAAAAGAACGTCGGTACTGGAACGTCGGTAAGTGGAGGAGACTAGCCGTGATAACCAGTCGACGGGTGTCGAAAACTGGATCCTGTAAGGAGTCAACAATATGACCATGAACGAAAGTGGAGAAAGTACAACCTAACGGTTAAAGAACGGATACGCAAGGAGTTTGTAGGAGGTGAGAGGAATTTTTGACATGTTTTACTAATTCAAAAACACAATAGGGGACCTACAGATTTTATAACAATAATAATAATTTATTACCAAACACATATCTTAAGAGCCACACTTTACTTAAAGAAAGTCCTAAAAATTCTATGATGTGATGACAGACCGTCTAAGGTTATAACAAAAATCTTTCGGATTACGGTAAGATTAAGGGTCAGGAAAATATATACTAGATAAAGTATAAAGAACCTTTGAAATTGTTATAAACTAAATAAACAGTACAAGACTTTAGAATATTACTAATATAAAACTATAACACCCGTAAGGTACTCGGGAACAACTTAATAAAGAAACCATTTATGGAAGAAAGGTAAAACAGACAATAGACGTTGAATGAAATCAGTCTATAATCTAAAAGACATAATTAGAAGATAACATAGAAAATAAAGGATAAAATATATATAAAAAGATGAATGAAAGACTCTCTAAAAGAAATGAAATTGTAACGTAGTAAGAAAACTCATATATATATATATGTGTGTGTGTGTGTGTGTATATATATGTATATATGTGTACGTAGGTGTATAAATTAAAAACGAAGACACAAAAGTTAAAAGTTCTAATAAAAGGAAACGACATATTATAAAAACGTTGTAAAACACATACAAAGTAACTGATTTATAGAAAAAAAGAGTGTTTCCTTATTAATATAAAAAGGTCCGTAAAGAAACACGATAAATGTAATAAAAATAAAGGACCCGCAAGGAAAACATTATATGTAAACAAAACTAGGGAAAGTATTCT
Organism: Capra ibex; assembly: GCA_006410555.1. Classification (NCBI taxonomy): domain Eukaryota; kingdom Metazoa; phylum Chordata; class Mammalia; order Artiodactyla; family Bovidae; genus Capra; species Capra ibex. The sequence goes on along the minus strand of SJYO01029777.1, from coordinate 273,742 downwards.
CGAAATTAAAATTTAGATACAAAATAAATATGGATACTAGGGAGATTAGACAGACAGAGTGATTCTTCACAGGTGCCTCGTTACGTATCTCGTGTAGAACATGTGAACACCCGAGATGACTTTCCACCACCTCTATCTTAAACTGGAGATATAATTGTCTACTGACGATTGCATTCAGAGAAGGAAACCTGGTCAGTGAAGGGGTCGCTACTCACAGACCTCTTGTATTTGAAACAAAGGTCCTAAGACCTTCGGTTCATCCCCGTCTGAAGGTTAGTTACATACACAGAAAGTACGAAACGAAACACAGATCGGAGTAAACACGGAGCACAAGGACTCTTACCCGAAGGGAGTATCGAGTCAACCAATTCTCAGACGGACGTTACGACCTCTGGACCCAAACTAGGGACTCAACCCTTCTAGGGGACCTCCTCCCTTTCCGATGGGGAAGAGCAGGGAGACTTAGTTGGTAATTCTCTGATTCAAAGGACAGAACGAAATATTTTCGCACTGTCTGAAAACTTCAAAAAGACTCCTAGATTGACGAGTTATCGACTCGCTGACTGTGTGTATGGGTTGACGAGTTATGTATGTGTAAGCGTAAGTTGGTTGGGAGAATAAATGTCAAGATGGGTAACGAGGACTGAAGTCTCAACGGATAACGGACTGAGAAGGTCTAAAGGTGTGGTTAGTGAGTCGGGAGAGACTACCCGAGTCACTGATGAGTGGGTGTCCGAAAATGATAATATTAAGGTGACTGTAAAGAGGAATAGATCGTTGGGAAGAGAGTAAGAGAAAATACGGTATCTAAATAAACAAAAAACCAGGTAGTCATAGTAAAATAGTAAAATCCTCCCAAACTTTTTCTAGTTCCTTTTCAGATACAAATTAGACGATACAAATTGGGGTTCAGATCAAAAGAGAAGGTATAAGAAAAAAAAAAGGAAACGTGTCCGTAAATCAGTATGACACGAGTCTTTATGGAACATACGTATCAGTGCCGGGTTTGGGTAAAGTGGTTTGTATGTCAAAAGAAGGTTAATCTTGAGTCTACAAAACGTTTGTAGAGTTCAAATAAGACAGACTTTATTCAACTTGTGTAGTAGTAAGGATTAGTGTTTTATTTGAGAACCAATTATAAGTCGTCGTATTTTGTTTTCTCTTAATTAGTAAAACGGAAAAATTACACTGGTCACCTTGAACGTTTCGGACATAGTCTTGTATAGATAAGAAGGAACAAGTTGTTCACTAACTGCACACAGACGACACACTTGTGACCGACTATCTGTTTATTCTGTAAATCAGACACGAAATGGTTTCGAGTGTGAGTATTTCCTTTGTTTTTGTATTAGTCCTTTAACGGTACATTACACTATTTATATTATTACCCTCCTTTGTGTCCCCAATATACACTGCCTGTTGAAGGGTCTCTGGTCGTCGACTCTCCTTATAACTTCTTACTAATCTGTAAGAGGTCCATAATTTCTTGTGAGGATCGACATCCCCGAAGGGACCACCGAATCGACCATTTCTTAGGTGGACGTCACGCCCTCTGGACGCAAACTAGGGACCCAACCCTTCTAGTGGACCTCTTCCCTTGTTGGTGGGTAAGGTCAGAAGACCGGACCTCTTAAGGTACCTGACATATCAGGTACCCCAGCGTTTCTCAACCTTTGTTGACTCGTTGAAAGTGAATCGACATCTTTGTCATACACGTTCAAGATACTACGTATTTCGTTCACACCAAGTAAGTCTCCTTACCGCTCATTAAGTCAGAAAGATCTCGGACTTCACCTTCTCGACGCAACCATCCTCTTACTTGGTATTTGTTTAGGGTCCGATGGGTACTACCCGAAACTGATGATAAGATTCCTTAAACTCACGTACGGGTCTGAATTAAAGAGGTAAACAACTCCTTGTAATTCTTCAGAAGGTCTGACTACAGTCTGTGAACGTACAAATATAATTATATTCGCGTGTGAATTTATGTACACGAGTGTTTGTATATGTGTAAGTGTACATAGGACACTTCCGGTCTAAAAACCTAAGAATATAGGGGGTACGAACCGACCCATTACCATAGACCTTCGTTTACTTCCCTTCCGTCTTTACAACCCTACACACCATATTGTATCCGTTTCTTAGTGTCCAACGGTTATCTTAGACAAGGTGTACAGAACCACTCTTAGTCGTTTTACATGCATAGACCTCTTAGACTCTGGGGTTTCCTTGGTTCGGGTAGAACGATTGTCAACCTAAAAGATTAATGTTACGTATCATTCGAAGAACCAGGACCCTGACGGTAAGCTTCAGTGTGTCCGGAAGAGTCCACTATTACGTCTCTCTCATCCATGGGACTCACCTTAGTAGGAAGGCTGAGATCCTTTCTTGCCGTGAGATTTCGTTTGTCTGTTTTACCCAAAAGGACAAAAGACTTCAGGACTTTTACTTTATAAGTTTGGACCCCCTTCAAGAATAGTCCTTTGGTACTCCTTTGTAATGCTTATTAAACTTCTACTATTTTCTCATCTGGTATACACACCTGTCGAAAAGTATCAGTATTTTATAAAAGTTCGGGTCGAAATTAAACTGCGAATGTTGTTTCATTCGACAGGCAAGGTCCTTCGATTTTAGAAGAGTCCTGGTGTGTACATCTTACCTACGGGGACTCGAACTCCACCTTAGGACTCAGAGTCTAGATCACAAGATCTTAGATGGGTAAAAAAGGGGTCACAAAAGAGAACGACCCACATCCATACATGTTCAACAGAACCCGACACTCCTAAGTCCTACCCACTACGAAAGGAGTAAAAAAAAAAAAAAAAACAGTCGGTACTATCGACTGCGGTCCTGGTAAAATATTCTGTAAGGCCTCTGTCAAAGACGTTTACAGTATTTCAATAATCTCGAATGTACGTGACCGGAAGTACTGTCGTCTGTCGTTCCCCAATTTCTACCCCGTCCTCCCTTCCATTAACTGTACACCCGGACAACCAGAGAGGGGTCCGGTAGACCCTCGAATTTATCGGTTGTCAATTAATTTTTATTTGACTGTGAAATGAAATTCCTATCAAAATTATTGGTAAATATTTACAATGTAATTTTTAAGTATGTGACAATAGTTGAGGACGATTCCTAAATGTCGTGTTACTTCCACAATACTTACAAAATATCCATGGCCCCTTTTCCGAGAAGGACATCTCTATAAAAGTCTTCTGATAAACAGAAAAAGTCCGGTATTACATTCACGAATTCTGTTGTCGTCGAACACCTTAATTTTCGTCGAGGGTTTCAAGTCCGACGCTAGAACAGGTACATGTAGAATTGACCAGTGTCGAGAAAGGAAGCAACGTCACACAAGAATAGTCTCACACAAGGTTCAGCACTTACTACATCCCTCCTTTTTGTTCGACCGTTGTGGTTGAGTTTTACTGGGCTCACTTTGGTGGTGGATTTTCTAGAACGTACAGTGACCACCTCTTTCACCCGTCTTTGATTTCTATGCTGTATTCTTGACTGACCTTTCAATAGGATAGACCACTGGACACCTAAAACGATTGGGTTCATAGATAAAGACGAAAACCTTTAAAACAACATGACACTTCGTGACCTAAACATAGAAGAGATAAAGTCGGTGTATGATCCTCAAACACATTTAAGAGATGTACAAGGTCTATGTCGAGAAGCTGGTGTTCGAACCTTTATGCACCCAAGGAAAATGTTTACCGTTGAGTCGTCTTCAATCCGAGTTTGATCCCTGTTCAGAGAAGGGCGACGATGCAGTAATTTTTTTTTTAAAAAAAGTTCGTCCTCGGTACTTCGACGTATATAACACCCTTGACTCCTTCTTTTGGGGTTTAACAGACGTAGTCTCAATTGTTCAACTTTCATGTAAAGTAACAAGTACCCGATGTTTAATGTTTGTAGTAGAGAGCAGACAGATCCCAAATACTACAATGTGTTTACGTACTGACCTAAAATTTCGGGACCTATCAACGGAGGTCACCACCGGGTTGAAAGGTCCATTTCAGTTTCCTTGTCTTTATCTTTAGTCACCGTGTAAAATTTTTTTTAAAAAACAACAACAACAACTCCTATAGATTCAAGACAAGAGAATCGTTTAAAATGAATATGCTGTGTCACAATAACTGAGAACAGTGGTTCAATGTGTAGTCTCGGAGTCTTAGAACTTCGACTTTTCACATGGGAAAATGGTTGAAGACGGACAAAGAGGGTAAGGGGTCGAGGACCGTTGGTGAAAAGATGAGATGAAAACACTCAGACTTAAAAAGAAATTCCAAAGTGTATATTCACAATGGTACAATCAACGAGTCAGTACAGGTCGAGAAACACTGAAGTACCTCACAACATCGGGTGATCCGAGGAAACAGGCACCTTAAGAGGTCCGTTCTTACGACCTCACCTAACGGTAAGGAAAGAGATCCCCTAGAAGAGCTGGGTCCCTAGCTTGGGTCCAGAGGACGTAACGTCCGTCTAAGAAATGGTAGACTTGGTGGTCCCTTCGGGGTTTCAAAATGGTATGTCATTTAAATCAAAATAAAGAGATAAAAGGAAAATCAAGATATTCATGTCCAGTCAATAGGCTTGAAGAACTATCCCTTGAATACCTGATGTAAGTCAAGAATTTCGGTAAGATTGACTAGTTTTACAGTCGTCCTTGGATGTCAACGTCTTTGTACTAGGTTTGAAATAACTGTTATTGGATTTTCCTGAATTATACCCTTTACTCAAATCTACTTGTAGTCGAATAAAAAGTCCGTGGTGACCAAAGGGTCTACTACCCTTTAAGAGTGAAATGCAGTGGCCTCGAGTATTATAGGGAGGCAAACATTGGTAAGGTAAGAGACCCCCTTCAACCGGACACACCGAAAAACATAGATAGTCTATCAAAGGACATAATGAACACTGTGTCTCTCACGTTATAAGGTGAATGATAGTGTACGATGTATGTGCATAGACCTTCAGAATAGAAAAGAGATACATACGAGAAAACAAAGTCTTACAGATCCTTTACGGGAATGAAAAAAGTCTAAAGTTTTAGTATAGTAAATTTCCAGCTAATCCGTTTTCAGGACGTGAAGAGCCCCTTCGTCTTTCTGACTCTTCTCTCCTTCAGTCTGACTCTCGTTCGTACTCTCTTTGTGTCCCTTTTTTCTTCTTACACTCCTGCTCTCTGTCTCCGACAACAGGTGTCCTTCCGCTCCCCTTCCCTCCCATTTGTCTTTCTTCTCTGTCTCTGTTCTCCGTCAAAACGGTCAAAACCTTGGTCAATTTTATTACAGACCGACAATGTTCTAGTCGAGACCTTGGGTCTTCCAACTTCAGTGAAATGTTGTGTCAACTTTCTTGTGTCCCCAACTCAGACACGACCCGAACGAGATGGGGTCACCGGTTCGGGGACGGTGTACAAGAAGGAAGTCTTGTAACCCTATTCGTGTTTGGTGGTGGGAGGTATCCCGTTACGGAAGGAGTACTATAACAGTATTCTTAGTTTACTCTATTACTCATATTGAATTTTATCGTGGGATATTCGATGTGTAAAAGTATACATTCTATAATGGCATTTTCATCACGAAACATTGGGTAGTAAAAGTATACGTCACACGATAGTAGGTAGATTTTTATTTAATACCCCTGTTATCTTAACATACACTCCTTTGTTTTCGTTACTTGTTATCTATAAAACTTGGTAGGAGGTGTGAAGAAAAGTAAAAAGAGTGTAGAGAAGAGAAGTAAAAGGGATGGAAGGAAGACTCTAAAACGAACATTTCGGCTAAAAGGGTAACGGTAGGTATCCGACGATGAAACAAGAAATGTTTAGATATAGACCCTCCGGTTTAAGTGATTTCGTCTGTGTCCTCCCTAATGACGACAAGACCGAAGTTTTTTCAAACAAAGTAAACAAAGTAGGAAAGTAAGTTTGCACGACCTAGTCTGAGGGTGACGAGGAGTCGGAATAGTCGATGGTACAGACAGTGCGTAAAAGTCCGTCACGTCTTTTGTCTTCGTGAACGACGACCGACGTAAGAATGGCCGGAGAAGTGTCTACGTCTTTACAACAGAAAAGTCACTTGATAGATTTGAGGAAGGGTGAGTGTGAAAGAGTGTACCTTTGGATACCTTTATATGGTATACCTCCGTAGAAACGTACGTAACTTTTTATTATTAATCGGAAATTGTGAGTCTTCACAACTTAAAAATGTTAGGTACTGAGAATTCTATTCACCTTCCTGACGACTTGAACCTGACTCCTATCTTCGGACTTAAAGAAAGACAAGGACGGTCATTGACCGACGACTGACACACTAGAACTCTGTCAGTGAAGAGCAACGGAGATCCAAAAGGTTTATACTTCAATTTCTCTCCTTGAGTCACCCCCTGTTTGGTAACCGTTCACACAACGATGAAGGATGAATGTTCGGGCGTCTTCAGTTAGATTAATTATTATAATCTTTAAGATATATAAGTGGTTGGTAAAACCCAACTTACGCAGACAGGAGGGTTTAAGTATATTACTTTAGGATTAGGGCGTTACACTAGAATAATCCTTCTCCCCGGAAACCCTTCCCTAACTTAGTACTCCTACCTTAGGACTAAGGGGTACGTAGGAGTTCTTGCTAAGTCACGGGACTATTCTCTCTACGACCTTTCTGGAGAGGAATAAAAGGTCCACTCTCGTGTCACTGCTCTCTCGGTAGGAACTAGGATATCTTGGTACTCTTCGTTTATGAACACTAAATTTGGTAAGTCGACTACCATAAAAACAGTACCCTTGGGTTTATTTGATTTTACGGTTGAGACATTACGAAGTCTGTCTCTTCTTACCTTCTTAAGTCGAAACTTGATTTAAAACTTGTAACTCATCTTTAGATGTCCGCGTCTACCTACATTCCGTAGGGTCTACTACAGGTCAGTATCCTGTCTCGTAGTATAAGTCAGTAAATAAGTTGGTAGGTTGTAGATAACACGAGTCGACACAGGTCGAGAAACGTCAGGGCACCTGCTATCGGGTGGTCCGAGGAGACAGGTACTCTAAAGGGTCCGTCCTCATGACCTCACCCATCGGTGAAGGATAGAGGTCCCTTAGAAGGACTAGGTCCCTAACTTTGACACAGAGAACACAGAGGACGTAAGTATCCACCTAAGAAATGGTGCTCACGATGGACCCTTCGGGTGATTACTTCGGGTGAATGAACATGTTTTAGTGTTTCATTTACACGTTCAGGTCTTTACTGGTCATGTTTCTCCATTTACCCAGAGGTGCCAGTTCAGAGGGCACCGAAATCAAGGGTATGTCTAAGAATGGCAATGGTCGAACCCAACACTGTGACGACGAACAAATAAGAGGTAAAACAATGAAAGACGACGACGACGATTCAGCGAAGTCAGCACAGGCTGAGACACGTTGAGGTATCTGCCGTCGGGTAGTCCTAAGGCGTAGGGACCCTAAGAGGTCCGTTTTTGTGACCTCACCCAACGGTAAAGGAAGAGGTCACGTACTTTCACTTTTCACTTTCACTTCAGCGAGTCAGCACAGGCTGAGAACCGCTGGGGTACCTGGCGTCGGGGGGTCCGAGGAGGCGGGTACCCTCAAAGGTCCGCTCTCGTGACGTCACCCGCGGTAGCGGAAGAGGTCACGTACTTTCACTTTTCACTTTCACTTCGGCGAGTCCGCACAGGCTGAGAACCGCTGGGGTACCTGACGTCGGGGGGTCCGAGGAGGCGGGTACCCTGAGAGGTCCGCTCTCGCGACCCCACCCGCGGTAGCGGAAGAGGTCGAACACACGAGTCGGCGAGTAAACAGAGAATGAGAAACGCTGAGGTATCTGACATCGGGCGGTCAGAGGAGACAAGGGTCTTAAAAGGTTCGTTCTTATGACCTCAACGGTGAAGGATGAGACCCCCTAGAAGGACTGGGTCCCTAACTTGGGAGTAGAGAGCTAGAGGACGTAACCGTCTGTATGAAAAATGGTTGACGTGGTGGACCCTTTGGGATTATACAGATGTGTGTGTGTGTGTGTGTGTACAGTAATATACATATGTATGTCACATATATACCACCCGACGGTAGACACCCCAGCGTGTCTCAGGCTGCACTGACTTCGTTGTGTCGTCGTCGTCGTCGTATATATGTATGGACGACTCCGACGTGTAAGGCGGAGACGAGGTAGACGGGACGTGGAGTGTGTCTGAATCCCGAAACGTCTAGAAGATTCTACGAGGTAAGCTAAAGACGGAAGGACGAGGACGTCAAAAGAGACGTGAATCAGACGTGAAACCGAAACCTAGGGTTGTCGAAAAACGCTTATTTGGGTCACATATGTTTCTACCTCTACCCAATAACCACCAAAAGAAAAATTGGTCTCATTGGTACCATTCCTTTTTATAAGGAATGTCACTACACTGGAGACTCAAAGTATACTAGTGACGCTCACTGGTGTCTTTTGTCTCTACATCCACATCCAATCGACTTCCTCCTCTCTCTCACCAGGTAGGTACCATCTTTCCTGAGTCCGGGACCTCAGTCTGACGATGGACGATCGACACCTTGAAACCTCCTCAACAAATTAGAGAGACTCACACCTAAAAAAGTAAACATCTTATTTCAGGTTAAATATATGAACAACACTCCTAACTAAACGTCCTTGTCAGATGAGTTTAGATCGTATTACGGGCCATAGGTCAACGAGACAATCACCATCACTTCATAAAATCACGGTCGAAGAGCATCCACCTAACTCTTGGATGTACTCTGGAACCCTCTCCCCTTTTAAAACTGTCTACAACGACTTTTTCGTTTCCTTATCCCTTAATATGACTCTTTGTTTTCTCATTGGGAGGAGGGATTTGACTCTTCAGAACCCCTAGTATGAACGAAACGACTTCTCTTCTTTATTCCCTTTTCCATCAGACGATTTCGTACTGTCTGTGTCTTAAATATAATGTTCACGTTGAAAAATTTATAAAGGTAACACCCTATATTTTTAAAATTTATTTTGTAGACGGTCGTCTAATATGAGAGAAAGAAGTCAAGTCAAGTCAAGTCAGCGAGTCAACACAGACTGAGAAACACTGGGGTACCTGACGTCGTACGGTCCGGAGGGACCTGTAGTGGTTGAGGGACTCGAACGGGTTTGAGTACAGGTAACTCAACCACTACGGTAGGTTGGTAGACTAGGAGACAGTAGGGGAAGAGGAGGACGGAAGTTAGAAAGGGTCGTAGTCCCAGAAAAGGTTACTCAGTCGAGAAGTGCAGTCTACCGGTTTCATAACCTCAAAGTCGAAGTTGTAGTCAGGAAGATTACTTGTAAGTCCTTACTAGAGGAAATCCTACCTGACCAACCTAGAGGAATGTCAGGTTCCCTGAGAGTTCTCAGAAGAGGTTGTGGTGTCAAGTTTTCGGAGTTAAGAAGCCACGAGTCGAAAGAAATATCAGGTTGACAGTGTGGGTATGTACTGGTGACCTTTTTGGTATCGGGACTGGTCTGTCTGGAAACAACCGTTTCATTACAGAGACGAAAAATTATACGACGGATCCACCCAGTATTTAAAGGAAGGGTCCTCATCGCAGAAAATTAAAGTACCGACGTCAGTGGTAGACGTCACTAAAACCTCGGGTTTTTTTATTTCAGACTGTGACAAAGGTGACAAAGGGGTAGATAAACGGTACTTCACTGCCCTGACCTACGGTACTAGAAGCAAAAGACTTACAACCCGAAATTCGGTGGAAAAAGTGAGAGGAGAAAGTGGAAACAGTTCTCCGAGAAATCAAGAAGAAGTGAAAGACGGGATTCCCACCACAGTAGACGTATATACTCCAATAACTTTAATGAGGGCCGTTAGAACTAAGGTCGAACACGAAGTAGGTCGGGTCACAAAGAGTACTACATGAGACGTATCTTCAATTTATTCGTCCCACTGTTATATGTCGGAACTGCATGAGGAAAAGGATAAACCTTGGTCAGACAACAAGATACAGGTCAAGACTGACAACGAAGGACTGGCCGTATATCTAAAGAGTTCTTCGTCCAGTCCACCAGACCATACAGGTAGAGAGAGTCTTAAAAGGTGTCAAATAACACTAGGTGTGTCAGTTTCCAAAACCGTATCAGTTATTTAGTCTTCATCTACAAAAGACCTCGAGAACGAAAAAACTACTAGGTCACCTACAACCGTTAAACGAGAGACCAAGGAGACGGAAAAGATTTTGGTCGAACTTGTAGACCTTCAAGTGTCAAGTACATAATGACTGTGGACTGAACCTCTTAAAACTCGTAATGAGATGATCACACACTCTACCCACGTTAACACGTCATCAAACTCGTAAGTTTCTTGGGTAAATACTTTATCCCAGGTTTAGAGGTCACCTTTAGACACTTCTTTCACCTCCTTCTACTATCTTAGAAAGAAGGTTTTATTTTTTCTTTTGTTTTCCTTGTCCAAGTTTAAAATCGGGTAAAAGTAGGTCATTTATTACTAATCGGGGTCGTACATTCAGAAAACTAAACCTAGGGTCTTAATGAAGATGATCTATGTCGATGTTAAATGACTTTTAGGGTCAGGTCACTCTCCATTCTTACGAAATAAGGTAAAGTAATTTGACAACCCACCTCTTCTTTTGTAGTTGTTCGTCCTCAATCTCTATTACCTGAGTACCGACGGTACTCACCCTCTAAAGTTTTCGGTACAAAGTTTAAAATCGAGACTTATAATGATCAATGAACTTCAACTATCCTTAGAGTATATGAATGTCACTTTGTATTATTAATACATACACTTCATTAAATCGACTCACGGACCCATTATTCATAATTATATACTTTCCATGTTTATTAAGACGTTTTCAAAATAGGTCACTTAACATGACACAGAGGGAAGGTTAAGGGTTTTGGCATTTCAGTCGTAACCCAATCGGTTTGGTTACTATCTACTACGTCCAGAAAGTCCCGCTGAACAAGTTAACGACCTCTTGTCAGTAATCTTTACCAGAAGAATGTGACTCAAATGTACACGATCGCCGATACAAGATACCTTTTATCTGAGATCTTAGATAAATATAAGTACTAAAGAAATTTACGGAGTATCGATGGAAGGACCGAAATTCGTTCCAAGAAGTTGACCAAATAGTTTATGACTAAAAAATTCAACAAACATCCAAAAACCAAATGAAAGTCACGTACACTTGGTTTTTTCACTTGTTCACTTGGTGAGAATTCTTTGATAAAAATTTTTAGATAAACTAATGTCAGTCGAGAGACACGGTCGTCTTTGGACGTGTCAAGTGAACGTCTATATGACGTAGTAAACGATTTATTTTAGATGAAACGAAAGAGTGAAGACAAAATGGCAGAGAAAGAAGAGAGAGAGAAGGTAAGAAAGTTGAATTAGTACACATGAGACCCGAAGAATCTCAGTGTGAGATAAAGAACTCGATAAAACATTTAAGTCACCTTACCTAAATGACACGTATTATAGAAATCAACCAGGATACTGAAAGTTTGTAAAGTAGAAAAGTCTCCGACATGGTTACCCATATTGGAAATTAAAATAGGAACGATGTTCAGACTCAAAATTAGTCGCAAATAACAGATCTTTGGAAGAGTCAAAATGAGAAGTGACCACCTATTACTCTTCAATAAAGGAAAAGATCAAGACTTTTAGGGACAGAATTACTTAATAGAGATAAGGGAAGGTAAAAATGAATCTTCGACCCGTTGTGAAAAGACTTTGGGAGAGAAATAATTATGTAACAGTCTACCTCGGTCTTCATAGTTTAATAGAACGTACTTAAAGAGTGTCTGGGCTTTCAAGTGTTCTATGGAGTAGAAGGAGGGTCCAATGGTGTACATCGTCAAAATGGTCTATGAAACGGAGACGTTTTATCTTTCATGCCAAAAAAGTTGAAGTCTAGTCAAAACAATGGTGGGCAGTCTGTTAATGATCCGGTTACAGTACATAAAGTTTCAAGACAACGTCGTCATGGTTCAAAGATCCATAGAAGATTATGTAGTCAGACCTATTCCCTTCGATAAGATCATTATTAGTTATTAGTTATCATTATTAGTTATATTTTCAGAGTCACTTAAGTCGTTTTTTTTTTTTAACATAAAAATGAGTACAAGGTACAGGTGGACTTCAGTCGACTCCCGAGTCCAGGTACAGTAGGAGTCACGTACTAGGTCTTACTACTTCCTTAACGGTGGACCCAAGACAATTAAGGACACGTACCAAGGTTTCAGACACCGATCTTCTATGAGTTAAGGTAAGCAGTTTGGTTCAGTCTCCCGGTATCTGTTGAAGTTTCAACCCATCGTCACGTCTCCTCCTCGTTCCGTGTCTCTTATTCTTGATTCTTTCAGACGATAGTATCTTCGGTATCCCGTGTTTATAGAGTATTTTCTCTTACGGCAGCAGTTTCTGTTTGTACTCACTGTGCACCTTTACTTCGGCATGTCTATTTTACCATCGTATCAATCATTAAGAACTCTTTGTTATTCTAAGATTGTTGAGGTTCTTGTGATTCCATCTCTTTGCACTGGAGTGGGAGTACTTATGTTCAAATTTAATTTGATTTGACGAATATTTTAACGGACATAAACTATACTTAAGAAGAGGTCCGAGTCCCAAGGTTACACACGTTTAGACAGACATTTAAAAGTTTATTTTATCGCAGTTCACGGGTGACTGTGTAATCGTCATTGAGTGTGGTTATAAAAGGTAAGTCTCAAAGAGTAAAGAGGTCCTAGTACCTCCTTTAAACCTCCGGCACGTCAAGTTTACTCTCAGATCGAAGGAGTTATCTTCAGTCGAGGATAATTAATTTAGTAACGGTGTGTGTCACAATTCTCTTGCTCTGAGTTGGGTTGTCTGACAGTCGGTTGACGAATAGGGTAAGAGACCAAGAAGTTCCTTCCGAGTAAGATGAAAGAATCATGATTTGGTCTGTATGTATGAGGAATGATCTCTAGAATCTAAACATAAAACCCCATAAACAAGAAAATAATAGTACATGTCGGTACGGAACGTTTCGACCGGAAAATTTATTGACGTGTGAAAACAGGGAGCGTCTTAACAGAGGAAAAAGATCCCCCAGGTGGTTCTGAGTCGACATAGTCGAAAGGTCGGAAGCATTAGATGTGTCAGGATGAAATAGGGGAAAGAGTCCAGTACGTTTACATGTGTGTATGAAAGTCCCCAACACGTGTGGAAAGACTCCAGAATAAAAACCACTCTTATCCTCTTTGGACAAAAGTACTTGAGTTTGACTTAAATAACAGGATTTACACTGGCACATCTGAAAGACAGTGACGAGAGAGGACCCATTTCGTTTCGTTTTGTTTCGTCTTTGTTTAGTTATTTGTTCGGCCTGGACGTATACGGACCAGACGACGTTTCTGAGGGAGATCGACAAGCCACTTCCCAATAAAAAACGCTGATAAAATATTAATTTCAAAGATTTACGTCATAAAATCATTACTTTTTCGTTCAAATTTATAGTTCCACATAAATAATAAGTAATTTATTACTACTCTTTCATTGAAATCTATAGTTCCAATTTAACTTTCTTACTGACATACTTACTTGCTTACGACATATAGGTAATAATATACGAGGTAAGGTCGAGATTTGTTGTCGTAGTCACGTGGTTAGTGTACGTTTTATGGACTTAATGGACCCTCATAATGTTGTCGACGATATAGTCGTCAAAAACGGTCAACAAATCTCCGACGTTTTTAATTGTACTCGACCGTCTTTGTGACCGTTATATAGAGTCTCCGTAAAAACGGATCTTATTTCCCACTAAAGAAATCTATTTTGTGTCAGACGTCCTAGTATCTCCTACTCTCCGTGTGACTCGTCTCTAGTCGTAGTTTGTTCCTGATTCTTGTTTTTTTTTTTTCGCGGCATCCTCTTGGTTGTGGTACACGACAATTCGTCTGACACGATTCAAGACGATGGTGTGTCCGTTTACGTATTAAACGAATGGACACTCTTACCCTGTATATTTATAGTCTATATTTCCGTCAGGTTCTCTTTTGATAATTCCTCTTCGACGGACCCGACAATCCGTTCACAAATGTGTACTTAAGTTATCTTAGTTTATATACCACTCATAAGTAACGCCTAGTTCGTGACACCATCTAGGAACAGTACGTCCTCATCTGCACAGTCTGTGTGCGGGACGGGAGGACTCTGAACATTGGGACATAAGTAATGTATGAAATATTCTTCGAAGTACCTCTTTTCGATCTTCCCTTTCGTTTTTGTATTACGTACCGGTAATACCTAACAAGAAAATCGGGGGTTGTACTCCAGTCTACAGTGTTGTATAGACGGTTTCGGGTCAAGGAAAGGTGCAGGTGGAGGAGAGGAGAAACGTGTCCACGTGTGTGTGGAAGTGTGTGAGTGAAGACGACTATCTAGGGGTGACTCAGGGTCCAGAGGAAAAAGGAGGAGGGAAGGGTTCAAACAATGAGACTCTAGTGAGTGGGTTTAGAGGGACGTCGTGGAAATTAGCGTAGAAGAAACGTTGAGGTTTCACTCCCAGCAAATATCTATAAAAGGTATGTTTTGTTGTAAAGTCACTTCTATTTTTGATCTTGAACCACCAGTTTTTCGGTTAATCCCGTTAGAGACTCCAAACAGAGGGAGGTGACAAGTTGGTCCCGTAGTCGTTCCGTAAATGGACGGCTGGACAAAGGACACATGGTCGACGTGACTACGCACGGACTAACGGAGAAGTTTGTCCCCAGCGTGAACCCTCCCAGTGTGACGATGGACCTAAAGTCAAAAGATGGGGATGCACCGACAGTGACTACGTTTTAGGTTGAGATCCCTCGACTGTTAATGTATAAAGTGAAAGTGTTTGAGACATTCGGAAATTGGTTCGAGAAGAACCATCGATAGCGTCTTAGATAAGTCCTTCTCCCGACCCGTTCACTACCTCTTCTTTTCGTGTCTTAATCACGTCTTCGTTCTAGGAGGAAGTCTGAGACAGGGAGACCAATCGACTGAACGGACGAAACCTTTCGGGATAAGTCATACAGATAAACTCAGAGAAGTGGACATTTTCTTCTGCCATTAGACCTTTACTCTTCTACCCTACTTGTCTCACCACGTTAACTCCTTACCCTTCACTAAAATTGGTAGTAAAACTGGTTTAAGGGACGGTAGGAATGTGTGTTTGATTTCACTTTCCAGACGTTCTTAGTGAACCCTTCTAAAAATATGTCAACGGGACACGGGTTCAGGTCGAATGTCTTTAACAGTAAATTTACAAGACTCTCTTTCAAGTCACAACCATGTAAAATTTCCGAGAGACTCGTTACATCACATGTCGGTCTATAACGTTGTTTCACTGTTATTGTGTGTGTGTATCTTTCTTTTATGGATTTTCTTTACTTTGGTATAACCGGATATCTTTTCCCTTTGTCACGGATTACAGACGACCTCCTCAACGTTTCTTGTCTTGGTCCTGCCCTTACACATAGGACATAGAAGAGTATGTGCGACAAGATATAGGAGGTCCGGGTCCACTGGGTAGGACGAGGGAAGGTCGACCCGAGTCAAAGAGGGAGGTCCTTCGAGGGTCTCGTGCATAGTGAAGAAGGAAGAATAAGTCCACAATTAGAGGTAGGAAAGTCAAGTCAGCGAGTCAGCACAGACTGAGAAACGCTGGGGTACCGGACGTCGTGTGGTCCGAAGGGACAGGTAGTGGTTGAGGGTCTCGAACGAGTGTGCGTACAGGTAACTCAACCACTACGGTAGGTCGGTAGAGTAGGAGATAGTAGTTGAAGAGGACGAAAGTTAGAAAGGGTCGTAGTCCCAGAAAGGGTTACTATCCGAGAAATTCTTACATTCGCAGGATTCTTACCTCCGACGTAAGTGTAGTAAGGTGGAAGGTGTGACGCTCCTGGGACGACACACAACACATGTTTCTTTATTTACGACTTGTGACCGAAAGCAGTGGTGGAGGAGAAGGGTGAGAGGTGGAAGAAACGCACGTACACACGATTCAACGAAGTAAGTACAGATTGAAACGCTGAGATACCTGATATCAGGTGGTCCGAAGAGACAGGTACTCCTAAGAGGTTTGTCTTTATGACCTCATCCAACGGTACGGGAGGACGTCCCCTAGAAGGGTTGGGTCCCTAACTTACGCGGAGAGAACACAGAGGACATAACCGTCCACTCAAGAAATGATGAACGTGGAAGAAATGAGGTCCGATATAAAAGAAGACCCGACTAAGTGGGTTTAAGGAAAAAAGAAAAAACCAGTGGTGAAATTAAAAAATCCAGAATTGTAGTAGTGACGGGTTGTAACTAAAAAAAAATAAAGAAAAAAAAAAAAAGTCCGTTTCCTTAGGGGATTTAATGGTCGGTTCTACTGACTTTGTTAATCACGGAAAAGTCATAAGACACCAATCAAAGTGAGAGGCGAATGATAAGAACCCTAATACCAGTTTCCCGGTACTTACCTATTCGAGAAAAGAGGTTCCTCCGTTTACTTTAAGAGACTACAGTCGGGGTTAAGACATTATTTAAGATTATTCTAGAGTACAAGGTAATAAGTAAATGTACAACGATACTTATAATGGACAGAGAGTGGACGGTGACGTAATGTGTGTGTGTGTGTATGTGTGTGTGTGGATAGAACGTTATGTGACTAAAATTTATGGAAACTTCTTCGTCTCTATAATGAAACGGTTGTTGTTGTTATGGAAACGAGAACAATAAATAGGTTATGGTAGAAGGAAAAAAGTAACCATATGGAGAACGGGTATAAAGGTCCGTATCCATTCTAAGATCGAGAAATTTTTGTTTTGTTTTGTTTTGTTTTTTTGGAGACTAGAGGGATCGGTGATAACTGTCGACAGCAGGGTCGTGTCGACTGAGTTTTAGTGAACAGAATAGTCCACTCAAGAATGTATCCAAAATCAATTTTTGATGAAAGAATGACAAAAGGATCTCCTTACATTTGAGTTGGAAACTCTAGAATAAAAGATAAGGGACACAGAAGGTTATGTCACGATCCTTTTATTATGGTACCGATAGTCTCCCTTCTTGACGGGTCTCGAAACTCGATCCAAACTCAAACTTACAAAAGATCCGAACTGATTAAATTAAGAAGATTGTTGAGAGTCTCCAATAAGATTAAAACGTCTCCTTTGTGATGTGACTCTTTGACTGATTGAGTTCAAATGTGTTGATCATTCACCATCTCTGTCATGACCCGATAGATTGAGATCTTGGGCACGAAATTTAGTACTACACCATAAATACACGAATAAAATAAACAATCGTTCCAACACGTACGAGTCAACGATTCAGTACAGGTCAAGAAACACTGGGGTACCCGACATCGGATGGTCAGAGTAAACAGGTATCCTAAAGGGTCCGTTCTTGTGCCCTTACCCAACGGTAAAGGAAGAGGTCCCCTAGAAGGGGTGGCCCCCTAGTTTGGACCCAGAGAACGTAACCGTTCGTCTCAGAAATGGTGACTTAGTGGTCCCTTCGGGTAAGAATTCGTGTCATACACGAATAACATAGTATACTCCTCGTTCCGAAAGGATCCACCGAGATCACCATTTCTTGGGTGGACTTTAAGTCCTCTGTATTCTCTACACCCAAGCTAAGGACACAGTCTTTCTAGGGGACCTTCTCCCGTAACGTTGGGTGAGGTCATAAGAACGGACCTCTTAAGGTACCTGTCTCCTCGGACCGTCCGATGCATGTCAGGTATCCCAGCTTTTCTCAACCTGTACTGACTGTGTTGAATCGTACGTACATACGTACTCCTTGTTCCACCTTCTATCGTATTTAAGAAATCATTTCCGGGACAGTGTGTTAAGGAGTCATTTGTCATCCACAATAATAACGTACCTTATCAAAGTCGATACAAAGAATGGATGACACACTAGACCATCTAATGGTTATTAAAGACATAGGTTTCCAAGATGTGTCCTACCTGAACTCGTTAGTCTTTTCCTGTAAAAGAAAATTTAAAATACATCTGGTAAAATTTTTAGAACTAACTTAAACAATGTTATAAGAAAAAATTTTACAAAATCAAAAACCAGCATTCCGTATACCCCAGATCGAGGGACTGGTCCCTACCTTGGGAGCGGGGAACAGAACCTCCACTTCATAATTGGTGACCCAACGTTCCCTTTACGGTCCTTATTCGTAACATTTACGCACCCTCTGAATAAAAGTACACTCCACAGTCAAAACCAGAAGTATTCTTCTCTTCACGACGACCGGAACTCGTCCCTATTTCCGTTCCTACGATTTATGACTTGGGAAAAGTCCGGACAAGTTCTTTCTAGTGAGAAGGGGTTCGAGTTTGTCATGAGAGTAATTCTTGAATTTATGGTGTCAAAATTATGACCCGAAACACGACTCTCTACTGAGGGACAGTTTACACAATTGGAAGTAGTGAATGATTTTTTATCGAGTCACGATGGGTAGTTGATCGGTTATAAATTTTGTGTCCCAATACATAAATATTAATTATACCTAATCTATGATAAAGGTACGTCACACCTTCTGTTCAGTTCAACCTCTCTGTATGTCGTTGAGTTATTACGTTTATTACGGATAAAATTTATCACGAAATGTAACGAAAAAATTTCACACCCTCCGTCGTACCGTATCAATCTTTCCGTCTCAGACCTTCGTCTCTTTGATAAAGGGTCCGTATAATATTATAAATAGAAACACCCTAAGACAAAGGGGTTTACCCCTGGTCCTGATTGTACCAGACAAAAGACATTCAACATTCTGAATCTCCCCGAAATGAATCTTGCCGACCGTGTCCAACCACCGAGTTATTTACCAGAGGCATTAGTAAAAATAAGAAAAGTAGTACGTATTCTATAATTAACAAAGGAAGAAGACATGATCTTTTCCTTTACGTTAAAACCTAGACCTGGAATCTTCTATTAACGCAAAACCAGACCACTTATTCACCCGTTGAAATACTGCTGTCTTACGTTACTGGAACTATACATAAAAGTAAGTAAGGTGTGTATAAAGAACTCAACGATAACGTGTAGTTTGCACCATTATCCAGGACCTCTACCTTCCTTCTACCGAAACGTGAGAATCTTAACCGTGAGACATCCTAAAACGAAATACAGAGATTGTGTTTCTACATCACTGGAGTACGACGCAAAAGTGTTGAACCAAAACTTTGAAAGACCTTGTAGTGGGATCTGGATAACTGTATAAAGAGAAGAAGTCAGAATAACAAAATGTCTCTGGCATTTACGAAACTCATAAAAATTTAGGTCCTCAACATCGAAGTCAGTATCCCGTCTGTGTGTGTGTGTGTGTGTGTGTGTGTGTGTGTGTAATGTAATGGAGACAAAGAGTTTTCGTATTTATAGTCACCTGTGCTATGAGTACAAACGGAACTAAAAAGAGTAAATTAAACCAAACATTTCGAGGAACCACAAAATGAACTTTTTTAACTAAATCGTCACTTTTTTTACGGATCCTTTACGTCCTGAAGTGACACAGAAATTACACGTAACACTGAGAGATTCTTCAACTACGTGATATAAATCGTAAAGTGTTTATTTAAACTGGACCCCTCGGGAGAATTTTTTATAAAGAGGGTAATGTAGACGGAACTATTGTGTACGACCATTTAAGAATATATGGATGATGAGAATAGAGTATCGAAAGAGACTGTATAAATCACTTCTGACGAAACTTGTGTGTCGAACGTTCTAATAAAAAGACAAGGACCTTGTCACGTTTTATTAAAATTAATTAAAATTTTAGAAACCGATCTCGGTCGATTAAGACAAAAGTTAAATTCCTATAGTCCTCTTTGACGTCGGTCACATTGACAAAGTTAATAGGGTAAATCCAGAGAATAAACAGAGACAGAGTTTTATGGTCACTAGAAACTCACTGTCGATCGTTTACGAGTCAGAATATTTAAATGTAAGTTGTTTATTCTAAACCCGTAGGAAATATAATATTCACGATATTATTCGTAACCTCTTTTTCTCCATTAATTTAATACCGAGTGGAGTTCCTCGAATATCAGATTATCTCTTCTATCAGTACAATTATTCGGTATATAATATTATTCATACATAATATTTATATAGTGTCTCCTTCCTCACTAATAGACTGTCTTTAAGAACCCTGGGTCCGTCTAATAAATGATGGTTACTCGGTGATCAATTTGACTTAGGGAAGAAGCACTTCGAATTCTTCTTTGTTCTCTTGTAGTATTTGTCATTGTTGTTCCCTCCCGAGGGGAACATCGAGTCAGCCATTTCTTAGACGGACGCCACGTCCTCTGGGCCCAAGTTTAGGACCCAACCCTTCTAGGGGACCTCTTTCTTTACCGGTGGGTGAGGTCATAGGAACGGACCTTTTAGAGTACCTGTCTCCTTGGACCACCTAACGTCAGGTACCCCAGCGTTTCTCAGCCCGTGCTGACTCGCTGATTGTGTGTTGTTGTTCCCGTTGGCCAATCCTATAAACCTAAAGAGAATAGGTAGAGTGAAGAGAAGGTCCTTACTGACCTTCTAAACAACGAATTAACTTGGATACTCTCGTTAGTATGAAACTCCTTTCTACCCTCAGTGGATCTTATTCTTCAAAGATGTTTGTGTGAAACTTAAGGTGGAGGTTTCTCGGTGTTGATTTATCATATAGGAGTGAGATTTAGTAGTGGGATAGACCATTTATAGTTTCGGTAAAGGGGTTTTATAGGAGATTGTTACGGAAGGAATCAATGTGACTTGAGTAACTTTTCTCTCCTGACCTTTTGTAGTATTACGACAATCATTACGCTCATCATGAAACAATGTAAAACATTACAGGGTATAAGACTATAAATTAAACATGGTTTTGGACGAATAACCAAAAATATTAGATAGAAAATATAAACTCTTATGACTCCGATTCTTTATAACTTATTCATTGAAGTCCGGTATGTTGACGTTGCGCTACTTTGACTTCGTGTTAAAAGTCAATAAGCTGAATTTAAATCACTGACTATAATAACAACAAAAATCAAATTTAAAACACTTCGACTATACAGATTTATAGCTCGACGGTTCTTTCGTAGGATTTATAGTTAACACTGAATCCCGACAATGCTAAATACTTGATCTTCAATGGAAACAAGAGTTCGATAACAATACGTCTTCTGCTGTAGTTTTGATAAAAGTCTGTTTCGGACGGATAGTCGGATTATCTGGGTAATCTTAAAAATATCACAAAATTAACTTTTATTAGTAGAAGTTTCAATATATTGAGTGAATTGACTGATCTAGTACTCAAGAGTCACGATTGTACTTTGTGTAGGAACCCCAGAATGAGTTCCAACACACTTTAATGGAGGGTTAATTGATATTTAGGTGAAGAAAAGGTGGGTGCGTTCTCTCGTATAACCTTAAGTTTTCTCACTGTTATATTACACATTTAAAGTTAGATTCACTAGTATTTTTCATTCAATAACGTTTGAAAACACGGAATCAATAATAACAATTCTGTTATTAACATTATAGGAGTTCTATCTAATTCTGAGTGGTCGCATGGTGTCATGATTGTAAATCTTCTAATTAAATAAGTAAATGACACATTATAAACACCGTAAAACAAACCGAAAAATACTTCACTACAAATTTTTCATGGAAGTTTATAATTGTATCAATAAATTAGGAACGAAGTGAGTCAGAGTAAATTTTAAGTGTTTTTCTTTTGGACTATTATTTACTGATTTATCATACCAATATTACAAAATATTAAATGGTTGATAAAAAGCACGGATAATGTGAACTAGGGGTCATTAGAAAATTATACAAGTCATTAAGGGTAAAATATCTATTTCTTTAACTCTAAGTAATTCTTTTAGAACCTCTATCACTCTTTGACGCAAATAACTGTTAAAATAGTAAGATTCGGCTCACTCGGATTTTTTCTTTCTGTTTTTTAATCTTTATGTGTTTAGGTCCCTCTTAATGGAATCGGTAGTTTAACCTCTGATCGTAATTGGACCCTAAGAATTAAGGCTAACCAAACAAGACGTAGTTATGTCAATTAATTATATGTTGAGGTTTAATCGAAAACGCCCGTCCCTTTACAGTCGCCCAAAGGAGAACAGGAGGACGATTCACCTCCTGTAATTCAGTAATAATGTGTATTATCAAGGATTAAGCGTCCACCTTTATAATCGAGGGTTTACGTATTTTTAATAAGACTCGGACTTCCAGTTGTCAACGTACGACCTAAATCAAAGGACGACCCGTGAAAGGTTGTCAAATTACCAATGGTATCATAGAAAGAAGGTCTCACTGAATCATGGACTTGGAGTAGAATTGGCACTCCATCGATCCTCTACACCGTTGGGTGAGGTCATGAGAACGGACCTTTTAGGGTACCTACCTCCTCGGACCATCCGACGTCAGGTACCCCAGAGCTTCTCAACCTGTGTTGACTCACTGAAGTGAAACTGAAAAGTGAAAGTACGTAACCTCTTCCTTTACCGTTGGTTGAGGTCACAAGAACGGACCTCTTAGGGTCCCTGTCCCCTTGGACCACCCGACGACAGATACCCCATCGTGTCTCAGCCTGTGTTGACTTCGCTGAATCGTCGTCGTTGTCGTCGTCGATCCTCTACACAAAACGATTGTGTCCTTCTCTTCGGGTCTCTTCGATTCACTGAGTTGTTTCCAGTGTGTCTTTTAAACTGACGAGACACCTGGAAGGTCTAACCATGTTTGAAACCTTCCTTAGTTAGCTAGATAAAGAACAACGAATAGATTTACAGAAGAGAGAGGTAGCATTAAGATGTGGGACAATGTAAGTTCCCCTGTCATCTTTTACGTACCGAACTGGTCGTTGTTCGTGAGACATTTATTCAGACATTAATGCCAGACTCTTCTAACCCTGAGTGACAACGTCATAAAATAGACGACCCACCGGTTGAGTAATTTTGTCTATAGATCACAAAATTAGTGAGACGGTTTGGTGGTAGACAAAGGTAGGGTCGGAGGGGGGTTAGGATTTGTACGGGGGTATGGAGGACGGTGTCAGGGTTAGTCCAAAACCACATCCTTACCTGTCGAACACTCACCTTACAGCCCCCGAACACGTTAGTAAGTAGAAAACCCGTACTGTCTTGTTCGACAACCTACGACACTTATACGTCTCGTCTAGAACGACCCGTTTTAGGACCTAGGTTTTTCTCATATCGAGGGTGAACCACCTTCGTTTACAAAGGAAGGAGAGAGGTGGAAGGTGAGATTCATCAATGGTCTAAAAGATCTTTCAGACTATTTATGAAGTCTCGGGTCCTTATTCTGAAGACATACTTTCCCAAGACTTAAGGTTATGAATCCTCTACTAGTTCATAGTTTTTGAAACTAAATAAACATCATTATACTGATTTTAAATTATCCAAGAATAATACTCAATCCTGGTACGGTTCGTGAAATGTATTTGATAGAGTAAAATTTAAGGATTTTATTGTAACCACCCATCATACAACACAAGGGTAAAATATCTCATTAGTTGTATTTCTTTGACTGAGGACCCCAGTAATCGGGTTCTAGTGTCGATAATCTACTGTCTCTGACCTAAATTTGAACACAAAGAAACTGTGGTTTCGGAGATGGGAATTACACATATAATAGACGGTTCGAAGTATTACGGTGTCTCTACAATCGTTAGTCGAAGGAAGTTAATGTTATAATACAGTTTACGACATCGAATGTCATAATAACGGAAAAATAAGAGTAATGTTGGTCTCAAAAAAGAATCAAAAAAAGAAAATATTTGGTTGTTTTTGTTTGTTTATTTTTGTTTGAGTCCACCTCTTCTTTTTAACGAAACAAGTTTTAGTGAATCGAGATAAAAATTTCCTTTGAATTATAACAAAAGGTATCACTGACATGGTTAAATGTAAGTGTGGTTGTCATATCTTCCCAAGAGAATAAAGATGTGGGAGAGGTCGTAAATAACAAACGTCTGAAACACTACTACCAGTAAAACTGACTACACTTTAGAGTAACATCAAAACTAAACGTAAAGAGATTGTAAATCAACGAATAGATAAAATATATATCATCATATATAGACAATTAGGGTGTGAGGATTAAATAGAAAGAGGGGAAGGAGAGAGGAAACTTATGGTATTCAAACGAAAGACATAGAAACTCAGACAAAAGAGAAATACTTATTTAAACAAACATAAAAAAAATTCTAAGGCGTACATTCACTGTAGTACATTAAAGACAGAAAAAGACAGGCTGAGTGAAGTGAATCACTATTGAAGATCCAGGTGGGTACAACGACGTCTACCGTCATAAATTAAAAAATTACCGACGTTGTATAAGTAGTTACTACTTACCTTTTTCTTCTACATCTGTTCAGAAAAGATTCAATATTAACTTTGAGTCGGAACGACGGAGAGGTGAACGGATTGGACGTCCCCGTTCATGTGTGTAGGTACCGACCGACACATGACCCCGACTGAATAAACTCGAGTTGTAAGACACAAGGTAGTTCAGTTTAACCATCAAGTTTGTCCAGCTCGTTGTATTAAACATCCTATGTTTTATATTAATTTTACACTCTACGGAACAAAGTTTTAATAATTCTTTAAGCTCCGTCGTCGTTACCTCGCAATTTGATTCAAACCCCTGGAAGAGTTACACCCTACGACCTGTGGACGTCTCCATTGTACGGGTACATCGATCGGGGTAGTCACATTCAGAGGTCTTTTCCCGAGATAAAGAGAGGTTGAATAAGAAGACATCTTGGGTCATGTCTTTCTACGAGTCGACTGTCTGATATCGGGACCTAGGACCAAATCCTCTACATCAATTGACAGAGACACTGAAGTTCAAACAGTAAATCGCAGGCCATGACTTTCCAGAGTATTGGAGACCCCAACCTGATCCATTGGAGATATTCCAGGTAGGTTTCACCCGGTTGAGAATCTAGTGGGTCACCGGAGGGAGTAAGATGGATTGAAGTCAATAGTAAAAGCCAAAGGGAAAGACGGGCACGTCGAGACTTCTATTAGTTGGAGGAATTGTGGTCGTGGTGTTAGTTTGTACCAGAGGTGGGAGGGGTCGGAGTAGTGACACGACGTCTTTGTGAGGAGGGTGAAGTCACTGGTCCGGTGGTGATGACCACGGTTGAGAAGACTACCTGAGTCTACGGATAGTACCCGGGAAATCTCTTTCAATAAAATTCTGACAATTTCTCTCTTTTAACAAGGACACATCAGATGGTCAAGGTACTATCACTCCTTTTGTCGCCTTCTAAAAGAGGGTTCCCTGTCTAAACAATTTTAGTACATAAAGGACCAAAAGGTTTGTTTCTGAACACATAGTCCTTCTATTCGTTTCCGCATCATTTTTACGAATAAGTGTAAATAAAGGCTTATTTTATTCTGAAAAAGGGGGGTTTGTATTCGAGATAGGATACTCTTTAATCACTATAGTTGTATAGAAGCGGTAGAGATTAAAAGGAGGAGAAGAGGCGAGATGGTTTTTATTCATTTAAAGAAAACGAAAATAGAAAGAGGATTAGGACTCAGGTCTGATTTAAGGCAATGAAAGAAGGTATTTTGCAGGACTTAGAAGAAATTTAATGAGGTGGGGGTTGTGGCTTCTTAACTACGAAAAATTGACACCACAACCTCTTCTGAGAACTCTCAGGGAACCCGACGGTCCTCTAGGTTGGTCAGGTAAGATTTCCTCTAGTCAGGACCCACAAGAAACCTTCTTTACTACGATTTCGACTTTGAGGTCATGAAACCGGTGGAGTACGCTTCTCAACTAAGTAACCTTTTCTGAGACTACGACTCTCCCTAACCCCCGTCCTCCTCTTCCCCTGCTGTCTCCTACTCTACCGATCTACCGTAATGGTTGAGCTACGTACTCAGACTCACTTGAGATCCTCAACCACTACCTGTCTCTCCGGACCGTACGACGCTAAGTACCTCAGCGTTTCTCAGTCTGTACTGACTCACTGACTTGACTTGACTTGACTTGGGGGTTGTGGTCGTGGTAGTGGAGAATTGGCTCTCTTGGATGTTATTAAAAAGAAAAGACAGACGGAACCCCTTGTATAAAGACATTGAGACGTAAGATTCTAAACCCTCATAATATTTTGAATGAAGTTTCTCGAGTTTAAGGATGAAAGACCGATTTGAAGGGACTAAAAGTAGGTAGGTTTGACCACACTGGAAGAGGAATTGTCTCTACAAAGTTTTATGAATGGTTAGGAAAAAAACCCCACTCCACCGGAACGAAGTACCGTACACCCTAGAATTAAGGGAATATCCCTAACTTGGGTGTAGAGGACGTTTCCTTCGTACCTGTCGTACCTGAGAACTGGTAACCTGGTGATCCCTTCGGGGATGAATAGTGAAGAATCTTCTTCTTCACTTCAACGAGTCAATACAGGTTGAGAAACACTGGGGTACCTGACATCGGATGGTCCAAGGAGACAGACACCCTAAGAGTCGCAACGGTAGAGGAAGAGGTCCCTTAGAAGTGTTGGGTCCCTAGTTTGGACCTAGAGGGTGTAACGTCCGTCTACAAAATGTCAGACTCTTGTTCCCTTAGGGTTTCTTAGTGGAGAATTCCAATCAATTTTCGAATATACGTGTTCGGAGGGGAGGGACTGATTGAATATTCATTAAACTTCTGTTTCTTATTCGGGAGGACTTATTTTCTTAAGGAACTAATCTAAACGTTTTACGGTCGACTTACTTCGTGTTCGACCTTAGTTCTGACGACCCTGTTTATAGTTATTGGAGTCTATTGTGGCGGGAAAACCGTCTTTCGTTTCTCCTTGATTTCTCGGAGAACTACTCTCACTCTTCCGACCGAATTTTGAGTTGTAAGTTTTTTGATTCTAGTACCGTAGGTCAGGGTAGTGAAGTACCGTCTATCTACCCCTTTGTTATTTTTGTCACGTCTGAAATAAACCCCCGGAGGTTTTAGTGACGTCTACCACTCACGTCGGTACTTTAAGTTTCTGGGAACAAAGAACCTTCTTTTTGTTACTGGTTGGATCTATCGTATAGTTTTTCGTCTGTATAATGAAACGACTGTTTCCGGGTAGATCAGTTTCGATACCAAGAAGGTCATCAGTACATACCTACACTCTCGACCTGGTATTTCTTTCGACTCAGGGTTTCTTCACTACGAAAACTTGACACCACAACCTCTTCTAGAACTCTCAAGGAACTTGAAGTTCCTATAGTTTGAACAGTCAGGATTTCCTTTAGTCAGGACTAATAAGTAACCTTCGCGACTACGACTTCGACTTCGAGGTCATGAAACCGATGGACTACGCTTCTCGACTGAGTAAACTTTTCTGGGACTACGATCCTTTCTAACTCTCGTCCTCCTCTTCCCCTACTGTCTCTTACTCTACCAACCAACCGTAGTGGGTGAGGTACCAGTACTTAAACTCGTCCGAAGTCCTCGACCACTACCTGTCCCTTCGGGTCACACGACGTCAGGTACCCCAGTGTTTCTCCGTCTGTACTGACTCGCTGACTTGATTTGACTTGAACTAATCTAATCTCCGTGTCACTCACAAACAACTCACTTACTGACACTTGAGAATAATCTCTCTGTTCGATTTTCTCCTTATCGACCTAATCTCAGAATAGAGTCGACTGGAGAGGGGGAACTACAAGAAACAAGTACAAAGAGTCGAAGACTCAGATAGTTTTCGGTTCTCTACTCCGACAATGAGACTCTAGTAAGTAGACAGGACAATTAAACACAATTCACCATGAAATAGTCTCGGTTCGAAAATTCAGGTAATTTTCAGAATGTCGAACAGAGTTTCGACTCTTGTGATATTTTCTGTTGTAGTTAAGACTCCGAGACGGGATGTGAGTTCTGTTCGACTCCGAAAGTCAGAACCAGAGTTCTAGTCGGAGGTTCTGGAGGCCTTAATGAGGTACTTTACTGTCATCCGGAACCTCACAGTGGAGAAGACTTTATACTTTGTTCGACAGGGTTTGAGTTCGTAGAGAATATTCCTATGGTCGACCCATTCTTTGTTTGAAAGTACGACAATGGGAGTTTACGGGAGTAAAGAGTTCCGAAATATCATGTGAAAATTTTTGAGAAAAAATTTTTGTTGTTTAAAATGTCCGGTCTGTGTCGAGTGAATGGACCCTCTAAAAGACATTTTTATGTCTAAGGATGTATGGTCGACATCTCTTATAGACCCCACTTCGGGTCTTAACACATAAAAGTTCCGAAGGTCATACAAAAAATAAACATTGACCCCAAATCTTGAAGACTTTCTGAATGAAACTTCACATTTCGGTAACTTGTAGTCAACAATAAAGTGAACCACAAATGTCTTTATCGATTCTTATCATAAGGGTAAAATCGTTAATCTTTTGATTCCGAGTGTCTCTAGACTACTAAACTTATGGTACCATGGTGGCAACCAGAATTCAATCTTGTATTTGAGTCCAGAAGGCTGAGGATCAGGTTTCGGACAGGTAATAAGTGAAACTCCAAACCGTTGATATCAATGATTGTATACTCGTAATCAATTAAATAGTCCAACGTGATTTTTCCTACCCTTTTGGTCCCATTATATAAATTTAGTCCTTCTCTTAGTACACTCGTTCTTTTTAAGTATAGTACCTTTTCACTTCATTTTTACAATCAACGAATTAACACAGGTTGAGAAACGTTGGGGTACTTGACATTGGACGGTCAGAAGAGACAGGTACCTTAATAGGTCCGTTCTTATAACCTTACCCATCGGTAAAGGAAGAGGTTTCCTAGAAGGACTGGGTCCCTAGCTTTAGGACATAACGTCCACCTAAGAATCATCAGACTCGGTGGTCCCTTCGGGAACATAGAACCCTTTCTAGAAATTTTCAGGGTACGTTAGACCTTTAGTTCATTCCTTTTTTTAGTAGAACCTTATTAGGGTATTTACCAGTTCTGAAGAATATATAATAAAAAAAAGAAAGGATAGAGGTAGTGTGTATAAGAAAAAAAGAAGGAAGAACCGTTACTGGACCCGAGTAATGGTTATGTTTCACAATCTATTCTATTATAAAAGAATTGTTTTTCTTTTATAACCCTTACTTCACACATATCTATGTGAACGGGTTAGACTAGTAGTGAAGAGTCATCGGAGGTTTGTCCAGAGGTGCTAACATGGATGGCCCCAGATTCAAGTTGTGTCCTCGAAATCATTATGAAGTCTTTTTTTTGAGTCTAGTATTATCCGATTTTAAGAAATTACATAAGAGTTGAGTAATCGTTGTCTTAAGTTTTAGGAATTGTACCGGGGTCATCCGCAATACTGAGGAAGTATCTGATTTATAAGTTGGAATTGAGCCCGAGAAGGCTGGTAGTGAGTAAGACAAAGTAGGAACGAGAAGGAGTTCATCCGACTCGAACAAGACAGAAGTCCCAAAAAAAAGTGCATGAGAAGGAAAAGGACCTTATGAGATGAATAACCGTAGAGGGACTAGAAGAAATAAAGGAAACCCAGAGACTAGTTTAGATATCTCCATAAGGTATTGGTGTCTATATACGAAACTCATGGGTCAGACGGATTGTAACACAGTCTGTGACACAGACGGGAATCTTAGGTGGTGACAGATAGTTAAGACGAAGGAAAACTAACATAAAGAAAGATGACAACAGTCTGTATAGGACTGAACAAGACGTAATTGTCGTTGGTGTTTAAGAACCCCTAAATTTATTTTTCTCTAACTAATATGATTCAGAACGAATAAGATGTCCAGGTAGAATGCGACCACTGCTACGACCCGCCCCCCCACCGCCCCGACACGAGTAGTAATAATGAATTTCTGAGTCTTTATGTTCGTTGTTTGTAACCTTATAAAAATTAATGACACAGTTATTTTCTCGAGACTGGTCTGAGTTGGACATTTACTGGAACTTGGAGAAGTACATAAATAACCGGTATAAATAAAAGAGAAGACTTTTTAAGGACCAACACAAAGAACGGAAAAAAGAGACAACCCGAATAGAAGAAGCATTATTAAACACCTTCAACAAAAGTATAAGAACCAAACTTAGGAGAATATCGAAACACATAATATCCGTAGAAGAGAGTCAAAAAGATCAGAAAAGTAAACGAAATTTTACAGAAAACTGACTTTTTTTTTTTTTTCTTTTTCTTTTCAAGAATCGAAATAATCACAGGTTTAACAGTCGGAAAGGAACAGTTTCAGTTTAGTATCTCTAGTTAATCCTCCGAAAACTTACGACAAGTTTAACCCTCTTTATCAACCTAAGATCTAATAAACTTCCATCTTGACTCTTTTAAACCACTACTTAGTCCATACCCCATCTATATACTTCTTCTTTTTTTTTCAGTTTATACTGAAATTCTAAATCCCGAATTGGTTAACCTTCCTACTTATTAATCTACTTTAACAACTTATGTTTATACCTCCTTGTGTCAACCCTTACTGTCAGTTCTCAACCTAAACCGGTACGAGTAAGACTGTACAGGCAGCCTATGGACTCCCCAAGGGGTTACAGGGTCGTCAATTCTTAGGACGTCACGTCCTCTACGTCGTCTGTACCCAAACTAGGGAGTCCTCCTAGGGTACCTCCTCCTTTATCGTTGGGTGAGGTCATAAGAATAGACTTTTTAGGGTACCTGTTTCCTCGGACAACCCAATCTCAGGTTTCCCAGTGTCTCAGCTTGTATCGACTCACTGATTCGTGTAGTCTAAGGATGCACATCTAATTACTCCGTACACTTATACACTCTGTCTCAAGTACCCCTTACAACTTAAATCTATATTTGTACACCTTTTTTCTATATTTGTATGTCTTTTTTTGCTTCTGTTTTTAGAGTCGTGGCTCAGGCTTCCTTGAGGTTGTAAATAACTAATCTTGTTTTTCCTATGACTTTTTTTACCGGTCACTCTGTCCACCTTTGATTTCTCCTTCGACACGAAGTCTTAGAATATGGGACAATTCCCTCTTTTATATTGTACTTCTCTCCCATTGGTTGACGTAGGACCATTGTCTCGTTCTGTTTCTGACTCTTGAATGAAAACGTAAACCGTTGCACCTTCGGTGACCTTTTAGGTTGTTCTTACCAGTGTCGGAAAAAAAACACTTATTTTGAACGTTATTCTTTTTATTTATTCATTTTCCTGACTGGATTCCATCGACTCTTTTCTATTCATTATCTATTAGACTCCAAACAACCTACTTACCTGAGTTCAATCACTTAATCGTATATCCTTCGTACCTATATTCTTGTAGAGTCCTTTGTGTTTGGGTAATGTTCTCCTGGAGGTGTATCATTGTTTCACACCGGTTGTACTAATCTTGTTTCTTCACTCTTCATGTTCCACCTCCTTATCTGACCCTGGCATAATGTATCCCGAGTCAATTTTCAAGTAAAAAAAAAAAAAGACTTCCTATAACTTTTCTTTAACTCCCCTTAAATTCGATACCTAGTTGACTTCGTCTATACACAATATTTTCCTATTGACGAAATACTTCTTCCCTAACTTCCTTTGCATCCATCCCCTTGACCAGCATTACAATAATTTCAACAAGCACACATTTTACTACCATCGTGTCTGATTCGACCTCATACCCCTGTATCTACCTAAACTCTCCGTAGGTCTTCAGACCTAACTATGTTATACTGGTATCCAGCAACCATTCTCTCTCCTTCTCTTTCTATGAAACTCCTACTAAAGGTCTTAAACCCGAACTTATACACTCACCTACCACCACGGTAATGTTTCTTCTCTTCCAAAACCTCAGTACTTTCTTTACACAATTATAATCTGTATATATTAAACTCTGTAGTCACTCTAAGAGTCCACTTCTACCGAGTACATGGTTTAAGACGGTTCACGATACGACCCAAGACACTTATATCTCTATTTGTCTTCATTGAAAGATCGGAGTTTTTTGAGTATCAAATCGTCAAGTATAAGGGTATTCTCATATTTCAACGATATCGCGAAAGGAGTAGGACTTAGACGATGGTCCAGACTTTCGATTTGAAACGGGTCCTTATCGACCTTCCTTCCTTTTTTTATCAGGTTCAACTATATGAAATTGATCCGTTGTCAGTGAGAATCTTTTCTAATCTTACACCACACTTTATACGATTATCGTAAATACGTTTACTTCCAAGTGACATAATTGATGTTCTAGTTCCCTATTGACGTTCATTAAACCATTACCCGACATTAATGGGAAGGTAGATATCGTAACCCCCTACTCCCACTGGGTACTTAGTTTGTGTCAATGATTTATGAAAGTGTAAAATCGTCACATGAAGAGAAATAGTAACATGAACTTATATGCACTTTTCGGTGGTGTTTTGTTCACTCAGCAAAAATTATAGTCCAATTTGTTCATTGTCTTATCAAATAAGAGGGAAAAAGAAGAAAAGGAAAAGAAAAATGAATGATAAAAATTGTACTAACATAGACTTCTCTTCAGTAAGAGTTTCATAATCATTGATCCCGATATTAAGGTCCAGACTGTCCATGATGAGAAACTGAAACCTATGTAAATGACCGTAAAAGGTAAACCAAAGGAGTAAGGAATAAGTCTTTACAATTGTAAACATTACTGGAGAAGTTTTCCCATAGTCTTTTTTTGACTCAAAACAGATAGATCTTTATTTATTAAATTCTGTTTCAAAAGAAAAAATGAAAAATAAGGCTTTATGAAAGGTTTTTACACCTTGTTTCTCGAAAAGAAAGGGGTGACTTAGTAAACTCTTATTCAACATCCGTACAACAAGGGATTTATGAAGTCGTACAAAAGGATGTTGGTACTAAAATAGAACGTATCAGTACCAAACCGGTCCGGTCTGTTTAATCCACTAATCATGACTATAATAGATGAAGGACGATGGATTAGGTCACTTGTGTGAGTTACAGATAGTTAACAGGGTTACTATGAGAAAAATCGTTTTCCTAAGTTAGATTCTAGTAAATCAGGTGTGTAAGAAAATCAGAGGGAGTTAGACCTTGTCAATAGTGAGAAAGACACCGAAAGTGTTAGAACTATGAAAATTTCTAATTTCGGTTAACAAAATATATTACAGGAAGTTTAACCTAAACAGACCAGAAAAGAGTATTAATGTGCTCAATTCGGAAGACACCCCACCCCATGACTTGATACTGTCTCACTACACAAAAAATGACGGAAGATAACTGACCGTGTGTTAAAGTCGAACTTGGTAATGACGACTACAATTAGTGGACTAGCTATACTAAAAGTGGTTTAAAGAGAAAACGTCTCGATAAGAAAAAGAGAAACTCTACTTCTTCACAAAATACCCCTCTATAAAATTATATATATATTTATAGGGTAAGTGGAAGTTTGAAAGTAGACGATCAAAATCGTAACTATATAAAACATAAACGGAATAAATTGATAATGAGACTATCGATTTTATCACAAAAAATTTTGAGGTAGTAAACAAACTTTACACAACGAACTGTAAAATAACATTACTCTGCGAAAGAGAAGAAGGGTACACCAATAAGGAAGTTCAATATGGTCATACTCGAGTGTCTAAAGATAAAGTACATTTCATAACATTGGACAATAGTAAAAATAAATAAATTTATCAGAACCTAAAAAGGTCATCCTTCCTAGAGTAACTTGTACCTCAGAGGAAAAAATAAAAGATCGTACAAAGATACCAAGAGACTCGAGATGAAGTCACAACCGTGTTACTCTACAAGATCCGAGTAAAATATGAAGAAGCGGTCTCGAAACCGTAGTCGGTAAAAAAGTTTCTAGGGTACAAACAGAATCACCTTCCACCATAAAACTTTGATTCTATATTTATGTTCTACCCGAGTGACACGACCGACTACACTACATGACGTGACTAGGGTCGAAGAGACCCTCACGACAGGGATTTATCGGGAACAGACAGTTTGGGAAAATCGGTAGTGGAGTTAACTTCATTCGATAGAACGGGTTCCAGTACAAACGATAATTTTCATAGGGGCGTTTCTTACTGAACAATAATTTCCGAATCCGAAGAACGTGGTTTAATCCTTATAAGACTTAACGATAGGGTCAGGGACACCCCAGTCGACTCTGGTGGTCCCCCAGACGTATGATCGAATTAAAGAGGGAAACGGGTCAGGACGAAGAGAAGAGAAGGAAGGTGTTCATACTAAAGGTTTCGTGAGGGATGATTTATAAGATTCACATGAAAGGTCCCTTATGTTGGGACCCTCCGTAATCCACAACGAGACGGGTTTGGGAGAGTTACTTGTCTTCGTTCCCTCATATACCTACGTCAATGTAGGTGTAGATGGAGATAGGCACAGACAAAGAGACATATAACTTGTGGTACTTATACCATTTCTCTTTTGCGTGTGGTGGTGGTGGTTTCTGTAGGAGTAGGGATCTTTAATACTGACAATCCCAACGTACCTTTTTCCCTTAATATCAATGTCTACCTTAATTCTACCGATTAACGGATGACATTCTGACACTTTAATAGGACCTAACAGACCCACTTGGGTTACTTAATTGTTCACAGGAATTTTTACTTTATCCCTACGGCTTCTTCCCTCTGGATCCTCTACACTCATATCTTCAGTCAGTACGTCTCATTTCTGAACTGGGTGTCTATGACCGAAACTTCTCTCCTTTCCCCGGTACTCGGTTCCGTACACCCACCAGAGATCGTTAACCTTTTCTGTCCCCTGTTCGAGAGGTAATTTCAGAGGTCTTTCCTTAGATCAGGAAAACTGCGGAATTAAAGTGGGTGACTGTGGGTACAACTTGAATACTGAATGTTTTGATATTCCAATATGTAGACGTGACAAAATTCGGAGATTCTGACACTATTAAACAATATCGTCGTGATCTGTTGATTATATTGCTTAAATATAACTGAGGTGATTAGGGTCAGGTTATCGTGCCCTACATAATGTCAAAAGGGAGAAAAATATAAACATCGGGGGAAAAGGTAACGACTTTTTGAACCGAGGGTAATACGAATTGTTTACATAGACACCCTAGTTACGGTTCGGGTGACCCGGTCGAAGGATTGAGTCCGAGAACAGGAGACGAGTCGGTGGTGACGATAGAGTACATACAGAAGGAATGTATTGGGGGTTGATCACCTAGAATCTAAACTAATAATTCTTTCCCTCCTTCATACCTTCTTTCGTTTATCTCTTCCTTCGATTCTCCCTTTCCATACCTTCCCTCTCTCCTCCGACTCTCTTTTGTCTTTGTCAATTCAGTCTCTATACACATAAAAAACAAAAAATAGGTTTCAGACACGTATCCCAGATACCCACCTGGAGTTTCTGAGAAACATAGTATATGGGGTGAGGGGTTTATAAGACTTTTTAGTCGTAAACACAAACGAAGGGGTCGCATGTATATCTAGTCATGTCAAAAGTAGTGAAAGAGTTCTCTCTACGAACGTGAGATTATTCAATTTTTCGTGACTCAAATATTGATAAATCAACCTTTCATTTCGTTACTGGATTTGTAGGAGGAATTTTGGGTAAGTGTTCGGAACACTAACTGTTTTATCTAAAAGTTTTACGAGTGTTGTGTTAGTGAGAACCATCCTCAACAATTTTAAAATACAAGAAATAGAGTCAGGACAAACTCTACGGTCCCTAGTCTTTTTAAAACTATCTACGAGTCTTAGAGGTGTAAAGTTTCTGACTATCATTCGGTAAATTTCCCTTATAATATCCTAACTCGTGGATTAAAAAGGTCGATCACAACGGTTGAGGTCGAAGATGTTCCTGGATCTCTTTTTTTCTGGACCTCTTACTTAAATAACTTCTTTTAAAATGGACCTATTACTTAAATAACTTCTTTTAAAATTATACATTCACATGGATGGGAGGGTCAGAAGTTTATTGAGTTAATATCCTCCAAGGTTAATCTCCAGGACTTTGCGGAGTACTTTTTTTTTTTTTTTTTTTTNCATGGATGGGAGGGTCAGAAGTTTATTGAGTTAATATCCTCCAAGGTTAATCTCCAGGACTTTGCGGAGTACTTTTTTTTTTTTTTTTTTTTCGGAAGTCATAGTCGGTCCATCTAATGTTACCAGGGCTCGTAGTTTATGATAACAAAGTGAAAAGGGAAGAGCGGAAGGGACTCCGGGTGGAATCTCCTCAGTTTTTGGTTTCGGAAGTTCCCCTTTTCTCTACCTCTTTCCTTTTTCTCTTAATCAACTGGTGTCAGGGGAACGGGTGACATTCACAGACCCTATTTTTGACATAGTTAGACGTCCCCTCCTAGAGATTTAATCGATGCTCAACCGTCAAAAACCTATTAACGGGACCCGATATCTAAAATTAGTATCTTTGTTCTGACGAAAATGTTTAATGGTTTTCTGATGAAATAAAAGAAATTTTTTACCTCCTTTTTTAATACCATGGATGGGATTTAAGGTATGTTCTTCATCCCCCTTTTTTATACAGGTACAAAACACAAACTTACCCGGCACCTCCTTTTTATTTAAACGGAAAACGAATAAAAGAACCCAGTCGAGGACAGTTTTTACCGAGGAAAATAGTTTATACTATAACTTTACCACCATCTATAACTTGTCGAGTATAAAAACATAATGGACGACCTTTTTCGGGGTTCTTTGAATAAATAAGAAAAGAAAAGAAAGAAAAAAAAGGTAGACTACGTACCCACCCGTTCAATCGAATTGAGATTTAGGTGTCGGTCGACATTGTAAGATGTTAGGCTTTTCGACAATGAGTTCCCGTAAAATCACGGGACGTTCTTCTCCCCAACTCCTTCCGTTACGAAGGTCTTGACACTCCCTATTAATGTATTAGTATATGGAATCCCATAAAATCGATTAAATCAAAAGACGTGGAATTTTTGGTGGATTTTTGAAAGTAACAAAGACCCTAACTAAAAAAAATTAAGTTTAAATGAAATAGAGATTGTCGGTTCCGATAAAATACTCACGAGCTAAGGGTAGGCGGAAGGAGGGGGTAGTGACTTCACTGTAGTGAGTCAGTACGGGTTGAGAAACCTTGGGGTACCTGACAGTAAATGTTCCGAGGAGAGACAGGTACCTTAAAAGGTCCGTTCTCATGACCTCACCCAACGGTAAAGGAAGAGGTCCCTTAGAAGGGCCGGGTCCCTAGCTTGGGTCCAGAGGGTGTAACCTCCGTCTGCGAAATGGCAGACTCGGTGGTTCCCTTCGTCTGTATGTCACTAATGATCCTCATTCTTGTTTACCCTATTTGTAAGATCTTTAGTATTTAGGTAAGTTCCGTACTTAAATCATCAAGGAGACGGAAATTCGAATCATCAGAATTCATACGAAGTCTTATATACTAGATCATTTATAAACACCCTATAGATAAGACTCGTTCCAGGACTTAAACCCTGAGTCATCTCGTCTCATGCCTCTTCCGCTACCGTGGGGTGAGGTCATGAGAACGGACCTTTTAGGGTACCTGTCTCCTCGGACCATCCGACGTCAGGTACCCCAGTGATTCTCAACCTGTGCTGACTCACTGAAGTGAAAGTGAAAAGTGAAAGTACGTAACCTTTTCCTTTACCGTGGGGTGAGGTCACAAGAACGGACCTTTTAGGGTCCCTACCGCCTCGGACTACCCGACGGCAGATACCCCAGCGTCTCAACCTGTGCTGACTTCGCTGAATCGTCGTCGTCGTCGTCTCGTCTCGTGTAGTACTCCATGCGACCTGACCTTCTTTGTGTTCGACCTTAGTTCTAACGACCCTCTTTATAGTTATTGGAGTCTATCCGTCTACTGTGGTGGGAATACCGTCTTTCACTTCTCCTTGATTTTTCGGAGAACTACTTTCACTTTCTCCTCTTACTTTTTCAACCGAATTTCGAGTTGTAAGCCTTTTGCTTCTAGTACCGTATACCAGGGTAGTGAAGTACCCTTTATATACCCCTTTGTCACCTTTGTCACAGTCTGAAATAAAAACCCCCCGAGGTGTTAGTGACGTGTACCACTGACGTCGGTACTTTAATGAGGAACCTTCTTTTCAATACTGGTTGGAACTGTCATATAAGTTTTCGTCTCTGTAATGAAACGACTGATTCCAGACAGATCAGTTCCGATACCAAAAAGGACACCAGTACATACCTACACTCTAAACCTGACACTTCTTCCGACTCGTGGCTTCTTAACTACGAAAACTTGACACCACAACCTCTTCTGAGAACTCTCAGGGAACCTGACGTTCCTCTAGGTTGGTCAGGTAAGACTTCCTCTAGTCGGGACCCTATAGAAACCTTCCTTACTACGATTTCGACTTTGAGGCCACGAAACCGGTGGAGTACGCTTCTCGACTGAGTTGACCCTTTTCTGAGACTATGACCTTCCTAACCCTCGTCCTCCTCTTCCCCTACTAGCTCCTACTCTACCGACCTACCGTAGTACCTGAGCTACCGGTACTCAGACTCACTTGAGGTCCTCAACCACTACCTGTCCCTCCGGACCGCACGACGCTGAGTACCCCAGTGTTTCTCAACCTGTGCTGACTCACTGACTCGATTGATTGATTGTCTTGGAAGAAAAAAAAAAAACTTTGAAGAATTAACTTTAATAATAACAGTAGTAGTAGTCGGAGGAGAAGGAGTATTAGATTTCGTTAAAGTATTTGGTACAGTGTCAGGAGAGTATCAGAATGTCGAGGACACTTATTGGGAGGACACTTATACAAGATATATTGTAGAAAGTTAGGACCTAAGTGTCCCGTAACGACGAATAACGGACTTTAGTGGATACGTATCCGAACAGTCTACACACACAGACACGTATATATATGTGTGTATGTAAGTATATGTGTATATACCTAACATGACCGATATCGTACCCTTTCCATTCCTATAAGACTTTATCAAAAAAAGACAAGATCACTACCAACTTCCTCCGAAATATGAAGATATGCAATAAATCTCTATGTTACCCATTTTAGGGATTGAATACACAGTTCGACTGGAATCATAATTAAAATAGATAAAGATGGGTGATTGAAATATTAGAGTGTGTTTAACAAATAGAAAATAATCGAATTCATAAGAGTAGACTTTTTACCCTGACCATCTTTATATCAGACGAACTAACTTAATACTCAATAATTTACTCTCTTATGTGTTCTCGAATTGAAAAACAGACCGTGTATCAAATACAAGTTATTTACGAGTTACTTATTCAATTCCGAACGAAAACGAACACTAGTCCTATTGAAATATACCGTTACAATTAAGGGAATGGTACTAATGAAAGAAAGAGATCTATTTGTCTTTTAAGTCCACTAATCGATGGAAACACGTCGATCACTGTCTTAGGGTCAGAGTCGGCGAGAGGATTCGTATCGTAAGACAATGGAGACAGAGGGACCACGTGTTCACACGGGGTCTCGTGTGCTCGTGTCCGTTCCGATCCAGTAGGTAGAAGAGTACTGTAGAAACGAACCTGAATCAGGAAGTCAACACAGACTGAGAAACGCTGGGGTACCTGATATCGAGCGGTCCGAGGAGACAGGTGTTCCTAAAAGGTACGTTCTTATGATCTCACCCAACGGTACGGGAGGAGGTCCCCTAGAAGTGTTGGGTCCCACGTTTGGGTCCAGAGGGTGTAACGTCCTAGAAGTGGTAGACTCGGTGGTCCCTTCCACCGGAGAATCTTGGTCTCTTAGGAATTTAACATGTCGACTTTCCTTGGTAGTCATCATTATAACCTTTACACTAAGATGTAAAAAGTGTCGGAGAACCTCTAAATATCCCAATTGTCTGAAAACGTAAAAAATAAGTCAAGAGTTGAAGGACATATATGGAACTCCGGCTATGTCTTTTGAGATAATTACGGTTAAATGTCTTCTCCTTTTTATTCCTAAGTCTCAAAAGAAACTGAGACAAACCAGGAGTTCTCTTACTGAACGACTTCCGGCGTGTAGACCATTCACTATTTTGAGACTGAAGTTAAGTCGGGAAGATTAAGTTCACGTTACGGGAAAATATGTGTAATGAATGACACATTTAATATTCTGGAGAGCAAATAACTGTCGAAGTCATAAATGAGTTATGGGAAGTTTCCAAAATGTACAGAGTTAGTTTCGAAACTTTGTTTGAAAAACTCCACATATAATTGTGAGGAAACAAAGGACTATCCCCCTTTTTTTTTCTGGACCTCTTAAATTCATTTACTGAGTTCTAGATTATCTTTTCTCCGAATCTTCGTCCGTGTACTTGAGTCTAGTAAGATGACATCTTCAATTAAGAGAGGGTGGTATGGTGTTACGGACTTCTGATTCTCTCATCTCTCCAAACGGTACCTTATAAAAGTACGATTTCACTTCAGCGAGTCAACACAGGTTGAGAAACACTGGGGTACCTGACATCGGATGGTCCAAGGAGGTAGGTACCCTAAAAAGGTCCGTTCTTATGACCTCACCCAACGGTAAAGGAAGAGGTCCTCTAGAAGGGTTGGGTCTCTGACTTGGGCCCAGAGGGCGTAACATCCGTCTGGGAAATGACAGACGCGGTGGTCCCTTCAGGAAAGTATGATTCTAGAACCACTTTTGGTAACAACGAAAGTGTGTGTTTGACAAAAGTTCGAATTCATCCAACAGATTCTAGTTTGGTAATAGGCCATCTAAGGAAGAGGAAAGATAAGTCTAAGTCCGGTTATAGAATACATGTATTATTCACCTAAATTAAAAGTACTTTTTTACGTTACATGGGTCAGAGAATAGTGATGTGAGAAAGGATGTAGATGTGTGTGGAATTAATTTATACCAAGTCTCGTCACCTTTAACAAAATATTTTTCGTGTTCCAGGGTTTAGGACCTCAAAATCATAAAGAGATCTAAGACTTACCGGTGATCAACTTGGACTTTCTATATTATTGAAGGACACCTTGGAGAGACTCAACAAAATTTCCCCGTCTATCCCTCCTTTCTGTAACTAAAATTGTATGTAAATAGGAGATTGGGAAACCCCTAGGAAGGACACTACGTGCTACCTCGTCTTCACAAACTTTACTATCGCGAACAACCACCCTCTTATCCAACACCCTCGTAAAGGCCCTGTCAAACTGTTGTATCTTGTTTAACTTCTACACGTTAGGAAATTGGGTTGTCAGGACGGAAACTGGAGACGTTTTTCGTTACCTAAACCCAAGTACCTCTTCTAGGGATGAGAACTCATAATCCATGTACCTAGATGTTCCTACGTGGTAGACGATTTGAGATCACTAAGAGTGAAGATCAAAATTTCAGTACACCTCCTTCTAAAAATTTTCTGTGGTTTCACGCTCATTTTGTGCAGGTACAGGTTAATCAGACCAAATTTGGACACGTTCTCGTACAAAATTTTCGAGTGATCCATTGAGATTTATATGTCGGTTGTGGTCGTATATGGGTTGTGACCGGAATCTCTTTCTTGAGGGTGTGAGAACAGAATAGACATTATGTATTGTTTAACCCACTGGAACTCGTATTATAAATTAGAGAGACTCGATAGTGAACTTTTTGATTTACTTCCATTTTTATAAGTACGATAGTTTGAGTACGAGATCTATACCTTAATGTACTCTCATACATATAATTTCATAAAATATTTTACGATTGATTTATTATAACAAAATATTCAAATTGTTCGAAGACAAGGGAGACGGGTTTGTACAATATATTGAGTTCTAGTAATGTAATTATCATTTTGTAATAAAGATCTATACACCTTATACTCGAGAGACGTAGTTTTAGTGAACCCAATTTTTACATCTCATTTTTACTTTTTCTTAAAGATCTTTATCTCAGGGTCTGGACGGAAAATTTATCGTTAGACACTCGAGGACACTTTATTCTAAGTCTTGGTCACGACTTAAGAATGTTCACCTATACCGTCTGACCCACCATTGAGACTATATCCCGTTTCTGACCGTCTTCGGGATCCTCGTAAACTAAGTATAATTGTTGTTTTCGTCTAGCCTTCTATATTTAAGTGGTAGTCCGAACTAGCACAGTTTAACCTAAGAGATCACGAGAGGACTGTAAGACACAACACGGAGTATATTTTCCTGAATAGTAACAAACTGGTTTCTGTTTCTCACCGAATGGTGACTACTTTACAGGGTACAGAATTTACGTAGCCCAACCAACAGAAATATAGTAGTGAGGGGATTAATGAGATTCCCATGTGGGAAGTCCGGGAACACTCACCCACTGACGAGTGAGACGAAAAGCTCCAGAGATTGAGGTGCTTGATTAAGTCGTGGGACAGGTCGTGGTCCGGGAGAGGTCCGACCAGAATAAAGGAGAAGATGGATCTTTCTACACGTATGAACCCGACTTTTACAGGACTCTAGAAGGAATCCTTTACAATTTAGGAATTCACAACTTAGGTTGGAGGTCATCGTGGTTACCAGGGGGGTTTGTCTTTTTCTCGAATTCTGTGAACGAAGAACTTGTTAGTCATGAATGACAAAATCATGAACCTTATTAATGGATTCTCTATCAGTCGAGCTCCCTGTGTTCCATTGTGTGTGAGACCGTTTCAAACGGTTTACACGGAAAGACCTCTTTCTTTCTTATGGTCTGACCCTTCGACTTCTGAACCCTATTACAGGAACAAAACAAAGAAACAAAACATTCGAAAGAAAAAAAAAAAAAAAAAAAAAAACGGTGTGGTGTACCGTACACCCTAGAATCAAGGGACTGGTCCATAGTTTAGGCCCGGGGACGTCACCTTCGTTCCTCAGAATTGTCGATTCAGGACCCTAGTATAGGAACATGGATAGTGACTACTCGAATCAGTACCGTGGAGAGACTCGAAGTCAAATGCTTAGACCTTTTACTCCTTTCGTTTTGAAATAAGTTTGTAAAGGGGTTTTTTGTTTTTTACCACACTCTAATCTAACTACTTTACTTTTCTAGGACAAACCTTCCGATAGTTGATAATGTCTTTCAACATATCCTAAAGTGTACTGACGCTCGTCACTACGTAATCGATCGATCAGTAGGAAGTCTATTAGTTATAAGAAGAGGGTTTTATCATGGGAAACGTTCGTGAGCTACTAATGACTAAAAAAAAAAAAATTTGTTCCCCGTTTAGGATAGGGTGGTATTTAATTTCGGCATCAAACCTCACGTTTACTGAACGTCTCGTAGACGAGAACTCCCCAGCATTACCGTATTTCGTGATTCTCGTCTACACAAAAAGTCGTGAAGGTCCCAGTCATATCTGAGTGTCCCGGGGTTTCATTTCGACTATTTCTTCCGATTTCTTATTACCTTACACTCTATTTCTTATTCCTTACACTCTATCATACTCTAAGGACTCCCGTTCGTACTACCCTGTAAGAAACCATGTTTCTTAAATCTTCAAAACTTGATCCCTTGTTGGAAGGGAAAGTTTTAGAGGGGACTTAATTCTCTTCGGACTTACACTGGGTCCTACAACTCTCGTGGAACGAACCTTGTCTGTCCTGTAGAGAGGCCCCCAGTGTTCCCTCCCAACGACCCGAGCCGTAATCGTCTCGTCTAATCACCGTCCAGTCGGGAAAGTGTTCCTATTCGATAAAGAGCTATTTTCATACGACGGACTGTCTGACCCCCGTCCTTTGTGATTTAGTATCCGAAAATCACCGACTGTCTGTTAAGTGTAAGTATTGAACGAGAGACGAACGTTGTCGGATTCAATTTGGTCACCGTCCTCCGAATCCGGAGGTTTCTCTCGTTCTACTGGAACCAGTCTCAACCACCCCTTCTCCTCTTTCTCCGTCGTACCTCCCTGTAACTCTAGATGGGAATCTTCGTCATTTTTATCTTAATTTTAACAGGTTCTGGTAACGGTGAATTGGAATCTTTAGAGAGTGGGTTTATCGGACTAGAAGACACAAGGTGTAATGTCCGAAAACCCACCAGTCTAAGTTATATTCTGT
The DNA here is from genome assembly GCA_006410555.1 of Capra ibex. Lineage (NCBI taxonomy): Eukaryota > Metazoa > Chordata > Mammalia > Artiodactyla > Bovidae > Capra > Capra ibex. The sequence continues at coordinate 229,767 of SJYO01029777.1, read as the reverse complement.
TTTTCTCTTCGATCAATTGAGGAGAGGTAATGGTCAAAGATCTCTCCTATTTACCAGAAAAGAATCGATGGTCTTATATAAGTCACCGTATAAGTCTCACTTCTATCAGCATATCTCTATTAAGAACTTTATTCAGTGTCGTCTAGACCTTAAGGATGTTTCATTAAATAGTACGATGTCAAACTTATATGAAAAAGTAAAAATTTATGATTTTTTCATTTTATAAAAAACGGCCATCAAAGTTAATGTCCGTTTTATTTTATGTGTATGTCAATAGTATTACGATCATAATTTTTACACATAATCTAATGAATACATGGTCCGTAACATGATTTACGGAGTACTCCGAAAAGAGTAAATTGGGAGTGTTCTTGAGGTGTTCTGACCCACTAAACAAAAGGATAAAACGACTTTTATTTGGTTCCGAGTCATTCCAATTCTCTGCACCAATACTAACGTGTCAATCATCCTCCGTCTCGACTATAAGTTTGATTGAGAGTCCTAATGATTGAGTAATTAGGACATCTACATCAGTCTGAGATTACTCTACATCTCTTCGTTTTACCAATATCCATATTTGGAACCTCCGGTCTCACAGACCCAAGTTACACACACACACACACACACACACACACACACATAAGTCAGTACGGGTTGAGAAAAGCTGGGTACTTGACATTGGATGTGGTCCGAGGAGACAGGTATCTTAAGAAGTCCGTTCTTATGACCTCACCTCACGATAAGGGATGAGTTACCCTAGAAGAACTGAGTCCCTAGTTTGAGTGCAAAGAACATAGAGGACTTAACCATCCGCCTAAGAAATGGTGATCGTGGGGGACCCTTCGGGTCCAATTTATACTCGTAACGGTAAATGATTGACACTTTGAAACCCGTTCAATGGATTAGAGGAACGGAAGCAAAGGAGTAGACATTGTCACGACAGTCTCTACGATACTCTTATTTGGTTCATACGTCTTCTACATTTTGTTACAGACAGAACATCAAACCAGAAGTGTGTACCATTGATCATAATGATAATTCACCTTTTAGTCTTCTTTTGTAAAATACATTTTATATCAGATCTTAGACCTGGATAGGGAATACTGAGTTTTTTATTTACGACTTTTGTATGGTACTCGGTCCGTAACAGTGTGAACGACCCTTTTATTACTACTTTTTCAGACTATACTAGGGACTATTGTTTTCATGTCCAAGCTATTACCGTGGGGCGAGATCATGAGAACGGACCTTTTAGGGCACCTGCCTCCTCGGACCATCCGACGTCAGGTACCCCAGCGATTCTCAGCCTGTGCTGACTCGCTGAAGTGAAACTGAAAAGTGAAAGTACGTAACCTCTTCCTTAACCGTTGGGTGAGGTCACAAGAACGGACCTCTTAGGGTCCCTACCCCCTCGGACCACCCGACGGCAGAGACCCCAGCGTGTCTCAGCCTGTGCTGACTTCGTTGAATCGTCGTCGTCGTCGTCGTAAGTTGACAATGATTTATAATATTCATGAAGTATCACAATACGTCTACTCCCGTTCTCCTCTTCCCGGTTGTCTCCTACTCTGTCCGATAACTAGGTGTGATAGACGGTACGTGGAGAAGGGTGTTGGTCCCTCGCGTTTCAGTTACTGGAATTACCACACTTTTTCGTGGTACTGAAATGTAGTGTGAGATAGGTTCCTACTTGAGACCCACCTAACCTAAGGATTTACCCTTACTATTCAATTATTTTCAAATTGTCCTTTATCAAAATACTGGAATTCTAATCCTTCGTAAAGATTTTAGTCCTGAGTTTTTAATATTTGGTGTTTCTTTTCGTAGTCTCCTAAAATTATCTAGTTTCAATTTTATTGTCACATTGTTTTTTCTATCGTATCTGTTTCAATTGTCTGTCCACGGTCTGAGTCTTTTCTATTAACGAATTAATTATTGACTGTTTCTTAATTAATCTTAAGGGTGTTTTGTCGTTCTTTTGAGACACTTGGATTTTTCTTACCTGACTAGTAAACTTATCACATACTCCTTTTTGAACGTTCAGCTGAGTCTTCTCTACGAGTCGAAGTCGTGACTAGTCTTCTACGTCTATTGTTGTCGGTGTTCTGGATTAACATGTGTTAGTCTTAATTTTTATACTTAGAGAGGACGAACACTACTATCTAGATTTACCTTTGGAAGTCTTAGAGGTCTATCCTGTTTTCGATTGTTCGGTGAAATCTTTTTTTTTTTTTAGTACAAAGTAAATGGTACAATCAAAACGGGTATGAGATTTATGTCGTGAATGCGAAAATACATATCCAGAGTCTCTTCGAACATGACCATGTGTTTTCCGGTACATGTGATAACAAGTAGATGGAAAAGAAGTGTATCATCATCTCTCCACCCTCGTTAGATACCAGGCAGTTATTCTTTTGTACAATTATTTTGTTTTATATAATGAGTAACGTATTCTAAATATGACACGTCACTAGTCTTCCTGACTTAATATAAATGTATACCACTACACCAAACAAGAGATTTTGTACTACAATTCCCCTTTTTAATATCTTTGTTATGAATGTTATGTTATGTTAAATAGTATGAAATTCACCGTATTTGGGTGAGTCGTTTGATATATAAAAGGTCTGAAGGTATATACATTTATTTATATAATTTCATATAACCTTCCTTTATGAACTTATCTTTTAAATGTCCAGGGGTAGTCCTCTCCCTTTATTCTAATATTTACATTTTATGTCTCCTTTATTATTTTATGTACTACTGATACATGATACTTATAACCTCACCGATACTGAGAGACTTCATTCCTCTTTTTATCACTTTCAGTATATATTACTATAAAATGGTGAAACCTCGTGAATGATATACGGATTGAGACGTGATACGTGAAAGGTAATTAATAGTGTAAATTGACAGTGTCTCGTAATGGATCATTCGTAACGTATCGATAAAATCCTTCCACCTTAAACCCCGTAGTCCTTCGTCTTGGCGGTTTCAAATGTTCCTACTATTCCCCAACTAGATCTTACCTACGGATCCTATAGTAAACTCAGGTTCGGGACACCAGAATAGAGGTAACAGAACGAAAAATTCTCTCTAAGGATACACGTACTCGTATCTGCTACTATTATTTCTAATAAAGTAGAATCTCACAGATACTTAGTAAAATCAAAACTTAAAGGTTTATGATTAGTGGTACCTCTTGGAATCCATTGTGTTATGTAGATTTGAACTTATACGACACGAAGGAAAACGTATTCCTCCGTCACCTAGCCCTACTCTGGAGGTTAGGGATCGTAATACAGACTGTGCACCATCCATGGTTCACTACTAAGAGGTTTGTTATGTTACTGAGTCAGTTCTCTATACGAATTCAACCTTGACTTCACCTCATATTTCATCGAGTTGAAAATTTGTTATCCGTACAGATCTGTTTCTCTAATCTTAGTTTGATTTAATTTCTAAAACAGTGTCTACCACTTAGTGTTCCCCAAATTAAATAAACCTGTACACTACACAGTCATATTCGTTCACAACTCTGTCTTAGTCACCCTTTTAACTAACACTCAGGTAGTTACGCAACTTCATTCTGGTGTCCAGTCTACGGTACCTGTCGTGTTGGTAAGAATGACTCTGGTAACGGGAAACAGTCGACGTATAATATAAAAGACGGTCGAAATAGGTACTATGGTGGGGGACCCGTCATTCCCCGGGCAAAGATCTCAGTCCAGGACAAGAATTCAGATTCTCAAACGGAAAAGACAGAAGATTCTTATGTGTCGGTTAAAATACCGATATGAAATCCCTATCCATATGAAATTCGAACTCCTCTAAGTACTTTATCCATACTCGACTAACATCTCTCATCGACTCCAAGGAAATGCAGTTATGTAGTCATGCGGTCCCAGAACATTGTCGTTACGAGTCTAAGAGTTCGATCCCACACTCCACACAGACACAAAGGTAAGTCGACAGTTATAAGTCACAAATGGTTGAATTTCCTACTGTCCCTTTACTTTCCTTCCTTTCTTTTTAGGAATACTTTCTCATTCGTCTCCGTTCAGTACAATAGTCAATCGTACCTTTATTTTTCTTTCATTGGGGTCTTACACCGTACGTGGGCCTCTTTCGTGTCCTTATCTCTATTACACACCTAATATAAAGACTTCAAAGGTCATTACTCGACTCGCTGAAACCTAATCGGTGACGTGAATCGAAGTCAGACGACGTGAGTCCCTTTGGAGTGAGTCAAAAGAACAGACAGTCCATTCTTATTAATATGAATAAAACGTACTGAGTATTCTGAGAATTCCCCTTTTCTCGCGTCTCCTCGGACCGCCCAAGATCAGGTATACCAGTGTTCCCCAGTTTACGTTGACTTTTCTGTCGTGTGTTCCGTTATATTCCTCTGACAAACCTTTTGCATATTGACGAAGTCATTAGTCATTAGTTGACATTGACAACTACTTATTAGTTATTAATGATTACCATTATACACCGGTCTCTTCAACGTAAAATTAACTGTTACCCAATTTGTATAGCTCTTTTAAAACAAGAGTGGATACACCTTTATGTTATATATCCACTTCACTTTCACACTTGTACTCTTTAGAACCTTTATAAGTAAGTTTTGACTTACCTTTACATACAACAGTGTGTCTCTAAATATTGTCACACTCTTCTAGATTGTCCTCTACGGAATTCCGGTTCTTTTATATATCTCTTTATGATCCCTATAAGTTCTTTATTAATCCACCGAAGAACTCCCTTTATTCTAACTTATAACACTCTTTCTCTTTTCCTATCTTGTACTCTTCACTTATTATTCTACTGGGTCCTTCTAGACTACCTCCTCAAGAACGAAACGAGTTCTCTTCAGACAACTTACAACAGTTACTTTCACATTTCCTTCCTAGGGTAGGGTATACCAGTGGGCACATAGAAAGTATTTTACTCTGTCAAACACAAGTTTACAACTCAGATTCTCAATTTTCCGAGAACCCCCAACTAATCGTCAAGAGATGAAGGACGTCCTTACTACCTACACATAAATTAATGAAAGTCTCTTCCTCTCGAATGATGGAAGATTCGAGAAGAGAGACAGATGGAAGATTCGACTGTAAACACCGACACGGGACATATTGTCTACCGAAAATAAGTTGTGTATTTTTTATATGAGACAGGTAGAGGGTTGTAAAAGACTCAGGGAAGAGACACGTCCGTGATGTGTTTCGTCACCCCCAAATTTCTACCTTTTACACAGGAATTTACTAAGTATCTACATCTTACGTTTTTACTAACATTGGTACCCCGTTCATCCTGGTATGGACCTCGGGAAGTTTGGGAACTTGTGTTATGAACTTACGTTACAGACTCAGAAAGGAATTAGAAAATTAAATGATGTATCTACATATTAAATAGTGGTGACTAAATTATAAAAAGGTTTAGAAGAGTACAAGAATGAAAAAAAAAGAAAGGACTTGTACTCGGTCCAAAAATTTCAAATATAATTATATATCATAAGTTTTACAATTTCATTTACTCGCCAATTAAAAAATCTCGAAACATAAGTGGATCTTATTCTTTACGACAATCTTTAAATATTTCTCATTAGGTACTAGTACACCCTCTTGTTTGGACCCCTGAGTGTTTATCGACTCGAAACCGACCATAGTATCAATTTGAGAGTTTTTATCTTTTGTCAATATCTAAAATCATGAAACCCGTCGTACTATACTATTCGTTTGGAACTGGAATCTCGTTTTTTTCTTTTAGACCTAAACTTAGGACAGAGACAGTAAATAATCGACGTCTTTGAACCACGGTATAATACGGTGACAGACTTGTATAAACTAGCATAAAATTTATACTTATAATAGATGGATAAAGTGTACCATGACTCTTCTTTTTACTTTTGTCTTATTATAGTATAGAAACATTCACGAAGTATTTGTTACTTTACATTACGTTTACGTTATACCATAACGATAAGAATATTATTTTACCAACTGTGTCTTATTTTACAAGGTAAGCCATTAATGGACTTAAGTCACTTGCGTACAATATCAGTTTGTTTAATTTTAGGGTCACCACCATTATCCATGGTAAATAACTTCAAAATAATACACGGTCCGTCCCGGTCCACGAGATGTTTGTAATAGGGTAAACCAAGGACTCTATATCTGTTACTACACGCAGATGGGTTTGATAAAGTAACAGGACGACCCGTGTTCGTTCCCATGTAAAGGGTCGAAACGAACATCATTTAGTCCCAACACACTGACTTATGACAGGATCGATCCTTACGGGTAATTGACGAAACGTACTAGAGAGAACGACGGAGAATCTACACAAATACAGACAAGTCAGTGAGTCAGTACGGACTGAGAAACACTAGGGTACCTGATGTCGGGTGGTCTAAGGAGACAGGTACACTAAAAGGTCCGTTCCTATGATCTCGTCCAACGGTAAAGGATGGGGTCCCCTAGAAGGACTAGGTCCCTATCCTAGGTTCAGAGTACACGGAGGACGTAACCGCCCGTCTAAGAAATGGTGATCGTGGTAGACCCTTCGGGTTTTAGTACCTTCGGACCGACAAAGGAAGTCCAGACTTGGTCCCTAGAAAGTGTAAATTCCGTTTACGACTCGAGTCAGAGAACACGGTACGTGACTCTTAATGATTTCCAATGTTAAGGTGACAGTCGGGAACCATTACCTAGTCTTGGGTCACTTGGTCACTTCAACGAGTCAGCACAGACTGAGAAACACTAGGGTACCTGACATCGGACATTGGTCCGAGGAGGTAGGTACCTGAAAAGGTCCGTTCTCATGACGTCACCCAACGGTAAAGGAAGAAGTCCCATAGAAGGACTGGGTCCCTAGTTTGGGTCCAGAGGGCGTGACGTCCGTCTACGAAATGACAGACTCGATGGTCCCTTGGAAGAAGTTTTCGGGGGTACGAGTGGACTGTGCAACTCTACCCAACACTCGTTTTTTATTTTAAAACAACACAATCAATGATTTCAAAATCTTGACAAATAACATCTTGGATCGTAATTAATAGGACTTATACTTTCAAGGAACTTTGTAAATGAATAACGGTGTTAGTCATTTCTTACAGGAATTCTAGGGAGGTGACATACATAGATGGATATTCGTTGATCCGAATACTTGAATCAAAAGGAGGAAAGGATTGGTATCCCTAAACACAGACGAAACGAGTAACGAAAGAGAGTCAAAATATCTTCTCCTAAGTTAGTTATAAACAACTTATTCAGACATTTTCATTTTTTGTTTAGGAAATTACATCCAGTAATGAAAATTAGGACCAAAAGGTCCCTTCCTTTAACATAACGACTAAATGTGTGAGAGTTTACGATATACCTTGACGGAGTAAACTGGTGTGGTTTGGACGTCAATTTCTACTACTGGTACAAAATAGTTGAAGTCGAAAGATAATAGCTCTAAAAGAGAGACGAATCCTTGTGTAAAACATCGAGTATTACTTCCTGGAGTTCCCGGTCATTCAATGAAGGTCTAGTAGGTCACTTCAATACCCTAGTTATATTCGAATTGTAATTATTTAAGATAAGGTAAGTGAAATCGGTTGGTCTGTCTCAAACCACAGAGTACATGGTAATAAGGGTCTTCTGGTTTGTTCTTTCTTGACTCTTTTTTTTTTTATTCTTTTACTTTACAAATTCCCCTCTCGTCTTTTGGAATGACTAAAGGTAAAAGAGACTCGGTGATATTGTTTAATTTCCCTTCTTTTAAGATCATTAATTTACGTTATTTAGTGTAAATCAGGATTGTCCGTGTATTTTCCAATAAAAGGAATAAAAATGTCTACTTTGGAGTTCTCAGTTGTTCAACTTCCGATGATATATTAAAGTGTCTCGGTAATGTATCACATGGGACCAAGATTAGATAAAGAAACTAGAATTTCTGTAGTCGACGGAGTCAATTATAATAAAGGTACCGTATAATGGTACTTAAACGATGATGGTTCATCATCGTCTTTGTGACAACATTACCCATTATTAATTCCCGTCTCAAACATTCGTTCAGTCTTAACCCTGACTTTAAACTGACACGATAATCGAAGGACATTTGAGAACCTACCAAACGAAACTAACTGAAGAGATCTGAACTTAAAGGAGATGACATACTATGTCCAACGATCATGATTAACTCAATTATACAGTGTTTAGAAAGTACCACTGAGTGTATCAGTTTCGAGTTTTTCATGTTGATGAACGTAGTATCAATTATCATAAGTTTAATTATAGAGACTTTCAAAAAACTATGATTTCTAAACGAGAACGGAAAGAGTCTGAAACCCAAATTATTATCTATGAAAAGAAAGAGACCTAAGTCAAGCAAGTAAATTATATTTAAACAGTTCCTGTACGTGTCATAATTAATAGTCCCTATCTATTTATTTATTTCATGTGAAGGTAGTACTTTAGAGAAACTCTACTACATGGTAACTATCGTGAGTCGTTGTTTTTCTCTCTCCCTTCTTATTGTTTTTTATAGTGTCTTGGTTGTGTCATCAAGGAATTTACATGTTTTCGAGGAAAGACACTTTGTGTTAAATTTTCGTATTACTCTCCTTCGACTTAAAGTCGAGGTTATACATTTCGTAAACCTTAGGTTGTGAGTAAAAATGCCGTTTTATTTGGAACTGTTTGACTTTTAGTTTCTGAAAAGAACCTTAATCGTCTAGTACCCTAAACGTCCCATTTGGAGGTCGGACTTTAGACCTCTTCGTCCGAACAGATATGTCTCTTTTGGTTCAAGACAAATGAACCTCGTCATCGACTACCTCGGTATGCGGACATCCTTGTGTACTTTTCCGTAAAACCGCTCATTAACCTCTGACACCTGTTCGCGTTCTTACTCCTTAAAGACTAATGATGTGAGAGTCCCTGTGTGGGTGTGTAACACCAGAATCGGAACTCTCGGGATACTCCAAGAGTCCTGCTTTTTTCCTCTTTCTAAAGGAGTACCGAGACCGTCTTTCTAAGTGTGACGTCAACTGGGAAACCAAACTTGTCTTGTCCGGATGAATGTCCATCTAAAAAAAAAGTTATTTATGTATGACGCCACGATGTATTAGGAATCACCGACTTAGACACTTACACCATGGTGCCTACACCTCCCGGATGACATTTCTATGTTCACCTAAAGGTTGACGTGCCCACAACCACGGGTGGTGAAGGCACGACAAGTTCCCAGGGGACATTATAAACAACTATAGGGTGGAAGTCCACCATCTCGTATTGAGGGTTGAGGAATTCACACCCGACGAGTGTTACGAAAGAAAGATCTCTCGTGTCATAATTTCCCCGTTTTATTGTCGAGTAGTTCTTCTTTTGATGGGGTCGGTCCATTAGTTCCAATTATAGTTATCATGGTTTAGTGCAACTACTACACATGAACTACACTACACTACTCTTATCACGAAATGTAGTTTTGGGTTCTACGGTGAGATTCTTACTTAACGGTAAAATTGATTAGAACTTTTTCCGTCCGTCAACCTCTTATAAGATGTTTTAAGGACTGGTCATGAGTTTTGACAGTTCCAGTTTTTGTTAGACTCCTTGACAATGACGGGTCTACTCAGATTCCTCTGTCCTACTGATTTATATTCCACGATAGGACTTTACCTAGGCTCTTGTGTACGGCTTTGTCTCATGGTCCACTTTTGACTCCTTGAGACTTATTTCACACAACAACAACAACAAGTCGGTGTGTCGACATAGACTGAAAAACACTGAGGTACTTGCCGTCGTGTGGTCCGAAGGGACAGGAAGTGACAGAGGAGGGTCTCAAACGAGTTCGAGTACAGACAACTCAGTTACTACGGTAAGTTGGTAGAGTAGGAGACAACGGGGGAAGTGAAGGACGTGAGTTATTTCACAGAAATAAAAATCTACTCTACGGTAATTGATGGGTAATCATACCGACTTTGATTTTTCTCACCATTATGAGTCATAACCACTCATACACCTTGTTGAAATCGAGAATATTCGATACATTTTACCATATTAGGGGAACTTTTGTTAAAATCAAAGAATGTTTTAATTTGTATGTGGGATGATACTCTAGGTCTTTGAGTTTAAGAGGTATAAGTGAAGTTTATTTGTTTTAGTGTGTAAGAGTGATTATAAACATGTGTTTATAAAATAAACGTTACCGGTTTTTTGACTTGTGTTGGGTTTACAGGGAAACGTCCACTTACTCATTTGTCTAGAACCATATAAGTAAGTCGTCTTATGAAATAGACACTATATTTTTCTGTTTGACTATGCACGTCGTTGTATTTACTTAGATTTTTTGAACTACGACTTATTTTCTTTGGTCTTTTTCTACATGTTACACGTCTTAAGGTAAATATATTGTAAGGTCTTTTACGTTTAATATCACTGTTTTTAGTTTAATCACCAAAGGACCCTCACCCTCATCTTTCTACCGTCTAATGTTTCCCGAGCTCCTTTGAAACTTTTCACTACCTTTATAAACGACAACCAAAGTGTCTATGTATATGTATACGTTGAGATATATTAACGTATTAACATATATGTCGAATAATCTACAGTAAATAAGGAGTGTCAAGTAAATTTCTATTCTTTTTAAAACTTTTACACAAGAGATAAAATAACAGTTAGTAAAGATCACGGTCTTCGTTACCTGACAGAATATTTATGTTATTAACCTTTTCATAAAATAAAATAGACAGAAATTTAATTTATATAGCCACTTCGGTATATACATGTAATCTATTCTACTTTGACGAGACGAAATTCACTCCAATCCATAGAACCTTAGAAACATAAGAATGACGGGGGACGAAAGGTGGGGTCGGGATTGTGATGAAGTCACAAGGGGTGTCTTGAACCTGACACTGATTTATTTGTAGACTGAGGTACAAAAAAAGATTCAAATTTAAACGTCCAGACAAATACGATCAGTCACTGGTATCGTCAGAGTCGAAACTATCATTTCGTACTAACGAAGTCTATTCAGTAAAGTAAAGAGACCTAGAGTCTGATGAGTAAAAAATTTTTTTTTTAATCGCACTACTTGATACAAAGAATACCAATGAATGAACGGGTCATTATCTATCTTTATTATATTAATATACTTGCTTTTTTGATGTCTAAGTTTTTAAGAGTTTCAAGTTACTTCCTTTACCTTTGATTAGATCGATAAAGTTTCTCCTTTCCTAAATTACGTCCTTTAATTTAAGATCGTTTTGGAAAACTTCCTGTCCCCATATGTACCAGTCCCTTCTACGAATATGGTTGACCCTTAGGTTCTTTGTGTTTTTAGAGTCTATTAAAAGACGGTTAATATAGTCGACGACCCTCGTGCCTTCAATCATTAAATGTCCGCTTACATACGTTCAGTGACCCTTTTACAGTGTAGACGGAAGACAAATTCGGGTCGTAGTCGACGACGGTATCACTTTTGCGGAAGGGAAAAAAAGAGTGAAAGGCGTATAGAAAGGACATTAAGAGTGACCACTCTTGGATTTAACCTTATCCGACTAATTTTTTTTTCAGATCCTTTACACCTAAAATCGGAAGATCAACGATACCATCTCCTTTATCGAATTATACGATTCTACGATTGTCTATTGGACCACGTCCGTCACAAATTACCCTATTTACTGCTCGGTTGCAAATGCCTCTCACTTTTATGATTACTCGTCAGTGATTTATAAACAAGTCACTTACTTACTCATATAAGTCACCGCGAACTCTAATATTCTCAGCTGAAATATTTTTTTTGTTTTAGGTTCGTTCAGAATATATACACTTATAGAAGTATTTTTAGTTTATCTCTCTAGACACATAGTCAGACGAAAGCGACACATTGTTTAGTAAGGTCGACCTACAATTAAATCAAGTGTCAAGACACCCAGTCGTTAAATCAGACCTGAGACGACTTAAAAAGACCAGAGGAGAGTCGAGAGAGTAAATACGTCACATCAGTCGACGGGTGTTACCGGACTCTCAACCAAACAGATCCACTGAAGTCTATATTTCTCAGTTGAAACGAGGTCCTCCGAAGAACAAGAGGTCATACAATATCACTCGAATAAAAGGACCTTCGAATGGTCCACAGTCTCTCTCTCCTTCTTTCATCTTTATGTGTTTTAAACAACTATATCCTCCATGTGGTACAGTTAAGGTACTGTCAGAGAACTAAACTTTTTCCAGTATTTCAGTCAAGTCTAAGTTTTTGTTAACTTAACGAACTGTTAATAAACTGTTTTTTTTAATGAAAAAAAAAGAAAAATAACATGTGATGATACCAGACGATTGATTAAGTTGGTTATCAATTTCGACACATCTACCGTTACAATAAACATCTGACCTTCTAGTCCTGTACAACTTCGAAGCCAAATTAAGTCAAGTCAACGAGTCAGCACAGGCTGAGATACGTTGGGGTATTTAGCGTCGTGTGGTCCGGAGGGACAGGTAGTGTTTGAGGGCCTCAAGTGAGTCTGAGTGTACGTAGCTCAGTCATTACGGTAGGTCGGTAGAGTAGGAGACAGCAACGGAAGAGGAGGACGGGAGTTAGGGAGGGTCGTAGTCTCAGAAAAGGTTACTCAGTGGAAACTTCGAAGCAATACATTTATATCAGACTAAGACGGTAAAATCCATCACAATCAAATATCTTAGATAGGAGTGTTGTAATATATTTCGTCCGTCGTCTCTATTAGAAGGAGATCTTCTAAACAAACCAAAATGTCTACTGTCAATAAACTGGGTCTTTACAAAAAGAGTCACTCAAAAAGATCCAGAATGTAGATAGTCCACGTAAGTTTGTCTTGACTTTGGGGCGGTGATACAGATAATCATGTCCCGGAACTTACAGGTTCTTTTTGTACACAACTGAGGAATCCTCATGTCTCACCTAAATATTCTGAACATTCATCCTTTCCTATACAAACACATACACACCACATACACAAGTCATGTACGTACGTACACGCACGTGTGTGAACCAGTGTGTGTATGTGTCATCCTTTTCCTCTGTACTCATATTAAAACGTATCCGGAAGACGGATTAAAATTAAACCGAGTGGAGGAATAAAGAAAGTCTGGGGTTCATCTTCAATAAGGGATTCGATTAAGTATGTATGACAAATCGTGTGTGGTAGACGAAGACCTTGGACTCCGACGTGTACTGTACACAGGACATTCCATTGATCAAAGACCATAACAGGATCTTATTTGTTTCTAGAATGAAAAGAAATTCTTCTTATTTACGTGTAGAATAAAAGGAAGTTCCTTTTATACATTAGGATTAGGAAAGGGAGGTAGAAGATTTTCTATGTGTGCTACATGGAAGGAGTTTTGGAGTAGTTATATAAGAAGTCTTACGAATAAATAAACGTGACTTCCTACACCTCAGAGTTTAGATTTTTATTTAGTAATTTCAGACTTAGTCCCTGTTCAGGATCAATACCTTTAAAAATTTCTTTTGTACTATAATAAAACTTCCTATAATTATTATTATTATCAAACATCTCACATTTAAACGACTCAGTTTGTCGATACCAAAAAATAGAGTAAAATTCTAAAAAAATCAAAACACTAGAATCTATTAAGTAAACTGTAGAGACTCTGGGCCAAAAGAGTAGAATTTTTTGTGTCTTACCCCCTATTACCGTCAATATGTAGGAGAAATAACATTAGTAATGGTCACTATTTACACATACTTTGTAAATCGAATCGCGGACCGTGTCCCATTTACGAGTTATATAGGAGTTATGAGTTGACGACGACGACGACGACGATTCAGCGAAGTCAGCACAGGCTGAGACACGCTGGGGTATCTACCGTCGGGTGGTCCGAGGGGGTAGGGACCCTAGGAGATCCGTTCTTATGACTTCACCCAACGGTTAAGGAAGAGGTTACGTACTTTCACTTTTCACTTTCACTTCAGCGAGTCAGCACAGGCTGAGAATCGCTGGGGTACCTGACGTCGGGTGGTCCGAGGAGGCAGGTACCCTAAAAGGTCCGTTCTCATGACCTTACCCCACGGTAACGGAAGAGGTGTTATGAGTTGTTTAGATCGATTTAACATAACAAGATAATCATTTGACTATCGAGTACTTTGAGTATTTTATCTTTGTCAAGTTTTAAGTCCTGTTCAAATATTAATTTGGCGATACTAACGATGTAAATGTCTAATTAACAATTGACATTTATTCCCACTTATAACCTCTCGTCTCTAGTAGTTCTAGTAATCCATTTGTTCTAGAGGGCAAATGGACATCCATTTGTCCTTTTCCAGTGAAAGACAACAGTACGATCCATACACGACCTATAATATAGTCCCCTAAGTGTCTAATATAATGAATAAGATAAAATCTCATGAATAAAATAAAATGTCTATCCTGTTGACAGAATCTGAATCTCTTCAATCTATTTAACAGGATGCAGAATCTCAAGTCTTTACTCCAAACTTGGGTCTAAACTGCTTGAACTTTCGGAAACTAAAATTTCTTCTGCTCGCGAAACGGTACACAAAAACAAATGGGTCTAGTAAAAGACGATAACAGTATAAATTACATCTATTCGTAAGTGTTGTCTCAGGACCTGGACCCACTGGTGTGTAATACGTTCCTTCACAACCCAATATATTACAGGTTATCCTCGTAAACAACACAAAAGACAGATGTGACTGTTACTTCAAGTTCTCCAGTATTTGTACCCGACTACGTCAGAAAAGGACTCTGTCTTCGGACTATACCTTTGATCTCGAGTCTGTTAAGACATCTCAATTCATCTTACTTTTTACAGTCCCTCCCAGGTCTCTGTATCTCTTACTATAACTCCAGTCACCGGATTTCTAGTCTAAAGGGACACGGTCAAGGACTCTCTATCCTTTTCTATGCCGGTGACCTTACGGGTCGTTATTGTCGTTTAACACAATGTCACAGGATTCTACCCTAACGTCCCGGTATTTACGATAAAAATCTTAAGAATGAGTTCCTTTTGAACACCAAAAACGTAGTAACGTCCTCCATACTTTTTTTTTTAGTTGACTAAAGAGGTTACACAAAGGAGAGTTCCCATAAAGACACGGACTCAAAACTTTTGACTAGTTGACTACTTAGTACCGAAAGTGTTTTGATTTGAAGTGCCTAGTGTCGTCTAGACATATGTATCATCCACGAGGTATTTATGAACACCGGTTACTCTGTCAAGGTACAAGTTCCCCCCTCTAGTCTATTGAGTTCGCTGCGAGATCAATTGTGGAGTACCCATGGTCAAGTGAAATTGAGAAATTGAAGACAAAAGAGTAGAGACTTAGCCCAATCTCATAATAAATTCGACTCTTTGCCTCCATTGGTAATACTTTGATGACAAACATAAAAGACATATTTAGAGAACCCAATAAATATACACAAGTATTTGTAATACAATGAACTTTTTTCTGACCCCAGATGTGCGTCGTCCAGGTCACGAACCCAAGTCAATCGTCCCAATAGTCTCTTGTCGGACGGTGCTGGGTAAACCATCCGGACGTAATTCCTTGTCGGTGGACGGAAGATTCCTCGGGACAATGGAAATGAAAACTCTGGGAAAAAGTAATTTACGTTTTTGTAACAAGTTGACGGGTCATTGAGTTTGGTCTTTCCATCATCCGTAAATTTCAAAATTGAATTAAATTTTTCTTTTAACGGGTAAAATAACTCTATATCGACTATATATTGTGCATCTTCAAATTCCGTATATAGAACTACTAAACTATATACATATATAAGTCTTTATTAATGGTCTCATTCAAATCGTAGGTAGTAGAGAGTATCAATGATTAAAAAAAAGAACATTACTCTTGAAAATTCTAGACGAGAGAATCGTTGTAAGTTTATACGTTACACCATAACAATTACTATCTCTGGTACGATAATAATATAGGGGTCTTGAATAAATAGGATATTGTCTTTCAAACATGGAAGACTGGTGGAAGTGAGTAAAGGGGGTCCGGACGGTGGGGAGTAGAGACCGTTGGTGGATAGACAAGAGACTAAGACACTCAAACCCCCCAAACCTCCTAAAAAAAATTCTAAGGTGTAAATTCACTCTAGTATGTCGTAAACGGGAAGAGACTGAATAAAATCAGTCAATAGTAAAAATTTAGGGGAACAGGAGTAGTGTGTGTGGGTTGGTCAGTGGATGAGACACTTGTAGATGTAGAGACAGAGGTGACAGGGACAAAATCAGGAGAACCTAAAAGTGTTTCTAGAAGTTTGAACAGACAAATGTCAAAATGACAGAAGGTCTATGAAGGAATGAAACGTTTATCTCACTAGTAAATTATTATTGTAATTTTTATGGTACAGATACTCCCAGTACTTTTGGGAATCGAATTAAAGGGTTGTGTCAAAGAGAACTGAAAATTCTGTTTTAGGTTTTGAAGATAGATCATAGTAATGATATATGATGTATAACCCTGGGAAAGACGAAGGTAGTACAGTCGAGAGGTAGATTGAGACACGAGGTCGAGATCACTTGAGACAAGGTACTTGAAAGGTGCGGGGGGACAGATGTTACATTAAGATTATATACATGGAAGCAAGTAAGTTGGGAAACGCAGAGTCGCATAGTGGGGGAGCGTATTGAATGACTCAGGAACTAGTCGACTTCTTGGAGACGATATCGGAGAATTTAGAAGAACATGAAAGAAATAGTTTACAAATCATGAAGTGTGTATAAATTTTGACTTATTTTCAATTTGTTCTGAAATTATTTATATACCCATTTAACTTGACAAAAAAATTAGTATCGAACATATAATAAAAAAAAATACTGTCTCTGTGGGTACGGAGTGTTTCGCAGTAAAGAAGATAGAGATCTGTTACAGGAAGGAGAGTCTTTAAATCACTTACTTACTTAAACATACTTGATTTAAGTTGTTGTATGAAGTAATCAAGTTCAGAAAGGAAATGTCACTCACTACTCTATAGGAGTTTATGTCAAGTTTAACTAACAGTGTAAAAATTTTTCATGTGAAAACCACGACCACCGGTCAGACTCTCCCTTCCAGAAACTCCCTGTTCGTCTACTTGTAATTTATTCCAGGACTCACACGGAAGGGTCTAGAGTGAGAAATAGAGACCGGAGAATCCAAACTCCGGACCTTTTAGATCTTACTACATTCCGACACTCAGTTAAATATTCTAGTATCTGTCGTTCTCTCAACGAAATTAACTTTCTATATTAATCGTCCACAACTTCCACTTACTCCAAGTAATTAAAGTGTCTGTGAGACAACCGCCTTGACAGGAATAAAATTAAAGAGTACTGTGTAGTTCCTCCCCTGTGGACACACCCAGTGCCCTTCCTCGGTCAGGATCCGAACGTCTGTAGGTGTTAAGGTGGGGTCCCCTTTTGGTAGAGACCCTTCACCTTTTCGGTCCACCAAAAGAGGACAAGTTTTGAGGAGACATATTTTCAGACTCTACTAAGAGTAACGGGAGGACCCGAGACGTTTCGGGGAGTATTAGACCCGAAATGGATGAAGAGACGGAGGTAGAAGTTATGTGAGGGGGTGGGTACAACACAGACGAAGACTTTAAAACTTGACTATTATTATGTTCATCATTAATTACGATCATATTAGTAAAAGTAATAATGTTGATAATGATTATAAACGACGTGAGGGTAATCCACGTTCCGTGACCAGACTCGTAAGTAAACGAATCACGTACTCCAGATGGACCACTGGGGTCATCCATGAGAAGGGTACTGAACAGGTTTGGTCCGTCGATTTAGTCTCGTTTTGGACCTAATATGACGGTCAGACGCACTGAAGTTTTAGACAGGAAATTTGAGTCTAAAAATAAATAACAAAGGATAAAAGAAAAGGAATAATAAATAAATAAAAATAAAATAAAATGTTATGACATAACCAAAACGGTATGTAACTGTACTTAGGTGGTGCTTACATGTACTCAAGGGTTAGGACTTGGGGGGAGGGTGAAGGGAGGGGTATAGTAGAGAGACCTAGTAGGGTCACGTGGTCGGGCTTCGTAGGACATAGGATATAGCTTGGATCTGACCGCTAAGCGAAGAATGTACTATCATATGTACAAAGTTACGGTAAGAGGGTTTAGTAGGGTGGGAGAGGGAGAGGGTGTCTCAGGTTTTCAGACAAGATATGTAGACACAGAGAAAACGACAGAGTGTATGTCCCAATAGTAATGGTAGAAAGATTTAAGGTATATATACACAATCATATGACATAACCACAAAAAGAAAGACCGAATGAAGTGAGACATATTAGTAGAGGTCAAAGTAGGTCAAGTAATCTTACCTAAGTTTACATAAGAAAAATTACCGACTCATTATGAGGTAACACATATACATGGTGTCGAAAGAATTTATCTACAGGATCTACGACTACCTGTAGATCCAACGAAGGTACAGGACCGATAATATTTGTCACGACGGTACTTGTGACCCCATGTACACAGAGAAAGTTAAGACCAAAGGAGCCACATATACGGGTCGTCACCCTAACGACCCAGTATTTCGTCAAGTTAAAGGTCAAAAAATTCCTTAGCGGTGTGACAAGAGGTATCACCGACAGGATCAAACGTAAGGGTGGTTGTCACATTTTCCCAAGGGAAAAGGGTTGTGGGAAAGGTCGTAAATAACGAATATCTGAAAACCTAGCGTCGGTAAGACTGACCACACTTTACCATAGAGTGACATCAGAACTAAACGTAAAGAGACTATTACTCACTGCAACTCGTAGAAAAGGATAAAAGAATGTAGAAATAAGCGTACAAGAAACTCCCACTTATGATTCAGACGTATTAATCACACAAGCTTTTTTGTCGTCTCACGACCCGTCAATCCTCTAGAGTCCTTTGGATTACCTACTTCTTTATCTGTCACCATCCCCATCACCACAGATCATCCCTTTCCAACCAGTGTGGCAATAGTACCTGGTCCATCTCTATGTTCACTGTCGCGAGGGACTTATGCGATGAGTCTCCAAGTCCCAGGAGTACCTCTTCAGGGGTCTCCACGAACCCACTCGAGTCGTATCAGATAAGACTCGTCTTCGACTCGTCGTCCACCCTTCTCGAAACGTCTAGCAGGACGAATAGAACCGACATGTTTAGTCTACAAGAGGTGGAACTATTATGTGAAAACTTTGTATCCGTATAGCTATAAAGTACTCTAGCACAATACGAACCTTAATACTCTGGAAAAAGTATGAACTGACATTAGATCTTTTGACTTTTACTTGTGTCATCGTCATTATTTTTACTTTTTGTTATCGTTGATTAATAACGTATAGACGATACACAGAACACGATAGGTTTGTTATGGAGAGTAGAGAGTGTTGTTGTGATATTTCATAATTAATTATAATCAAAACAAACTGTCTTTTTTTTTTTTTTTGGACTCCGATTGAAAGGTGTTTAATCGATAACGAACTTTCTCATCGCTAAGTTTAAATCCGGAAAGATTGAGATTTTGAAATAGTATTGAAAAGTCGTTTATATAGTGATAAAGTCGTAGGAAATAAAAATAAAAATTTTATATAAAATCTTACACCGACAACTGATTTCCAAATACCGTCTCCTTCTCTCAAATGTAAGTTTCGTCCCTCCGATAAAATTACCCTTTTACTGGAACTCAAACTTACAGGGACTACGGCGACCGGGTTTAATGGGTGTATGGGATCTGATCTCATCTCCGACTGTCAAGTTAATTGGTTTATACCCCCTTTTATCGTAACTAATTCATCCTTAGAAACTTTCACGAATTAATGTAAAGGACCTATTGACTTCTGTAAAACACAAGGTCGGGTAGAATTACTTTTAGATTTATTTAGTCCGGAAAACGTCTCTTGTCTAGTGTTACGTAAATAAAGACATAGGAACTTCGAATGAATTAGTCCGAAACGTCTTGTGTGTGGGAGAGAAGAAACCGTAGACATGTCAATAATGTCACAAATCATTACTAGAGACTAAGACATTTTCTCTAACAAAAGATTACAAAGATTACAAAGATTACAAAAGATTACAGAGATTATTCTGACACGGCACTGTAACATTGTGAACTTTTTCATATAGTGTGGTCTCTTAAAATAGATTACTAACCTTTAAGTATCTAGAAGTTAAAGTAAGAAGACTCAGAGTCTCTACAGAAGAAAACTTGAACAAAAACGGAATAAGATTTGGAGACAATTCAGGTAAACCCCGTTACCTACGTCTCGATATTTACTAAAGGACCTTCCATCCGACCAGAGTCTTTTAACAGTCCCTCAACAACTTTCGATCACTAGGGACCTTAACTAAATTTGTTACCTAAGAACCGTAAATATATGAATTAGGTGAATAACCAAAGAACAACATGAAAATACCAAAGAACGAAAGTCGATGTGTCGTATATATGTCTCGTGTAGTTAAGGACACTACCATTGGACTTATAGAATGTGAGATCGCAAATTGTACACGTGTACACTGTTATGAAGTGAGGTTCGGATAAGACGATATAATAGGATCGGGGAGGTAGTGGGTTCACCACTACAAAGTATGTCTAAAATCTCTTGATTAAGATGATTAAGAGGGAGGAGAAGTTCCACATAAGAGAGACAGGAACTAAGTGACCCATATCAATAAGAATGGACCATTGATGGATTCGTGTCTCTCACTAGTCCGACGTGAAGACAACGGATGCCAGCCAGACAACACGCCCTTTCCCTGAACAGGTGTGGAGTTTTAATTAGTCCACCCAATGTTTCGCCTCAACGAAATTGAGTTCTCAGGATGTTCAAAACGAACTTGTAGTAAGGGAAAAGTGAGAAAGGAATCCTCAGTTTAGGTTAAGGAAGTGTCACACCTTTCTTGTATCCAGTAGACACACCAGGAAAGAAGGGTCTTCGAAAATCCCCTTTTTATTTTAGGTTTTGTTGTTTAGGGAGGAATAAGTGAATCAGGAGTAGTGACGAACCGAAGACGTCTTCGTCGACAACTCTGTCTCAAAACCCCTCGTACTGGAAAGAATCCTTAATTGTAGACACCTTATTTCTCTCACCTTCGTCTTGACCCATCTCCCTCTTCCACTGGACGTTACATCTGGGTCGTTTCAGAAGTAATATACCGTCCCTCGAGGTCTCGTTCGTAGCGGGTAGTCTCTAGGTTGCGACCCGACTTTACCCAGTCGAAATGTCGGTAGATTTGGTCAGTCGCTGTACACTGGTGAGGATCCTTTCCGTACTGGAGTCACTCCCCGTGAGACTTCAACTCCGGCTGAGACTTCTTCTACTGTCGACCGCCTACAGAAGTATGTTGTGAAGGACGGTGGACCGTCGACGAGGAAAGAACGTCCGCCTAGAAACAAATAGTGCCGTGGGTTTGTCTTGCCGGAGTACATCGAAGAAGCTGCCTCTATTTATGTACCCATAAACCCACTACAGATTGAGAAGAGGGCCTTCGTAGACTCGGGATCAAGGGTGGTCTTTTTGTTTGGTAACGGGAGTTTAACTCAAATGTGTACATGGTCAAGCTCTCGGATAGACACTTCTTATACCTCATATGTCGTAAGAACTACAAACGCAGTTGACTTTCCAGAGACCTCTTTTGGTCTTAAGATTTCCCACGTAGGTGTTACAAGTCTCGTCGTGATAAATGTTCTCGGCCCTGTACCTTAGTCGAAGTTACAGAAGACTACCTCTTTACCTATTTCTTCTGTACCACGTATATATGTCACCTTATAAGGAGTCGGTATTTATACTTACTTTAGCACGGTAAACGTCTCTGTACTTACCTGGATCTCTAACACTATGACTCACTTCATTTAGTCTTTCTCTTTTTGTTTATACCATATTATAGTGAATCCACACCTTAGATCTTTTTACGATATCTATTATAATAAACGTTTCGTCTTTATCTCTGTGTCTACATCTCTTGTTTGTATGCCTATTAGTTTCCCCTTCTCCCCCTATCTTAATTGACCCTCTACCCCTGACTGTATATACGTGATAACTATGATACATATTTTATCTAATCTTAACTGACATGTGGGGTTCTTTCAGATCCGTAACGAGACACCACTGAATTTACCCTTCCCTTTCATTTTTCTCCCCTACGCACACATGTGTATCGACTGAGTGAAACGAGACGTCATCTTAGATTGTGTCGTGACATTTCGTCGATACAACAAAAAGTCAGTGATTTACACTCACACTCTGGGGTATCCGACATCGTATGGTCCGAGGAGACAGGAAGTGCTAGAGGACCTCAAACGAGTCTAAATACAGGTAACTCAACTACTATGATAGATTGGTAGAGTGGGAACCAGTGGGGGAACAAGAGGACGGACGTTAGAAAGGGTCGTAACCCTAGAAAAAGTTACTTAGTCGAGAAACGTAGTCCGCCGGTTTCATAACCTCGAAGTCGTAGTCAGGAAGGTTACTTATAAGTCCTGACTAAAGCAAATCTTAACTGACCAAACTAGAGGAACTACAGGTTCCCTGGGAGTTCTCAGAAGAGGTCACGGTGTTAAACTTTCGTAGTCAACAAACCACGAGTCGGAAGAAACCCGACGGGTCCACCGTGATCACCATTTCTTGGACGGACGGTCACGTCCTCTGAATTCTCTCCACCCAAACTAGGGACTCAGCCCTTCTAGAGGACCTCTTCCTTTACCGTTAGGTGAGGTCATAAAAAGGGATCTCTTAAGGTACCTCTCTCCTCGTCCGATGTCGGGTATCCCAGATTTCCCAGCCTGTGCTGACTTCGTTGAATCGTGTCGAAAGAGATATCAGCTTGAGAGTGTAAGTATGTACTGATGACCTTTTTGGTATCAAAACTGATATTTCGTTCATATAAGATTATGTTCAATTAAAATTTTTATCTTAACTCTTCAAGTCAGGAAGAGAGACCATTGGGACCTTAACACTACCAAGTGTGAGGTGGGTCCGTGTTTCATTTTCGTCTTTCCCCAACAGGTGAGGGGTCTCCGCTCATCTACCTGTGACTAATCTTGACCTCACAATCTATATGTTTTGTCTCTCTTCCGTGTCCTTGAGTTCACCAGTCTCCGTCTAGTAATCTAGTTCCTGTACTGTCGATGTGAGTCTTAATTCTCCCAGTCTCTGAGTAAGGTTTATTTCTAAGTAACAAACTGTGTTGTATTCCGGTCTTTCTACCTAAAACTATCCTTTCTTGATCGGACCTGAAGACACTGTATTTGAACTGAAAGACCATTGTGACCAAAATCATTGTAACTATATCCCGAAAAACAAAGATAACTAAAAAATTCCTTGTACAATACATATTCAAATGATACAACTTAGATGAGACGTGTAATAGTGTAATTATGAGTTTGGATACTAAATCCTCAATAGTGTAGACAACATAAATATTCATGTCCTTAAATAAGAATAAGTACAATTTTTAAACGGAATTTAGTCGTCGGTTATTTACCAGTCTGGAGAGAAGAGTCGGTGTAAGATAACATGGGTCTATCATCTTGTTTATGGTTATTACTACTCAGTGACTCTCATCTAAACCCAATTTATGTTCTTTGTAATATTACCATTGTCAGCGGGTAGTACCGGCGGGACTACTTGTACCGAGGTGGTGACCTCACAAGGTCGTTTCGGACCCACCAGTAGACAGCACAAGTAACGTATTCGTTTAAGACTGACGGATCCTCCAACTTGATTTACTAAAATGTCGAGGGAAAGGTTACGACTCCGAGACTAAATTTAGGGACAATTGGGGACACTAAAGGTAAAGTTAAGACAAAGATTCAGAAATATGTTGACTAAACGAAGAGGTTATCAAACTGAAGGGGAATTAAATCTCGCTTGTGAAAGGTCAATTCTTACCTCAAACCTATTAAATATGAAATTATTTTAAGAGTAACCTTTTTTTTCCATCTACGAATTGATATGTGATACGGTCGTATTGGTTCTATTTGATCTTGTAAGGTCTCGGACGGACTCGTGTCACAAGATAAGTCTTCTTTGAGATTAAAGCATCTTCGTTTATAAATTTTTAAATTTTCGGACAGAAATACAAAATCTTTCTATGGTTCTTATTATGATTCTCTTTTTCTTTGAGGATTTTCAGTAAAAAGAATTACGTAAAAAGAATGTGAATTTTACTCATTGCCGATAAGGGATTTATAAAAGACAGAAGTTTTCGGGGTTTGATAAATTGTAAATTGGGTACGACTTGAAGAGAGGAGAAATACCTACGCAGTAAATTAGGATTCTTATGAAAAGACGGGAAGGACAAATTTGTTCACTTAGAAAGAAAAAGGAGATCAAGAAGTAAAGTGGGTAATTGGGACTCATAGAAACAGTAGCGTCCGTCCTTTATTCCTCGGACACTTACACACACACACACACACACACACACCCACCCACCCACACACACATGTGTGAGTCAGTACAGGGTTGAGAGACTCTGGGGTACCTGACTTCGGTTGGTCCGAGGAGACAGGTACCCTAAAGGGTCCGTTCTTATGACCTCACCCAACGGTACAGTAAGGGTCCCTTAGAAGAACTAGAGTCCTAACTTGGACGCAGAGAACACAGAGGACGTAACGTCCGTCCAAGAAATGGTGACCGTGGTCGGCCCTTCGGGGCCAGAGGCTTATGAGTGTAAAATAATATTTTGAAGTCACCTTATTATCTCTTGGAGGGGGCTTCCTTCCTTGTACAGACGAACACGGTGCCACCCAGGTGGAAGAGTAGGCGTCGGACTTGGGAGAGGAAGGACTGGAAAGAAGGGTAAGGGGATGTCCCAAATCACTCTAGAAGATTCCCTATCTGTGACAGACATAGGTAACTTCAGTACCGATTGACTCACTACACATCCATTGAATTTAGTCAGGTCCCCTCGTTGGCACAACCGAGAAACCAAGTCAGGAGAGAGTTAGGACCAAAGTGAACAGGACTCTCTTTCCTCCTACCTCGCAGATTTCCAAAAACAAGGATCAATGACACCGAGTGGGCTACAAAGAAACGTAAAGGTCAAATAGGAACTGTAAAAGGGGTAGGTACGAACCCAGACATCACACGGTCCTTTGTAAGAGGTGACCCCGGTTAAAAGATTTAACCCTCACTAAGTATTCTACCTCGAAGACCGTTAGAAACTTTATAGTGAACTACTCCGATTTTGGCACATAGGTGTGGATGGACCCAGTGTAAAACTCCTAAGTTTTAGTCCTCCAGTATCGTGGATGTCTAAGACGATGTAACAGACCTTAAACAGACTCAAGACGATAAATTAAACAAGGGTCTCTCTAGAGTATTAGTGGAAAAAAAAAATAATAAAAACAAAGGAAAAGGAGAAGAGATTAATCGAAACGATTGTCCTTCTTAAGTCTGTAGAGTATATACCCCACTTCAGACTTTATCAAAACATTGAGAACCGACATTTAACCATGTCATGACTCGATTAGATCCTCCAAGACTAGGAGATTCGGTGGAGGAGGTCGACGACGGGTTAATGGTTGACGTCTCCAGGGAGACCAAGTCTTCAAATACGTCGAGTATTGAAAGAAAGGACTGTTACACGTCGATAGGTGGTCTGTGTTTGTAGGGTCAGGGAGAAGGGAGACAAATCCTCCGAGTCAGTCAGTCAGGTGACGGTTTTATCTGACATATCTCACGTATTTACTTAGAATTAGATCCGGGATATCTGAGTGAATTAACGGTCGTAGAGAGGAGGAAGGAGGTGGAGAACCAAGTGACGTTCAAAATAGATTTTGAGTCACAAAGTAAACAAACCAAAAAGAAGAGTGTCCCTATAATATCAATAGGAACGTGTAACAATTAAAAACACCTCATTTTCTTCTGAGTAAAAAAAACCATGTTCACGGTATTGAAATTTTGCGGTGTATTAATTTCTACAGTCCAGTACTAATTTCCCACAACCCAGAGGGACAAAGTGTCGCTTTCAGTACCACGAGCAACCGGGATAGTTGCCGTATCAATATTGAGTGATTCCGTTGAAACTTTAATACTTTAAGAACTACCTAACAAAAATTAAACTCGTTCAGTGCATTACAATTTAAAACACGTATTTCACTTTGAATAACTATAAAGTACACTACCATAAAGATTAAACGTCTTAAGTTTATGTGTATTTTACGACGAAATGACGTCGAACATTATAACCAAGGTTTCACACGAACTACCCTATGGGGTCTCGACCTCGAATTAAAAGTTCTTGAAACAAAAGTTTCTAAACCAGGTCCCCTTTTTCTCTTTTCTTTTTTTTTTCGGAACTCAATCAGGTAATACATCCGATAACTGATGAAGAGGGAAAACTTTTGTTCAGGTATTAAAAAATTCTATAACTTGTAAGTGACCTCGGCGCAATTTTCTTATTCATATAGATTGGAATTTTAAGTGACACCACCGGTACGTTTACACACCGAGCCTAGAGGTCGTCACCCCTTGGGTCAACTGTCTACCAGAGTCGGTAACAGGATGACCTAAGTAGTGGTACCTCCTGTTAAACGGTGCCCTACGAGGGTCAGTCGCCGACATGTGTCACTGGTATGTTTACGACCGTGTAAGGACACTCTACGTCCTGAGGAGATTACCCACCAAACCCGGGAGGACTTTGTCGACGTTAGACTCTGATAAGTATGGGTCGGAAGGAAGGACGGAGAGGAGGAAGGGACCAAGGTACGGACGTAGGGTTAGACTTCCGAGAGGGACAGGTGAGGGGAAATAGGAAGTATCTGTAAAGAAGGGGTTATTTAGAGAGTGGGGCTGAATGGACACAGAGCCAGGTGTAGATGAGGTAGACGGTACCCAGGTAATTGAACCGTCGGTGTTCCCTTTACGTGAGAACCGAGTCAACGTCCCACTACTGAATTAGACTCAACTTAGACTTATATACCGTGAAAAATAGGGTTTAGGGTCTACCCAGAAGGTTTTGTTATTTGGTTTATTCGAAGCCGGTGAGGTATTTAGAGTTTAGAAATTGAAAGGGTTGTTGACAATTGGTAGGGGAGGAGAGAGGTCTGAGCGATTTTAAGAAGAAAGTTTGAGTGGGTCGGGTACTACCGAGTAGAACAAGAGTCAGAGACGCGTCCGGGAAGATCTAAGGAAAAAAGGATTTTCATCAAGACAGTAACGTCGTGGAGATTACGATCTTACACCCAAGAGGTAACGTGGGAAATGAGTAACGGAAAAAAAGAATCCTTCGTCTTTTATTGTTTCCCACAGTTGTAAGATAATTGTCAACAGAAAAAAGGACATTGGGGTAAGTGTGTTAATAGTTATTTACCAATAAGGTATAGGTTCCCGGAATTGACGTCGTAGAATCGAGGTTCGTATGGAATCCGAACACTCTTTAAGAGTCCGACTGGAAACCGAGGTTCATTCCCTGAGCACTTTGATCGGGTTTATAATCTTTAAGTCGTAGAAAGTACTATTTTTTTTAAGGACAGGGAGGTTCTTTTAAATCCTCCGCCGTCTTACGGGTCTGAACACCGTTTAAGTCGTCACTAGAGAGTAAGCATGATAACTCCCGACCGTCGGGTCCGTCCCCAACTGACTCCAACCTTCCGTTTCTTAATGTAGGAACGTCCGACCCGTGACAGGAGGAGGACGAATGGAGACGGACGAAGTGTGGGGTATTAGTCAGGACCGGTGGCGACGGGCGAACGACGACGAACCGGACTTAACCATAAGGAGGGCGGAATGGTCAGACGTGAATCTAAATACTAAATAAATCTTAACCTAATGTAGTTCCGAGTTCCGGTTCCGCGGTATTAGGCAGTGGCAGAGGTGGCACCGGTTTGTGTTTGTAAACAAAATCGACGTAGTCGTAGGGATTTGAGACAAGCTTCCTATGGGTAACAATTAGCGATATCGTTGACGCAGAAGGACACAAAAAAGGAAGTGGTTGGGGTTGGAGAAACGACGGGAGGAAGGAGTAAGGTTTATTTTCGTGACTGATGTAGTTCACTATCTATAAGTATTAAATTATCTTACCACCGTTCAGATTGAATCCGGTAACTTTATGTAGTGTCGGTCTCAACGAAACGATAAACAAAAACACGACTTATCGTCATTCACCACATTCAATACTCAGAGCGTGTGTGTGTTCCTCTTCGTTCCTCCATATACATTAACAGAGGTTATAACTACTACCGAAGATCGGGTGAATCATTTCAGAGTTCTTCGTTTTAATCCCGCGACGAAGGTATTGACCATATGTATAAAGACATGAAATAATGATAAGTAATTATTGTCACCTTTCTTGGTATAGACTATACAGACACCGAGTAGTGTCAATTGTTTCCCACTTGTAATAGAGAAGGTTTGAAATACCATAAAATAATTTACTCCTATAGATACGAGACAAAATACCCACTCCTTCACATTCAAGTCTCTTCATTACACAAATTTGAAGATGTTCGTCTCTTGACTTCCGTCTAGAAATCTTAGATACCACTTTCCCAAAATAATATGTTCATAACGGAGATATTGTTTCCTCTATAGATACCCCTTGTTATTTGATTGTACAATTAGATTTTGACTGAATAACTTCCCATAGTCCTTATATAGAATTACTCTATATGGAGAAACTTTCATGTCTTCATCTGCATATTATTCAATTCACTGGTTATGAAAACTCCCAAATCCCGTACGACTCCATCACCTCTTTATTTGGTTTGTTATTTATTATATCTTTTACTTTACCTACCTCCCCTGGAACGAAAATCAGTCTGTGTTGGTAATTGTGTGAACTTCAGTAAAAAGGAGAAACTCTGAATAAAGAACACATTTAGTACGTCGAACTTTATCTAATAAAGATTTAACTTTTTGAACATTATAAGAACTTAAGATAGAGTTCACATGTAACGTCGAATTCGAACAAGAAACTGTAGGACTCTTCACTTTTGTCTTCTTTTCTTCTTTCGAAGATAACAGGTCGTAGAATACCGTATTACTTGTAAGTCTTACGAATCACAGTGTTTGTGTGTGGTGGTTTGTTTCCCTAGTCAAGTCAACGAGACAGTACAGACTGAAAAACGCTACGGTTCCTGACGTCGTGAGGTACGGAGGGACAGGTAGGTCTTGTGGGTCTCAAATGACTTTGAGATACGGGTATCTCAACCACTACGGTAGGTTGGTAGAGTAGGAGACAGTAGTGGAAGAGGAGGACGGAAGTTAGAAAGGGTCGTAGTCCCAGAAAAGTTTACTCAGTCGAGAAGCGTAGTCCACCGGTTTCATAACCTCAAAGTCGAAGTCGTAGTCAGGAAGGTTCTTTGTGGGTCCTGACCAGAGGAAATCCTACCTGACCAACCTAGAGGAACTTCAGGTTCCCTGAGAGTTCTCAGAAGAGGTTGTGGTGTCAAGTTTTCGTAGTTAAGAAGTCACGAGTCGAAAGAAATATCAGGTTGAGAGTGTAGGTATGTACTGATGACCTTTTTTGTATCGAAACTGATCTCCCTGGAAACAACCGTTTCATTACAGAGACGAAAAATTATATGACAGATCCAACTAGTATCGAAAAAAGGTTCCTCATTCGTAGAAAATTAAAGTACCGACGTCAGTGGTATACGTCACTAACACCTCGGGTTCTTTGATTTCAGCCGGTCAAAGGTGACAAAGAGGTAGATAAACGGTACTTCACTATCCTGACCTACGGTACTAGAATCAAAAGACTTACAACTCGAAATTCGGTCGAAAAAGTGAGAGGAGAAAGTGAAAGTAGTTCTCCTAGAAATCAAGAAGGAACGAAAGACGGTATTCCCACATAGTAAACGTATAGACTCCAATAACTATAAAGAGGGTCGTTAGAACTAAGGTCGAATGTGAATTAGGTCGGGTCATAAAGAGTACTACATGAGACGTACATTCAATTTATTTGTACTATTGTTATATGTCGGAACTACATGAGGAAAGGAAAAACCTTGGTCAGATAACAGGTACAGGTCAAGAAAAAAAAAAAAAAAAAAATCAAAAAATAAAAAATTTAAAATTTTAGAAATTAAGAATGTACGTAAGGGTTTGTACTTGGGGGGAGGGTGGAGGGAGGGGTACGAAGGACTGGACTTATGTCTAAAGAGTCCTCCGTCCAGTCCACTAGACCATAAGGACAGAGATTCTTAAAAGGTGTCAAAGAACACTAGGTGTATCAGTTTCCGAAACCGTATCAGTCATTTAGTCTTTATCTACAAAAAGATCTTGAGAGAACGAAACGAAAAAGCTACTAGGTCACTTACAACCGTTATACTAGAGACCAAGGAGACGGAAAAGATTTTAGTAGAACTTGCAGACCTTCACAGAACCTCTTAAAACTCGTAACGAAGTGATCACACACTCTACTCACGTTAACACGTCATCAAACTCGTAAGAAAACGGAACGGAAAGAAACCCTAACCTTACTTTTGACTGGAAAAGGTCAGGACACCGGTGACGACTCAAAAGATTTACACGACCGTATAATTCACGTCGTGAAAGTGTCGTTGTAGAAAATGCTTAACTTTATCGAGGTGACCCTAAGGCAGTGGAGGTGATCGAAACAAGTGTCACTGTGAAGAATTCCGGGTGAACTGAAGCGTAAGGTCCTACAGACCGAGATCCACTCGCTAGTGTTGTAACACTAATAAACCCTAATAATAATAAAACATGTTAAGAAGAGACATAAGAATGGTGGAGAAGAATTATAGAAGACGAAGACAATCCAGGTATGGTAAAGACAGGAAATAACTCGGGTAGAAACGTACTTTACAAGGGAACCATAGAGATTAAAAGAACTTTTCTAGAGATCAGAAAGGGTAAGATAACAAAAGGAGATAAAGAAACATGACCAGTGACTCCTTCAGAAAGAATAGATAGTAAGATAAGAAACCTTAAGATGTAAGTTTACCCATATAGAAAGGAAAAGAGGAAACGAAAAGTGAAGAGAAGAAAAGTGTCGATAAACATTCTGGAGAAGTCT
Organism: Capra ibex; assembly: GCA_006410555.1. Taxonomy (NCBI): domain Eukaryota; kingdom Metazoa; phylum Chordata; class Mammalia; order Artiodactyla; family Bovidae; genus Capra; species Capra ibex. Next base: position 198,785 of record SJYO01029777.1, on the reverse strand, counting down.
GTCGGTAAAACGAAAAAACGTAAAGAAAAAACCCCCCCTACTAGAACTAGAGGATATGTTACAGTACTTGGAGGCAGGTATCATATAGTCCGTGAGATAGTCTAGATCAGGGAATTTAGATAAAGAGGGAAGGTACCATATTAGTATTCTCTAAACTGAATCCAGTATGGACTTACCAGATCACCCAAAGGGATAAAAGAAGTTAAATTCAGACTTAAACCGTTATCCCTTAAGTACTAGACTCGATGTCATTCGAGGGTCAGAACAAAAACTACTGACATATCTCGAAGACGTAGAAACCAACGTTTCTTATATTAGTTAGACTAAAGCTACAACTCGTGGACCACTACAGGTATACATCTCAGAAGAGAACACAACATCCTTCTCCCACAAACGATACTGGTCACGTAAGAGAACCGTTTTGAGATAATCGGAAACGGGAAGAAGTAAGACATGAGGTTCCGGTATAAACGGACAATGAGGTCCACAAAGAACTGAAGGATGAAAACGTAAGGTCAGGGGATACTACTTTTTCTGTAGAAAAAACCTACAATCAAGATCTTCCAGAACAGCCAGAAGTATTTTGGTAAGTGGAAGTCCAAGAAGTCGTAATGACCAACCCCGTATCTGAACCTAATGGCACTATAACTTACCGAACGGAACATTTACTTGTCTCTAGTAAGACAGTAAAAACTCTAACGTAGGTTCATGACGTAAAACCTGAAAAAATAACTGATACTACCGATGAGGTAAAGAAGATTCCCTGACATGAATTCTACAATATAAAATTGCAAACCAACATTCACTACGTAAACCAGTTTCCTTTCTTTCAAGCTTTTTCCGAACTCACTAATTTCTTTACAAGTACCACATTCCCTTTAGACTCGACCAACTACTTCCACTCTCCTCAAACGTCCCTATCCTTTTGACTTCAGGTGTCGGTTGTCCCTTCCACTATATTTACTTTAGAGTCATTTATTTTACCATGTAAAGGTAAATCGACATTCACAACTGAAAGGACATGGTATTAAAATACAAAGTAACACTTATAAATTTCAACCTGATGTTTCCCCGGACTTTACTGATAGGAGACAAATAACTTCAAAATTAAAAGTTTTCGAGAAGGTCTCTCTCCGTCATTTCCTCATCCTTTATTTTTCTTATCTTTTATTGTTTTATATTTTATCGTATTATATTTTAAAATCACAACCTTCCCTCTGTATTAGGACAGACTATGTGAGTTGATTTGAATCTCACTTTCTCTACGTCTTTTTACTTCACTCAGAAAGTCACAGTTTCTTACTGGTGGTTGTATTACTAGACGGGTGTGAAAGACAGGGGTAAGCCCACGGAAACCCGAGATCCTCGTGTCACTGTTCTTTGGTCTTTCCTGCTTTCTTTTCTCACTGATTTCCCCTCTCCTTCCCTGACTTTTCATACCGCTATCCTAAGAATGTCTTCACACACGAACGAGTCCACATCCTTCTGACTAAGTTTTGACCGGTCTTAATACCCCTTGACCTTACGACGGGGAGAAGAGGGGAGTAACAGAGTTTGTGCAGGAAGTCGGACACTTACCGACAATTCTGTTCTCCAGTGGTCAATCTAGAAGCCAGTCAGAAGACAGGAGGAACCTAAGAGTCGAACCGAATGACATCTATCGGCTCTTCGAACTTAGTCTCATTTTAAGTAACAGTACCTTACCACTAGACCTGAGTAAGACTGATGACTCAGTGGAGTCCTATACATCTTAACAATTTTTTTTTCGGTCCCGGACACGGATGGGAGTTTATAAGACTAGATTGATTGTACCCCATCCTTAGTTCTAACCATCCAAAAACAAATGAGTCCGATGTTTGACTCGAAGTCTCACTGGAATTAGTGTTTACTAACTAACCAGGTGTATCAACGTAGATCTTTCTTACCTTCCCTTCCTCCTTCCTTCCTTCCCCTGACTTAGTTCCTCCTTCTCCTTTGACGGGACATCCAGTCTGGGAAGTAAAAGGATCCCACCGTAACGTGAATCAACTTGTCTCGACTGAAAAGGATCCCGGGTATGGGACTCGGACTTAACCTGGATTAAAAGATTCTTTCCTGTGACCATACAAAATTTACCCAATCTCTGTTCCTGGATGACACATCGTGTACCTTACGACGAGACACAATACACTGTCGGACCTACCCTCCCCTTAAACCCCCTAGTACCTATGTACATATACATACTGACTCAGGGTAGTGACATGTAGACTTCGACAGTGTTGTAACAATTAACCGATATGAGACTATATTTTATTTTAAAAATTTATATTTATTATATATAATTAATTTATTACTAATTATCCAAAAATTATATTTACAAAAGGGTAAATTCTCGTGTCGCAGAGAGAGGTAAGTTCAATAAATAATTAAGTTAAAATATTGAAAGATTTTTTCAATATTTGAAAAATCTTTTTCAAAGATTTCTTTGAAAGATTCTTTCAATATTGAAAGAAGAATTTTTTTCTTACTTCGACCCTTTTCTCTGTAAATAGAGACTCTGTCTCCCACTTTGTCCCAGGATACTCAGACACCCCAAAGGGACGGACATAAAATTCGACTTTTACAATCGTGGAACTATTCTCGATAGTTACTAAGACTGGGTAATATTTAACACATCAGAACTTAGAGTTAGAGAAAAGACCCCTTAAGACTGGAGTCAGTCGGAGTAAGATAGACTCCCTTTCAAAATATCTTGAAGAAAATGTTACTTGATTTAACCGAACGGTTTTCTGATTCTCTTTGATACCGACATGCACTCCTGGAAGACTTCCGTTTTGTAGGGTCAGGGACGGGGTCGAGGATACCCGTGAGAGTGACTCTTTACGAACACCAAAATAGACAACTAGAGGTATATTAAGTTCCCTGAGAATTCTCACAAGAGGTCGTGGTGTTCAGAAGATGTCGTGGTGTAAACTACTACTATAATTATTTGGTACATATTAACACATTAAACGATTGTTAAACAACTCATGACATATAGATGTGGTTGAACTTTTATTACCCACCAAAACGGTGATTATACGTATACTATTCGACTTGAGTTCTCAACGTGTAAATACACAGGAGTCTCAACGTAACAATATACGTATATATTTATACGTGTCATATACAATTTAATCTCTCAACCTGTTTTACAAAACTTTCGTGACTAATCTCTTGTTAGGTAAGAATATCCCGTTACCCTAATTTCTGTAAACACCTTAATTTCTGTAAAGTTTCTCGGACACTGAAGACTTACTCTTAAGTCTTACAACTACATAAATCGATCCAACCTTTATAATGTCTCTTATTGAAGTAACCTTCTTTCGAACCCCTCTGTCTGAGTTCTCAAAGACCTAAGAGAGGGACAGGACCTCCTGAACAAATCATACTGACTCCCGTGTCCAGCCCGTCATCTTTGACTTGATCAATGTAGTCAAGGACTTTGAGAAAGTACCGAGGGACAGTAGGAAACCTGTTTCAAGTTTAAAGAAAGACCGGATGTTCCTGAGGTTCCAAGATCAGGGACTACTAGAGAGAGATAGAATGTGGAGTAAAGGATCGGAAGGGAATGAAACGACCAATTTCCATGTATGTCACTTTCAATACCAAAAAGGTCATCAGTAACATGGCTACACTCTTAGTCTGGTATTTCTTCCGATTCACGATTTATTACTACGAAAACTTAAGACCACGACCTCTTCTGAGAACTCTCAGGAAACTTGACGTTCCTCTAGTTTGGTCAGTTAGGATTTCCTTTAGTTGGGACTGATAAGTAACCTTTCTGACAACCACTTCGACTTCGAGGTCATGAAACCGGTGGACTACGTTTCTCGACTGAGTAACCTTTTCTGGGACTACGACCCTTTCTAACTTCCGTCCTCCTCTTCCCTCGTCGTCTTCTACTCTACTAATCTATCGTTGTGACTGAGTTACCTGTACTTAAACTCGTTTGAGACCCTCTGTCACCTCCTGTCTCTCCGTACCGTACGACGTCAGGTGTCCCAGTGTTTCTGAACCTGTGCTGAACCACTGACTTGTTGTTGCCCGGGTCAAAAGTAAAGAGTTCGTTAGAAAAACAAGAGAGTAGAAATACTCAAGATTGTCCGAAAAGAGAGATGGTCCTTATCCGGAAACTGGAGTTAGAAATGAAACAATTACAGTTGAGTAGTAACTCTAAAGTCGAATTTATAGTGGAAAAATTTTCCTGTACGTATTCAGAGATCTGGTCGGAGTGAAAGGAGAATGAAGGGAAAAACATTGTAAATAGTATCTTAATAAAAAAGTCCTAAAGACAGGGAAGATCTGGAATTTTATCTGACAGAACAAAAAATCATACAGGAAGAGTGAACCATAAAAGGGATCGTCGATCATTCAAAAGTTTTTTATCTCATCCTTGTTTAACACTAACCCTTCCTGGTACTTACCATCCCAGTCTTGTAGTAGAATTCCCTTAAGTGTCATCTAGAAAATTCGGTCTTTTCCTGACAGTTCGATACCTCTCGAGAGAGACACATCCACTACGGTCGTAACCTCCCTCGACTCTAAAGGTCGTGCCTCTCTGAGGGACTGACACATACACTTCTTTGGTACAATCAGTCAGATAACGACCTGGTCTTGGGACACAACAACAACGACAACAATGACGTCTTTTACTAAGAAGAGGTCGGTGAGGGGATAGTATAAGGGTTGACTGTCTTTCACGTTGGTTAGTCCACTTCCTCCCTACTTCCTTCTCCTTTTTGGGAAAGAAGTTAACGAAGGTTTTAGAGGGGTCACGAAACTAAACGAAAGTCTCTTGTGAAATCGAGTTGTTTGTTAACGTTTGATGGGTCAACGTTCCATTTTACTTTTCGGGTGTCCGTAATTAATATATATCTCTATAATTTTTTTCTTCGATGACGAATTAATAACAAACGTTTAGAGCCATAAATTTAACTGAATAAACGTTTACAGACAAATCTTTAACTGAAACATTAATATTTCAGTCACGTCCTTACAGAGTCCGGGACCTCCACAGAGATTGCTCCTTACTATTACATTGTCGGTCTCACTCTGTAGGACTCGACGTAAAATTATTGATCTCCACCAACCGTCCTCCCGAGTCTATGAATTTCCTTTTAGGGATTTGACCACTTACGTCCCCGGTCCCAGAGGGATCAACCGTTCCCTAGTAACCTCCTCTGTGATCCCCTGTCCGTCCCTCATCTCATAAGGTTGTTCGACTGTTCCCAACCCCAGTCTCGAGACCCTCTCCCATTCTTACGTAACACAACACGCACGACACAACGAAGAGGAATGCTTGGTCGACACCTCCAAAGTTCTCCAGTGGACGGCATTCGTTCCGTGACCCGATTACCTAAGTTAATACAGGGGTGGGGTCTGATTTTAAGTGTTTGACTTCAGGATTGGAGAGCATAAACTGTCTAACACTGGAATAAATCTTTATCTCGACTCTGTCCGGACCCTGGACCTTGAAACGACGTCACGCCGTCATGAATGTGGACCTGTGGGGAGAGGAGTTTATTGTTTTATGTTGCTTCATACACTCTGATTTTTATTGACACGCGTACGTGTCAACCTTTTTAAGACCCGTTTTCTATGTTTCTTTGGCCTTTTTGGGTTTACAGAGAAAACTTCTAGGATCTCGTTTTAGTCCTCGTTTTCGTCCCACAACTTGTACGGGCGACATGTGTTGTGGTGGCTTCCCCACCCGTCAGGTGGATTCGGTGGGGAGGTCGGACTCGGGACCTGTGTAGGGTCTATTCTTTGTTCGAGTGGCAGGAGTGTCTATTTCTTGGACAACAAGAAAGAACGAGTGCGGATGACGTCGTACCTAGGGTTGTTTCGGAACGGACTTAAAGAACAGACTGGAGATCAGTTAAAAATAACTAACCCCTTCCAGTTCCTGGACCCATCCAAAGTCTGAGAGACATCTACTATTCTACACCAGTATGACGTCATCTCACTTGAGAATTAGACTACTGACCGTAGAAATATTTTTCCCCTTTAAACCTGTGTCTGTATGTCGTTCCTCTAGTTTGGTCAGTTAAGATTTCCTTTAGTTGGGACTGATAAGTAATCTTTCTGACGACGACTTCGACTTCGAGGTCATGAAACCGGTGGACTACACTTCTCGGTTGAGTGACCTTTTCTGGGACTATGACCCTTTCTAACTTCCGTTCTCCTCTTCCCCTGTTGTCTACTACTCTACCAACCTACCGTAGTGGTTGAGTTACTTGTACTCAAACTCGTTTGAGGTCCTCTACCACTTCTTGTCCCTTCGGACCACACGACGTCAGGTACTCCAACGTTTCTCAGTCTACGATGACTCGCTGACCTGTTGCTGTATGGGTCCCTCTTACGGTATACTTCTCCCTCCGTCTCGAACCCCACTACGAAGGTGGTCTGTTTCTTCCTTCTGCTAAAGGTCCTTTGGTGGTCTTCGTTTTCCTCTCCGGACCTCTGTCTAAGAGTGTGGGAGTCTTTCTCAGTCGTGACGATTGTGGAAGTAGAGTCTGAAATCGAGGGTCTAGATATTCTGCTATATAAAGACCCCAGATTCGGTGGACCAAACACCACAAACCAATACCGTCCAGGACCTTTGATGATGTGGACAACACACACTAAGAGTTACTGTATTTGATTGAGAAGATTCCTTGACCTCTATTTGGATGGACCTCAATTAGTCTCAAAGGGACTTTTAGGATCTTATAATCGGAACTTTCAGGAGACTGGAATTTTAGTAGTCCTACTATCCACCAAGAATTTGTCCCGATACGAACTTCGGACCCCTCGAAGTTTTTATGGTTACGGAATTGGATAGGACAAGAGACTCTAAGACCAAATTAATTAGACCCCAAGGAGGACCTGGATTCCGAAAACTTCTGTGGGAGCCTGTCCGATTAAACGTCGGTACCAACACGACCGACTTTTTTAACGTGTTGGATTTTTAACTCTTAATACAAAATAATCTGTCTATATACCTCCTGAATACCGACTCTCTGTAGGAGAGTCTATAGAAACTTCCCGACCGGACTTTTTCATTCTCTTTTCGGTCCCACACGTACGCACGTAATTCGACGAAGACAGTACAGGCTGAGACACGGTGGGGTACCTGATGTCGGGAGGTCCGAAGAGACAGGTGCCCTAAGAGGTCCAATCTTATGACATCACCCAACGGCGCGGGAGGAGGTCCCCTAGAAGGTCTGGGTCCCTAGTTTGGGCACAGAGAATGCAGATCGGACGTAACCGTCCCCCCAAGAAATGGTGATCGTGGTGGACCCTTCGGTCCTGTATATCCTCGAAAACGTTCTTTTGGAGGTCCACTGATTTCTACTGACAATTAATTCCTTTTGTACCCTGAAGGGGCCGTCACGTCACCAATTCTGAGACGCGAAGGTGACGTCCCCCATTCCTAAGTTAGGACCAACGTCTGCCGTCGGAATTTTTCCTTTCTTTCTTTCTTTTCGTCTGCAGAGCTCAATTACTTAAATCATGAAAAGACACATACCCTTCTACGTTCTCAGACCCGAGTGACTTTAGTCAAGAAACTATACCGGGAATAGATAGGGCCCGGTCGTAGGACCAAAAGAGGAAGGTCTTAAGGGAGGGCCACGTGTCAAACACGCCGACGCCACCGACTTTCAAACTACCGACATCGTAGGAAACAAATGACTATACCGTCTGTTGTAAAAAGTAGGTGCAAACTCTCTCAAGAGATCTAAAATCAACTAAGAAGGATAAATTGTTTCACTCCTAGTCTCTCCACTTCCCTCATAACGAGTTCGAGGGGAACGATTACTCACCTGTTCTGCTCTTTGTTGAGTCTGTGGAACCGGAAGTCAAGTGTCAAGAGTGTCCACTACGACGACAGGAGAACCGAGATCTATATTTCGTGACTAAAGAAAAAGGGATCCACAAGAGATCTAGACCCCCTTACCACTAGAACCTGTAACAATAATTTCCTTCCAACAGTTGGAGGTGTACACGTGTCACTCAAAATTTTTAATAAAGTGTGTATGAGGTAAAATAAAGAAGTGACGATGTAACACTATAATTCACCCCGTTTATACAAGATGGAAAATTTCTTCTTCCAATCATTTATGTGTCTTTACTATAACCCGACGTTTACTGTGGCAACTAATTACCACCTTAGTCCTAAGTTCGAGTCCTGAAACTTTGGTAGGTTCATAGGACGAAAAAACGGGGAGACGTCACCTCTGTGTCACAAGAATGGTGACCTAGTGGTCTCTTAAAGACTTCACAGGAAGAGTAGAGAACGGGTCACTCTTACTGTAATTTAACAGAATTAGATAAGACACGAATTTTAGAAAGATTTGTAGGAAGTGGCGAAAGGGTGGAAGATACCCTTTCAAACACTCGTTTTTACATCACCTAAGTTGAGTTTACTTACGTTAGATAAGGGAGATGTTTCTATTTTCACAATGTACTTGACACTTGGAAGTAGGGTTTATACTAAAGAGTTCTTACCACTACCTGACAGAACGGTGGTGTCTCAATCTCCCCATGTTTCTTCCTACTACAACGGTAAAAGACAAATTTCTATCCAAACGAATTGGACGTTGTTCTAATAGTAGAACTAAGAGTGAGATGAACGAGGGTTATGGTGACGCGTACCCAAAGTTTGATCTCGACGAACTAAGGATAGACGTTAAGATAACTATTGACTTCAGGTTAAGATAGGAATTTATCGTATATCTTAGGTCCGAAACATGAGTATGTCTATATCCAGATCGTAAGTTTGTGACCGAGGTTATAAATGACTAATACCTTGTCATCCCTTATTTCATCAAACTCGAACTTAAAAGAGTTGATCTATTACCTTTCTCATTACCGACGAGATTCAAAAAGACTACTTATTTAAGTTCGTTGTGTTTATTATGAGGAACACATACAATCTGAAGAGAGTTGTTCCAGGTAAACTTAGAGGAAAGGGGAGGTCCTTTCAACGATTTTTATTGTCAGTGTTTCGTCAGAACCGTCCAAGACAAAACCCGATAATGCACCTAGCAGTATGCGGGTTTGGGACAGAACAAACGATGGATCAAAATCTCGAGGACGAAATAGTTTGACAAATCCTGAGTTAAAGAGACGTAACCTAGGTCGGAAGAAGAGTGATTAAGAAAGACACCGAATTTAAATCGAGTGTCAGGTCGGGGGTCGAGGATAAAGAGATAACATAAAGACAGTTAAGTCAAGTCAAGTCAAGTCAGTGAGTCAGTACAGGCTGAGAAACACTGGGGTACCCGACGTCGTGTGTTCCGAAGGGACAGGTAGTGGTTGAGGGCCTCGAACGAGTTTGAGTACAGGTAACTCAGCGACTACGGCAGGTTGGTAGAGCAGGAGACAACAGGGGAAATAAAGTACAACAAAGACGGAACACTATGAAGGATGGGTAAGTGTGGCCTATCGGGACAAAACCAATAAAGGGTTTCTTATTCTTGTACTTACGCCCGGTAACTATTCTACTCCTAGGGTTCGAGAGATCCTTCTTCTGAAGAGTGGTTTCCTTTCTTTCGTTTCATTTCTACCGTCCTGAGTCTTTTCGTTCCTTCTCAATTAGGAGTTTAACGATTTCTAGATCACGAGTCTTATTGTGAGACACATGTACAATAATTGACACCCTTCCTACCCGAGGTTGGAGACAACTACCTATAGAGAAACTGATTCCTAGGGAACTTGAGCAGAAGAGGGTAACATAATTTAGTTGTACCTCTTTCTACCGGAGCAGGAGTTCCTAAGTCAAGTCAAGTCAAGTCAGTGAGTCAGCACAGACTGAGAAACTCTGGGGTACTTAGTGTCGTGCGGTCCGGAGGGACAGGTAGTGGTCGAGGACCTCAAGTGAGTTTGAGTACAGGTAGCTCAGCCACTACGGTAGGTCGGTAGAATAGGAGACAGCAGGGGAAGAGGAGGACGGGGGTTAAGGAGGGTCGTAGTCTCAGAAAAGGTTACTCCGTTGGAAAGCGTACTCCACCGGTTTCATTACCTCAAAGTCGAAGTCGTAGTCAGGAAGGTTACTTGTGGGTCCTGACTAGAGGAAGTCTTACCTGACCAACCTAGAGGAACGTCAGGTTCCCTGAGAGTTCTCAGAAGAGGTTGTCGTGTCAAGTTTTCGTAGTTAAGAAGTCGTCTTGATTTTTCGCTACTAACAACATCCTTTACAATAGTGAAATCTATAAAACGTCAAACTGTAATAAGTGATATTTTAAAATTCGTTTCGAAGATTAAGTTCACCTGTAGGAGTTGTTAAACGTGTATGAGGTCCCTGAAGGGACCACCAGGTCACCGATTCCGAGGCAGTAGGGTCACATTTCCGGGACGCAACCTAGAGACTAGTCCGTTGATCTAGGGTGTACGACCTTGATGCATATTTTCCGTGTCGATTTCTAAGGTACCCTGTGTTCCTTCTATCTTCTAGGGTACCGTCGGTCAATTAATTAATTAATTTTATACGTGTGTAAAATAAAGACGGAGTATACGTCCGATACTATAACTCTTATGTACAGATATCTAGACATGAAGAGGGGTAGAATAAACACGTAAACCTTTTCATCTCCCAACTTGGGTGGATCCTTTACAAAAATTCGGAGTAACAAAACAAGAAACCGACGTCTGTGTAGGTCAGTTTCGTTCGTCGATGACGATTTCCCTTCTTTAATTGTGAGGTGTTAATTATGAGGTAAAGTAATTGTTAATCTATACAATTTACGGTAAGTTAAACAAACGTGGTAGTTCAGGACCCTTTCACAGGTGTGAAGAATATTGAAAGGTTATTGAGAGGTAGTGGTTGACTCAATTAAAAGGTCCGTTCGTCCGAGTCTAAAATTAAGGGTCTGAGATTATAGGAGGTCGGGAACCCGGTAACTACCTGAACGTACTCGACTACAATAACCGACGGCAGACTTAGGTTCCATCCTGAGAAACCCTATTTCCGGGATACCTAAGAAAAACGTGACTCTTTTGTTTTGAATTGTCTTGGGTTTATATCTCGACAAGAAGAGGTGCGGACGGGGGGCGGTATGGGTGTCACTGAAAGTCCACCGTCTGTGATATTTACATACTCTCCCGTCCAAAAGTCTACGTTATGTCGATAGTAGAGGAGGAACTTCAGAAGAAGTGATATCCGACTTCACTTCCTTAGGATCCTACGGTTCAAGCCTTCTTTATTATTGTTATTGTGATTATCGTCATCGTCATCCTTGTTGTAGGTAAATATGTAAATGGTATACAGTTTATGATGTTTTACGATACAGACAATAAAACGACAATTAGAACTATTATTGGGTTACTGTACTTATAATGTTAATTTGAGTAGAATGAAAGTTTCTTTAATTAACCATGGACTTAACCAATGAACAACCAATTCATAACAATACATTGTTTCTGGGAACATAAATTACCGAATTTTATTATTAATAATGGAGTGTGTCAAAGACTCCCAGTCCTTAGACCCTCACCGAATCCATCCACCCAATCCGAGGTTTAGAGAATACTCAAACAGTCCTTCAAACGAGTCCTGACTTCAGTAGACTTCCGAGTTGACCTTAACTTCCTACCTGAAACTTTAGGTCAGTGTACTAACAATCTTTCTCTGCTTAAAGTGAGGAAACCAGAGAAAAGTATTGTACCACCCGTCACCGAAAGGAGGTTCAGTCCTTTGGTTTGTTCCTTTTCTTTTCTCTCGTCACAGAAAGTGTCGGAACTGAGTCTTCACTATCTGGTGGTGCACGCGTTATAAGAGATAGTATGCTTATGTATGCTTAGGACTTCGTCATTCTCTCCTTCCATGGGTCCCGTAAATGGTCCTCCACCCCCGGACACCAACGGTATAACCTCCGACGGACAGTGTGTTGGTTCCACCGTCTTGACCATCTCGTTGACAATCCTTCATCTAAATGTTTGAGTTCAATACAGACTGAGGTATTGGACACGAAAATTGGTGTACGGCAGGTGGAGGAATTTTTCAACAGAGTACATCAGGTGCAGGGCCCCGGAGAGTTATAGCTCACCCCAAACTGGTCTCTTCGTCTTCGGGATCTTCACTGGGTCTTAGTTCCTCAATAGTGCCCCGAAGTGCCATCGAGCTACCACTTCTTAGGCGGACGGTCACGTCCTCTGTGTCCAATCTAGGGACTAAGTCCTCGTGGGGCGTACGGTGTCTCTCCGATTCGGGCACGAGACGTCGACGACTCAGACACGAGACCTCAGACCCTCGACGTCAATGACTCGGGTGCACGGTGTTGATGACCTCGGGCTCCCGGGCTCTCGGACACGAGGCGTTGTTCTCCTTGGAGACGGCACTCTTCGGGTGAATCGCGTTGCTCTATTGTCGGACGCCTCGTCGTCTCCGACTCGTGTTGGTGCATTCCCTGTTTACATAAAAAAAAATTTTTTCTCAATAACATTCTTAGACCGGAATAGATCAGGACCCACGACCAATACGCTGGACACATTCCGACAAAGAAACCTTACACCACGGCGCCGGACTTCGGACGTTCCGTCCGGCAGTTCCTTCCTTTTTTTCCTGTGCTTCTCCCCTTCCCGTTCCTGTGTGACCTTGGACGTTTCCGCTTCCTGGGGTGCTCCTGCTACACCTCGGGTGTGAGTGAGTCTCGGAGGTCTAGAGGTCGACACTACCCAACACACACACTGGACGCCATCTTCGACCAAGGGAAGGAAGACTCTTCGACCTCGTTGACTTCCTCCTCTAGACTACCCTCGTCTTCCTCGACGCCCCGACGACGACGGAGTCACATTTGATCTCCTATTCGTTGTTACACCCACAACCGGGGTCGGGGGTCACAGGGTGTGTCTGGACGGTCGAGACTTGTCTTATACCACTGACGAAGTGAAGGACGAAAGTTTACAACATAATCTACAGAGAACACCGGGTGTCATTGGGACTTAAAAGTCTCTTCCCTTAGGAACCCTTCAGTCATGGTCGAGTGGATTCAACTGTTCTATGTTTACATGGTAGAGAAACCAAAACAACGGGTAGAGGTATCATCGTGGACGTTTGGGTATATGTGTGACATAGGTATTAGATTGTTCAGGAGTTTATGTAACCCGGAGAGGTACAGAGGTACGGAAACATATACGATTAAGGAGACAGTCCTTATGAAAGAAGGGTCGGTCCTGGTCGACATACCCGTGTTCTGACCACGTGTCCAGGACACGAGTCTTATAGGGTCTCGAACCAAAGTATGAGTCACGTAAATTCTATTTGTGGTCAACTCGACTTATGAAACGTCGTTGAAACACTGAAGTGAAGGGTCGAAGACGTAGTTGTAAGGGGTGGTTACCGGTTGAGTAATGAAGGGACTCCTCGGTTGAAACCTGTCGTAGCTTATCGACATTAACGATCTTTACAGAAGGAGTATTTCTTTAGTTTAAAATAGATGTAAACAGAAGGAGATCTCAGATGTGTGACCAGTATTAAATGGGTCGATCGTATCTTTCATATTTAGAAGAGAGAGAAGATTACTATAGGAAGTCCATACACTTCCGTCTTTAGTATACGACGAATAATAAGACGAATATAAACGTATAAATTGACAGAGACACCGGACCTAGGTATCGATTATATAGAGACACGAGAAGTGTCCCGAAGACTCAGGAATCCAACCGTCGTCTGGATCCGACGGACCAGTCCCCAGTACCCTTCCGGACCCGGGAGAGAACACAAAGATTATGAGGACGGTCTACTGAACGTGTACAAATGGACCTCTATCTCCTCCGTGTTTTGTTCTGTTTGAATGGATCACTCCAGAAGGGACCAGAGACGAACACAGCATAGGGCAACCGGGTATCCCACTAGTTGGTACGACTAAAAGACTCACTCCCTAAAGGGACCCTATCTTCGCGAAAGGTCTAACACTCTGGAAGTTACGATTTTCGTCAGGTCCCGTTTCGTCCTACCACCTAGTGGGCGGGTCAGTATACTGGTCTAGGTTTCTGTCACCCTCCGGGACGTTTCGATGTCCCGTTTTCCTTACGCAACTCCCCGTTTCCCAACCTCGGTAAGCACACTAGCCAGAAGACGACCTACCTGACAAAAGCGTAATGAGGACTTAGTCGAAAATCCGGTTTAGTCACATGCAAGAGAGGTAAGACACAGAAGTTGATTTTTTGTTTGTTGTTGTTTTTTTTTGTCGGCTCCCTTTACCTTTCGTGTAACGATTTTTTTTTTATGTCACTCAAAAACAAATAAAAATTTTAGGAGTATGTCGATACAAAGTTCAACTATCGTTTCCAGAGAACCAGTCGGCGAGGGATCTCGTAAAGGTTTTGTTCGAATACGCGAAAGGTTAATTCGGGTCCACTTGAATCGGGACTGGACATCGAGACTCACAGTCATGTCACGGTTTTGTTTACCTACTTTTTACATCTTACGTCACTCGACTCCGAAACAAAAACAAAAATACGAAACAGAGGTGGTGAGGTTCGTTAAAAACTGACCCGTCAAGAGAGTTTAGTCCAGTTCGACTACGTACCACTAGACCATCAGTCTCGGAGTAGGTGACGTCGGTAGGTGAAGAGGCCGAATAAAAGATGATAACTGAGAGGCGAGGGATGTCCTTCATGACGAAGTCGGCTAGTAAGTGAGAAGTAGGTGAATAACTCGTGGGTCATAACTGGTATGTGACATGATTTGAGTGTCTGACACCCCTACATATGTAGATTTAGTCACTAAAGTTCGTCTCTATCTGAAGATTCGTCTATTACTCACGTTCTCAAGTATATGTTGTTTATGCTTTACACGGGGTGTCTCTAGGTATATTTATTTAGATCTCCTGTCTTGCCGAGAGAAACGGGTCTTTTCAGTCCTTTCTAACGTCTCTACTTCATGTGAATCTAATCCGGAACCTCCTACTGATCTTCGAGTGAACAGTGTTTCGTCTTCTCAATTCTAGTACTCGAAATCGCAGTCCGACCCAAACCTTACTAAGAGACGGTGACCGATAGACTCACTGGAACCCATTCAATTAATGAAAGGGTAAAAGGTAAAGTCACAAAGTATTCACTTTACCAGAAAATTCCTAATTTACTCTAATTTAGCACATACATCCACACAGATGTACATGAGTACTATGAATTGGGGTACGAAGAGCCTCTCTTTGACACATCGATAATGTCAATGAAGACTATCTCTTCGGTGTCGCACCGAATTCGGCAGTCAGTATACATCCTTTGTGATTTAAGTCCTCGCATCCTTTCTCACCGTATAAGAACCTTAGTTTTTTTGTTTTGTTTTCAAGTCACTCCCGTGACTCACAATGTACAGTTCCACGTACCGCCTTTCGGGTGATCTAACAATTCCTCTACCGTGACCTCTGCACGTCTCTCTTGACTCCTGCCTTCTGTCACTCAGGAACAGGTCTTTGGGACAATACCCGAACCTACTCCCATCAGTGATCTGTCGTCTCTGTCCAGTCGGATCACAGGATTCTTCTGGGGGATCTTATATTCTTCTAAGTATTCTTGTTCGTGGCATAGACCAAATGGAGAAAGAGACACCTGGATTATCCACGGAAAGAGTCACGTCAAGGAACTGCACGTCCAACTCGTGCACTCACTCATCGTCAATTTAGTGAGGAAGACCTCCGTCAGTCTGTTGTCTTGATCGACGTCGTCAAATCCCCCGACGGTTGGTAAACTAGATACAGCTACCGTTCTCATCATAAAATTCTTTTCTTTTTTTTTTTTTGATCCGACGACTACGACTTGACAATCCTGAACCAGTGACTGACCCACTACTCTTCCTGTCGTAGTTCCGACTAGGTCTGAGATCGTACCTAAAGACCCGTCTTAGGGTTCCTTTATCCTAAATATCACTTAATTGGGAAAAACAGCCAGGTAAGTCTTACTAAACGACATAAACACACGTTGTGACGACTCCCCTAGTTTACTATAGTATCTAAACACTCACGACATATTCAACATTTCAGTGACACATTACCACTCTTTATAAATAAACAAGTGTCCTCAAACTACCGGACACTATACGGGGGGGTATTAAGATCCATTACCCCATATCGTAATTCGTTCGTCACTGAGTAATAAGTTCCTCAGACGTGAGGTAACATGCTTCTTGACCAGACTAAAATTCACCCCACTCTTAGTATGTACGAGGAGGTGAGTTATTCCTGGTTATACTTAACTTGAGAAAGTACTACACTCAAAAGATCTGTTGAAATAGATTAATACCCTTGGAAGTTTTATTTATGTATTAAGAGTGATCTTCTACTTTTTAGACTCTGTACAATTTCATTGTGTAGTTCCAAGTGTCACGATATTTCACCGTTTCGGTTCTAAACCTTGACCCACCACGACCCCTAGTACTACCTTAAAAAGTCCTGTCACCCTACCGTTTACGATATATTAAACCTTCTCTAATTGTTTATAACGTTTACGTATAAACCTTTGATTTTACTTTAGGAAAATAAAAGTATTGTCATTGATATTTAAATTTCGAGTCGGTCAGAGGAACCCCCGTACTCAAATTTTCTCATCGTTTGAGTAAGGATCTACTTTCGAAGTACCCGAAAGTATTTCTGGGAAGGACCAATTCTTGGAGTCGGTGAATGTAAAAGTTGTATTTTGATAATTTTTGTTGTAGAGTTTTTGGGGCACTTCAATTTATGGGAACAATTTCACTAGTGTATATAGGGTCAATTTATTATCGGCATCCTCTCCCGTTAATCGTCTAAGCCAGTCCTCTCTTTTTCTACAAAAGTCTACTCTAACCTTTACTCTGTCTCTCAGCTACTCCGTCTTTATGTGTTCTGTGTAAGAAGGGGGACTTCAAAGAACTTAAGACAATGATTACTATGGAAGTCTAAGATTCCCGAGACTGGCCTTTTCTGTGCAGTACTAGTTCTTCCAAGTTCCTCTGACTGCACTTTAGACTGGTCTTAGAAGAAGGCGGATTAAGAAAGACTTAACAGTGCTGTCAGAACGAGGTAGGGACACTGCCGTTCTACGTGAGTCGGGCTTAAGACAAGGGGTTCAGGACGAAGTTTACAGCGGTGACAAAACGGCACTGAACTTTCAGACTGTGAAAACCCAGAAGGTCTGTCCGAGGTCTTTACGTTTATGGGTAGACACAACAAAGTGTCCTATATGATATGAAAATCAATTCTCTACGTTTCCTTCTGTCATTTAGAGACACCCAGTCACTTTCTTTTTCTTCGGAAGACAAGTATACTTGACCCAAATTAATGCTAGGAATGTAAATGTTTGTACGCAGCACACAAGGAGAACAAATAGTGACATAGGGCACTTGGTTCTTATGCAGTACCGTAAAGGTATTTATAAGCAATGGTTTACTCACACACTAGAACTTGTTGAACGAAATAGAGCACGAGAAAAAAAGGGTGTGAGCAAGAACGGGAACACGCAGAAAGAGAGAGGGACTGGAGTACTTTTTCGGGTAGTAATTTTGTCACACTCCGTGACCTGCTTTACACTTTAAGACTGGGTGGAGGACTGGGTGTTATTTATAAAATTCAGAGTAAAGGAAGGGAGAGTATTAATTCTTTCAAGTTGATGCGATATGATCCATGATTAGGATGGGAATTGGTCGAGTCCGTAGTAGAAACTCTGAAATAAAGAGTAAGGATGTTTCTCTTCCGATTTCTGTAAAGTAGGTGGAGAGTCTCAACCAGACTTCTACTGTTCTCAAATACCTGAACCTTTGTAAATCATTTGTCATTTCATGACAAACGTATATAAACAATAGTAATAGGGTTAGTGCAGAAATATCTAAACCCAGTTTGAAGGAGTCACCGCCGTGTAGAAGAAAGCCAACACCCTTGTAGGTGACACAGAAACCGTTAGAACCTTAGTGATAATTTTTTTTTTAGAGTGATACGAAAATAATTGATTTGGATGGAGATTCGTCAGTCTACGAAAGATCACGGAGATTAACGAGTTTCGTTTTCTAGGACTTCCTTAAATACACCGGAGTTCCTTGTAATAATTACCCCCCGGGAAATTCCTTCCATTAAAACCTTCGTTAAAAGGTACTTTAACGACTTACATACGTAGGTATATTTAAACTCGGGTAAACCAGATTAAAAGTAAATCGGGTCACTAACGTGATTACTATAAAAAGTCATCTATAAGAGTAAATTCTCTTTCCCTAGGTAAATAGATAATGTGCACGGATCTTTTGTATGACGTTTGACCTAACAGTCTATTTATAAAGACACTTCCAAAGAGATAAAAAAAAAAAGACAAGTGGAAGTCACTATGAGGTGGTGTCAGGAAAATGTTAACTCATTCCTTTTCGAGACACAGTGACTCAACCGAAGTCCATCCCAACTTTACATGCAGTTCTTTTCCTTAATGTAAAGTAGGCCAAAATACTAGGTTGTCTGATTGTAACCTTCACCAAATTTCCTACCTAAACTTTGGTCCGTAGATCGAAAGTTAAGATCTCGAAGGGATGTGTTGTCTAACGTGGTTTGAAGTGTAAAAGTATGAATTTTCAATTCATATTATTATGGTCAGAGGTTTCCAGAGGGTCTCAACAAAAGTCTTATTATTATTATTAAAAAAATTTTCTGATTTTTATATCCCGAAGGGACCCACCGAGTCTACCATTTCTTAGTGGGACATTACACCCTCTGGGTCCAAGGTAGAAACCCAACCCTTCTAGGGGACCTCTTCCTTTGTCGTTGGATGAGGTCATAAGAATGGACCTTTTAGGGTACCTGTCTCTTCGGATCTCCCGATGTCAGGTACTCCAGTGTCTCTTAGCCTACGTTAACTCACTGATTGTGTAATTGTGTGACTGACCGTATATTACGTAAGCGACTTATTAAATGTGTGTACTGTATGAGTACCAGATTTTAAAAACAATAAAAAATAAATTTACTTGTTACAATGAATTTAAATTATCGTTCGTTTTCTTTGATTTTGGTTTACAACGGTGTAAAGATTGTTGTTTACGAAGTTTTAAAACTCAAATAAATTTTTTTTTAGACGAGTCCAATTTTTATCCAATATCTTTTGTAACTGAAAAACAATTAATAAAAATGAACGTATCAAAACTCAAAGGTCTGGCATCACGAACCAGTTGAGAGAGTTTTTACACTTCAGTAGTTAATACAGAAAAGGTTTCTGTTTATATGTGTAGAAATAAGAAACATTTATTTTTCAGTCTTAAATTCGTGGTAGGGATACGACTACTATTAAGAGGTTCTCTATGATTATTTCTTATATTGACTTTCGTTTCATAGAACATTTATGATGTTTAGTGAAAACATTCACTTTATATGGAAGATCCTACCATCAACAAAAAATCAGTGATTCGGACAGACCGAGAAACTCTGGGGGCACCCGACGGTCTGAAGGGACGGGAAGTGACAGAGGGTCTCAGACGAGTCTAAGTGCCCTCCCTCGTGGACAATCTTTAGGATTCTCACGGGCAGACAGAAGACTTAATGGACTTGTCACTATGAGGTCACAGATCGCGTCATAACAAAGAATGTACCGTATGTTAAGAATTAAAAAATTTGACTCCATATCAACCAAATGTTATAATACAAAGTTCACATGTTACATCACTCAGTATTAAAATTTTCCAATATAGGGTGAATATCAATAATATTTTATAACAGATATAAGGGGTAACACATGTTGTACTGGAACATCGAATAAATAACATAGGTGTCACCAAACATAGAGAATTAAGGGAAAGAGGTAGAACGTAGAGGAACGAAGGGAAAGGGTGACCATTGGTGATCAAACAAGAGATATACACACTTAGACAAAGGAAAAATAATATATCATTAGAAAAAATTAAAAAAATATAAGGTACACATTGACCTTAGTGTCATAAATAGAACGAGACTAGGTAAGTCAATCGGAAGAAAAATACCGGCGTATAATAAGTGTATGGATATATATGTATGTACACATATATATATAAGTGTATATGGTATGGAAGGGATAGATAAGTAACAACTACAGGTAACAACTACAGGAGAATGCAACGAAGGTATAAAACCGATAACATTCATTACGAAGACTTGTGAGTAAGTGTATTTAGTTTCGTTATAAAAAACTTAGACAGAGGATTTTGTTTCCGTTGTTTTCATTTTAATTCGATTGATTTTTTAAAAATGTGTCATTTCCTTTTGTAACTGTCTTACTTTTCCGTCGGATGACTTACCCTCTTTTATAAACATTTACTATACTGGTTATTCCTAGGTATTATGTATATTTGTCGAGAAACTCCGTACCAAATATGGAGTAGAAAAGACTACAACTACAGAGAGGTTCTATTGTCACTAAAGGGTAATCATTTCCGTTAACTAAAAGTCAGGAAATAAAATGAGAAATATTGTGCACTGAGACTAGTAGGGTTGGGGTTGTAAGAGATCTAAACTTTGGATGTACTTTTTTTGAACGGGAGTTTCCTTTTTTTCATTCTTATGTCTAAAAAGACCATATTGAATGGTTTTACGATTGTTCCTTTTTTACGGACGAAAACATCGTAACATCTGACCATTTTACTAAGAAATTGAACTCGCACTTGTGATGTAGAAGGAACAGTGAAAGGTAATCAGTTCTAATAGGGTCTTTAGACCACTAAAAAAGTCCCAAATTAGAAGAGGGTCGGAAGGACTTAAGTGAAACTTCAGTCTCCGGGAATAAGATGCACTCTCTGTGTCGTGACTACCGTCTCAGACCCAGAAGAGTCGGACACAAGGTAAACGACCAAATTAAAGTACGATACGAAGTGGGAATATGTTAAATATTAATTTCTTTTTTTGTTACATAAAAGAGGTCAACCTAAAACAACTATTCTGTACAGTCGTCGACCCAAACGAGAAAACAAACCTGACCTTGTGGACCCACGAACTGATACAGCTATAACAACCCCGAACATGTTTAGTGAACTCACAGACGTACTGGGAGTGGATGATACTCTGGTTTCCTTTAAAAAAAAGTTTCAAGAATTTGTTGTCTTTGCAAAAAATATTATTCTTAAAAACAGGTACTATAGTTCTAAAATGACTGTGGAATGGAGTAAACGTAAAAAAACCATAGTCTCTTCCATTCAGTCATATTACATACTAAAAAGACTTAAACTTCTTTGAAGTAACCCGGAACTAGACAGATAGAACAGTCCACCTGTGTTTCAAGTGCGATGTACAAAGTAGAAGAACCAGATAACAAGTCAAATAAGTATATTTATAAGGGAAAAGAGTGAAACAATCGGGATTTAACGTTAAATGGACTATAATTATAACGATAGGTCAATCACAATCAGTGAGTCAACACAGACTGAGAAGCTGGGGTACCTGTCATGGGGTAGACCAAGGAGACAGGTACCCTAAAAGGTCCGTTGTTATGACCTAACTCAACGGTAAAGGAAAAGGTTCTCTCGAAGGGTTGAGTCCCTAGTTTGGAACCAGAGGATCTAACGTCCGTCTAAGAAATGGTAGAGTAGGTGGTCCCTTCGGGAAACGAAAGTTTTGGTAAACGATAAGTTCGGAAAAAAAAAAAAAATTCATACACAGAAGCATATACACAAAAGGGAAAAGTAAAACTTTCTTTATAAAGAATATTCATCGTATAATGACCTAGAGAAAAATAATTTAAAAAGAAGTGATAAAAAAGATAATTTTTTTGGAAAGAAAAGACGAAGATAATTTAGTTATCAAAACAAAGATAAAAAGGGACAAGATCAAACTTTCAATGTACAGGACAACGATAATAAAAACACGAAAGGGATTTAAAAATGATTCGTAAAATAAAAAAAAGGATTGTTGTAGATTACAATTATAGATATCGAAGGTAGATAGGTTCTGTGTTTTAAGTCAATACGAGAGGAGAGGTTGAGTAGTGGATCAACCTTAGTGACCTTAAAATTAAGGTCTAACAATATCTTTTCTATATATACATTTGAAAACTACAGGATACGTTTATTGTTGCACAGTAATAAAAGAAAGTAGCATTCATGAATAATGGGTAGTAATGAAGGAAAATACAAGGGATAAGAAATTCGTATACAAATTAGTAATAAGTCTTTATGAACACGACCATTAAAGAATTTAGGACCAAACAGACATCTATAGTAATAAGAGAGAGTATAAATTTAATGTTAAATCAACCGACACAGTAGGAATAAATTTAAATAAAACATTATGTAAGTGTACAAGATGGAGGTGTGCACACATAATTACGGGGTACAAAGGGTCGAAGAAAAAATATAAAAGGTAGAGGAATGTGGGAGGACTACGACACCGTCGAAACTAGAAGGTCCTTAGTCTAGAACACCACCTTAATCCTCACGTTTTTGAAACTACTCAATTGTGACCGTAATAGTTTTCCAGTACCGCCCCAGTTCCCTTTCCCCCCGACAGTCTTATGATATGAATGGTCTGACAGGAACAGTAGGGTTTTCTATGAAGTCTCGTTTGACGAGGAGTCTTCTCGATGTGTAGTGGTGACAGAACTATTTAGTGACCGACTCCCGACTAGACTCTTATCGTGCTACTGGAACTGAGACTTCGATTCCATCGGTGAATGTCACGGTTGTCACTTCTATCAGGCAATTCGTAAGGGAGACATCGACCTGAATAGGAAAAACTTCCCCTAGACCCACACACAGAGTACATCGTCTCTATGTAGGACCCTCTGAAAATGTCGAAGGTCTAGTGGTTAAAGAGGAAGTGAAGTAGATCAGACGACAAGTCAGACAGACAGAAGAACAAGGATGGAAATAAAGGTAATAGGTTGGTAAAAGTCTGGTAATGTTTCTGCTTTTACGAACGACAAAATATGGCAGACAACCATAACGAAGTTCACTCGAAAATGAAAGAACAAATGGTTCTTATAATTGACACGAATAATATTTGAAGAAAAGACGAGAAGGATAGTCGAGACACAAAGAGATGCCACAGGGAAAATATCACGATCGCGAGTGTAAAAACATTAGGAACGGATGTTCGAATTCGAGTGTGAACTCCATTTGGCGTACTGACAGTCGACTGGGAAGATCCGGTTTTCGAAGTCGACTCGAGTAAGGAAACGACAAAGGTCATTCTAATTCTGGACCCACTGTACGTCGTCGTCCTCTTCTGGAAGAGGGTGGCGGACAGGTCTTAAGGACCGGTAAGTCAAAGTCGGTACAGAGAGGGGAGGTTCACCGAGGAGACTAGTGTTGACGAACAAGTCTCACGGGCCTCCCCACTCATGCCAAATGTCTCGGACAGTCGAAATAGGAGGGGTGCACGCGAACCACAAGTACAGATCCCCACAGCGGGATGACGAAGAGGACACGGATGGGGACGAGGGGTGTGAATGGACGTTTAGAGACCTCGGAGACGAAGAAAACCGGTTTAGGATGGAGAACAGCCGGAAAGAATATTAGGAGGGTCGGAAATAAAACTTATACGGAGAGATTATTGAGTTAATTTTCGGATAAAACACTGTGAAGCCCACAAAATATATCTAGCACCTCTATTACCGTTTGAGGTTTGTGGTACAACCGACTTCAGGACGAAATTACTTTAACGTAAAAACGGGGCATCCGTGTACTTAGACACAGGTGACTTCACTTATTGCGTCCAGACTTCGAAAAGAGAGATCTCCAGGGAAACGTGGAACGGACACCGAGGCACCTCGTGTTATAAATTTTAGGAGTGTAACTTCTAGAAGTCCCAGTGTAATGAGTGCCTAAACTACTAAGGTCCCAGGTCCTCAGCGACACAATAAACATTCTTAAGACTTCAGAGTTTCCCGTCCCACTTATCTAAAGAGGGAGAAAAAGAGAAATAGGTGTTTGTGTCTCGGTCTATTTCTCGACCCTTTAAGGTATCCGACAAAGGAGCCAGGTTATAACTTGTTTCTGTCTTGGGAGTGAAGGGAAAGTGTAAAACCCGGAGAAAGAGGTGTAGACAGTCTCTTGTCGAGAAAAGGTGTAAATTAGTAAGAGAGAGGGTAAAGTAACGTAACTAATAATTATGTAGGTACTATCATTACTGACTACCGAACTCTCCTCGTACCCGTCTTCGTTCAACCCTAATAGTTAACATACGAATCAGGTCCAGTCCCTTTGGTGTAATCCTTACCGACCGACCACTCTTCAATCCATTGAAAAGGAAGTAACAAACTATTTTAAATAATTCAGTGCAGAGTCAAACGAAAAAAAATAAAAAAACTATTAAAAAAGTGTGCAACAACAAAACTTTCAGCTCAAGTGTCTTTCTTGAGATTTTCTATAGGTAACTCATCAAGACAATTTACAGAGACCGACTTATTTTTACAGGAAATCACAAGCTCCCCTTTTTTTTTTTTTTTTTGTGCTCTTTCTCTTAGTGCTTTGACCGACGTTTCCTTTTACACTTACGACAATCGTAAGGGGTGTGTCGTACCTCAATCTACTTCTGTCCAGAGAAGGTCTACAAGATACTTCGTGGTCGCGCACGACCGTCTTTCTTCAGACCAGTTCTATTACAAGAGGTTCTCCCAACTAACAGACTAAAACGAATGATACTCTTGGATACAAAACCTTTATTAATAATTCATCTCAAATGAGGTAACTTGATAGTCGCACATTTTCGTGAAAGGTTACAAACAAGACGTATTGTCAATAGAATACTCTACACGACACATTTTTCTGGGTAATCAGTTTATTTAACCCCTTTATTCACACGTAAAGGAGGAGGAAACCCCCTGGAGCGTACGTATAAAAGTACAAATTTGTCAAATTAATAATAATTGGACCGTAAAGAGTTTTGATAAATGGTATAGTGGGAGAAACCATTTCAATGAACTATGGACAACTACACCTGTCCTTATCATATAGGACGACTAATTTTCTTACCCAGTGTCTTTCTCCCTGGACTAAAGGTCAGGAAGGTAATTGTTCGATTGGAGAGTCAAAGTGAAGGGATAGATATTTTGCCTTTGTAGTTGCCAATGGAACGTCTTGACAATACGAGTGTGCGTCATTATGTTGATTTCTTTGATCGAATCATGGTCGGTACACGTTTCTCGAGTCTTTTATCATCGACTTATTTATCACTAATAGAACTATTTTAATCGTCATTGTCTTTGAGTCGTCTTTCCGTTGGATCTTCTGGTATTTCGACATTTGTGTACCTATAAAATGAAAAAGAAATAGACCAGGATTTCTAGGTCTTTTTCCAAACGACAAATCTTTTTATTTTCTCTACCGGTATGGGGACTTTTAGTTAAAAACAATAATAAGGAAGCCACCTCGGGAGAGACGTGGTTTCAGGACGCTACGAGAGACAAAGGAAAGACTGTGAATAAAATATAAATGGGACTGTTCCTTCAACGAGGGATATTAGGGGTACAGGAAGGAGGGGGTGACAGAGAAGGGGTCGCTCCTCGAGTAACAGGAATTTGTGTTGGTGACAAGACACATCGACTCCTCCAGAGTCTCGTCGGACCCCTCTCTGTATAAAAACGGTTTTCAACTTGGAACCCAGTTTAAACTTAACTCTCAAAGGTCGTCGATACAAAATTATCTTGTCGACTGGGATGGTCCTCCACCATCCAAACTTAAAAGGACAATCAAAGACAAGAAATGATGACCTAAAACATTTTTTATTTATTTTGTTTGTTTCGTCAGTTTAAATAAACCGTCGACAAGAATAGTGAGGTCGTACCCACGAGTCTTAAAGTTACAATTTGGACAAATTTGCAATTAGTACTAAGTCCTAAGTTCTTTTCCGTAGGTCACATCATATTACTAACTCACGTACTCGAGACGACAAACTCTGACCCTAGACGAATATAATCTTATTAAGTGAACCGGAGGTGTCTGGAGTAAAAGAAATAGACATTTCACTTTTGTTTTTCCATGTATAAATACTTCCACTAATAATTTTAATTTTCTTTATCACGTATGATAAACGATAAGACACCCGGATCCTCTAACAATCGAAAGTCTTTTCACACTTTCAACTGTCAAATCGTCAAAAACGTACGAAATTCAAAGATAGTGTTTACCCTTAAAACGATTGGTAAGAAACAGGTATGTCTATAATTACATACGTCGGTACTTTAATTTTCTACGAACGAGGAACCTTCTTTTCGATACTGGTTGGATCCGTCGTATAATTTTTCGTCTCTGTAATGAAATGGTCGTTTCCAGATAGATCAGTTCCGACACCAAAAAGGGCATCAGTACATACCTACACTCTCAACGTGGTATTTCTTCCGACTCACGGTTCTTAACTACGAAAACTTGACACCACAACCTCCTCTGAGAACTCTTAGGGAACCTGACGTTCCTCTAGGTTGGTCAGTTAGGATTTCCTCTAGTCAGGACCCACAAGAAACCTTCCGGACTACGACTTCGATTGCGAGGTTATGAAACCGGTGGACTACGCTTCTTGACTGAGTAAACTTCTCTGGGGTTACGACCCTTTCTAAGTTCCGCCCTCCTCTTACCCTGCTGTCTCCTATTCTACCAACTTACCGTAGTGACTGAGCTACCTGTACTCAACTCACTCGAGACCCTCAACCACTATCTGTTCCTCCGGACCATACGACGTCAGGTACCCCAGTGTTTCTCAGTCTGTGTTGACTCAGTGACTTGACTCACTGACTTGACTATAATTGACTATAGAATACCGGTAATTTTGCCCAACGTCTGGTCCAGTATATATTCCTTTACAATACAAGATTTCAGTCTTTACAGTCTAGTTTTCTGTCTCAGAATAGACTAGATCCCAGATCCCCCTATGTGTCACAAACTTCCCATACTGGGGAAACAGTACACAAGCGGAAACACACCGTTTCGTTATTTCGGTAAGGAAAAATGAAATGGTGGTAGGGGGGTTTTTTGAATGTCTCAGACAATCGTTTACCCGTAAACAGCGACTCCTTTTCAATATCTTTGGAAGATTATAGTTTCTTAAAATCTCGATAAAACGATTGACCTACAATTTCGGTTCTTACACACATTCTTCACCGTAGACGAAATTAGATCCAGAGGAACACACACAGACAGTCGGCGAGTGAGTACAGACCGAGAAACGCTGGGGTACCTGATATCGGACGGTCCGAGTAGACAGGTGCCCCAAGAGGTCCGTTCTTATGACCTCACCGACGATGAGGGAAGAGATCCCTAGAAGGGGTGGGTCCTTCGTCTGAGCAGAAAGGACGTGACCGTCCGTCCAGGAAGCGGCGACTCGGTGGTCCTTTCGAGTCCTCGGGCTAGGCACGTAGTCAAGAGAGAGGAAGAAGAAGAAAGAAACTTCAGCGAGTCAGCACAGGCTGAGAAACGCTGGGGTACCTGATATGTCAGGTACCTTAAGAGATCCGGTCTTATGACCTCACCTATCGGAAAAGGAAGAGGTCGCCTAGAAGGGTTGGGTCCCTAGTTTGGGTCCAGGGGACGTCACGTCCACCTAAGAAATGGTCGACTCGGTGTTCTCTTCGTTGTTCGTTTAAGAGAGAGACTGACACAGATTTGATGACAAGATGGACTATTCGTAAAAGATAATTTACCGACATAATTATAAAAAATTAGAACGATAAAAGTCCATAAAACCATTAAAGTATACTAAAATTAAGGGAAACACACAGGAATAAATGTTTTGTATGTATAAATACGAAATGTAGTATACAAAGATAATTAACTTTACTATCGTCTATCTAGACATAGTCGGTAAAGAACATAGACAACAGAGAACAAGTACGACCTAATAAAAGTGTACTAGTAAAGGAAAACACTGAACTTCAAGATTCGAGGAGAAGGAAATTTCAGAATCGATTCCCGTATACCTAAATCGTTCTTTGAGACATCCTTAAAAGGTTCATGGGTTGCTTCTGGTTTCTGTCCCTAGCAATCATATAATTATCGTTTAGAACACCGAATTGTGTATTTCTCCAAATTTACGTTTGGGATGTGGGTTTTCACTTTGTCCCAATAGTAAAATTAAAGTGTCTAAGAACCTCCTACGAAAAAGGTGGGTCTCTGATCACTGTCCACTTGTACAAAGAACTGAAATATCATACGACTTCCTACCGAAGTTGCATGGGAGAAAAAGTACTCCATCAAGGTCAAATTACCTTGAATTTTAGTGAAGAGTAGAAAGGGGAACCACCCGGGTTCAGAATGGACGACAGAGACTTGTACACAATTTGAGTGACCAGAGATCAACTCCCGGTGTGAGTGAGGGTTCATACCGCAATCGTGGACGTAAAGATGAGAGCAAATACCAAGGTAGAAGTAGGTACCGGGACCGCCCTAAAATGAAGACAAGACTGTCCGACCCGATACGTACATTTTCTTTTAAACGGAGTAAAACAACTCTTGCAAATTTGTCAATAATGTCTACTCAAAACCAAAGACGTCAGTAGACACAACAGGGTTGGGTCCCAATTCGTCTTAACAAAGTTGGATCCCAGGAAGACACCAAGACCCTTTAACCGTCGTGATTCTCCCATCCATCACACCACCGACAGACACAAGGGGAACGGAAGTCGTCTCGACGAAACGAAAAACAGACAAAACATGTGACCCAGACATTCATTCCTAACCAACGTGTATGTCAAAGGGAAAAGTTTATTTCAAAAAATTTAGGACGCAAGTTGAAATATTACCTTCTGTAACTCCAAAACACACTTTTTGTACTTAGAGTAACAGGTCACTGTACTTGTGGATCGTTTAAGGTTTTTCGATGGTATTAGGATGCACTTGTACGTGCGGAAAGTACAAGGACGTCCTCTTTAGTGGAGTTTGAACTCTACGTGAACTCCGTTAGTGTGAAGGGGTCCCTCGTTCGGTGAGGTCCTTCTTCAACTTGTTTCGGTCTCTGGGTAATTGAAAACACTTGATCCTTTCCAAGGAAGTAATTCCGACCGTCGTCACCCTTGGAGTGCAGACCTTTCTCAGTTATTACGTAATCCAATGAATTCGACATCTTTCTCAAGTAACTGATACCGGAAAATTTCCGGAAAATTTCAGTTTCCTGAATGTGGTACCTCCGTTCTTGAGAAGGTCGGGGGTTCTCCGAGGCTTATTCCACTTTATAGACGACAACCCTGGGACGGGATCTATTTCCTGTCGTTTTCCCTGTCTTGTTTGTGTCCTCCAACTTCTTCAGCCCATTTCGCGCTCCTCTTCCATTTTCGTCTCTGTCCCTAGTCTACCGACGTCTTCTCTCTTGTTTTGGTGCGATCGCGCCTCCTCTAGAGGTCTACACCCTACACCTTGCAACGTGTAGAATCTCAGTCTCGGCACACTCTTAGTTGTCTTGTCCGAAGTGGTCGATTGTGTCTTCATATCAAGGGTACGGACTGTTAAGACTAATTGTGCTGGGGATCACTCCAAGGGAGGGTGACGGGCACCCGTGCGAGTCACCCGGAAGTGGGACAGAGATATGGCTTGGTTCTAACGAGGCTGTAGCCGGGCAACCTATAGGATAGTGAAGACAGTCAGCAAAGAGAGGTGGACCCTAAAAACAGATTGAAGTTTACGAGGAGCGAGTCCCTACGACAAGGAGGAGAAGGCGTACGTGGAGGCACGTTTCGATTTCCTCCAAGGGAACGCTGTGCTAAAGAATCGTGAGACGTTGAAGGGAAATTACGTGAATTGTGCTGACATTAATGTATTAATAAAAAAAAGTGGATTTTTATTTATCCAAAGAAATGACTGGTCGTACATACAACCTATTTTCATCCCTACCTGATAAAAGGTATTGATCCTAGTAGGGACCACGAGTTTTTTATATTTTTTAATCCCTTTATTTACTTTTCAAATTTTTCACCTTCCGTCTCAAAAATGTTCAATTTATGTTAATCCGAACATTGTTTCATTAAATATCCCGAAGGGTCCCTCGAGTCACCTCTTAGACGGACGTCACGTCCTCTCCGTCCTCTGTGGTCAAGTCAAGGACCCAGACCTTCTAGGGGACCTCCTCCTTTGCCGTTGGGTGAGGTCTTAAGAACGGACCGTTTAGGGTGCCTTCACCTTGGACCGTCCGACTTCAGGTAACCCAACGTTTTCTCAGTTTGTACTGACTCCTTGATTTGTTGTTGTTGTCGTTTCATGAAATACCTCAGTGGACAACTAAGGGGTTTTCTGGTGGTTTCTCAGTCAATTAGTCCTTTTCGATTTAAATAATCTAAATCACGTTCTTCTTTCGGTCTTAGAATCACGACAAAATTTTTATCTTCATACATTCCATGTAGTGAGATGACCGTATTTCACTTCTCCTTGATTTCTCGGAGAACTACTCCCACTTTTACCTCTCACTTTTTCGACCGAATTTCGAGTTGTAATTTTTTTGGTTCTAGTACCGTAGACCAGGGTATAAAAGTACCGTTTATCTTCCCTTTTTACATCTTCGTTATTGTCTAAAATAAAAGGATCCGAGGTTTTAGTGACGCCTATCACTGACGTCGGTACTTTAATTTACGTTAACAAGGAACTTTCCTTTCGATACTGTTTGGAGCTGTCGTATAATTTTTCGACTCTGTAGTGAAACGACTGTTTACAGGTATATCAGTTTCGATACCAAAAAGGTCAACAGGAACGTGTCTACACTCTCAACCTGGTATCCCTTCCGACTCACGGTTTCTTAACTACGAAAACTTGAAACTACGACTACTTCTGAGAACTCTCAGGGAACCTGTCGTTCCTCTAGTTTGGTCAGTTAGGAAGTTGGGACTTATAAATAACCTTCGTGACTACAATGTCGAGGTTACTAAACCGGTGGACTACACTTCTCCACTGAGTAATTTTTTCTTGGAATACGACCCTTTCTGACTTCCGTTTTCCCCTTCGTCTCCTACTCTATCAATTTATCGTAGTGGTTTAGTTACCTATACTTAAACTCGTTTGAGACCCTCCTTCTCATCCTGTCCCTTCGGACCGAATGACTTCAGGTACCCCAGTGTTACTCAGTCTGTGTTGAATCGTTGGCTTGTGTTGTTGTTACTCTAAAACCCTGGACCCCACACTTATATTCCGTCCAGAATGTTCTACCTTTAAGAGACCCTCTCCCGTCTCTACCACTGTAGTATCAAAACCTTACTACTCGTGTCACTGCACACCCAGAACTTCATTAAGAACTACTCCTCTCACATAGTAAGAGATATTCATTCGACAAATCAACCAAGTGTCCGAATAGAAGGTGGTCGTTCATAAAGGATCTCGCTCGTCAATTTAATGATAATACCAAAAAAAAAAATTAAGAGTCGTTACAAATCGTCTCTTTATCTATTCGTATGTCATAGAGTCTCAATAAATCGGGTTTCTCTCCTCTAATACTGAGAAAGACCATAACAGTTTGTGTCCCTGTCCCTTACTAAAAACAGACTTAAGAGTCGGAGGGGAAAAATCAGTATGAAACTGAACTCGAATTACCATTTAGTATCGACACACCTTTGAACTAGTTAGGTGTAAAGGTGACTATAAACTAACGACACGGTGGTCCTTTCGGGACACAATAGTAAGAAAAATCTTTATTTTTTCAACGTCCAACAGAACAAGAAAGAACGACCTTCTAACAACCTAGTAGACTACCCTACCACCGAAGTGAGCCTATGTAGTTTTGATTCTCTTTCTAATATTAGTCTAACATGACTAATATTAATATGGTAAAGATTCGGTCCTCGGTTCCTCGGGTGTACTTTGGTTCCCTTGTCTAGGACTGGGGTCAAACCTTCTGTAGTGTCTTGGTGTATACCCTACGACCTATTTCATAGGTTAAAGTGGAAGAAAGACATACAAATCAAGGACTTGCAACAAACGAGGAGAGTTGAGACGATGGTCTTCATTTTGATGTTTTTTTTTTTTTAGGTTCTTAAAAATAAACATAAAGGACTGACGGGTATAAATTTAAGTTAGTAAATCAAAAATTCCCAACAGGGACTCATTTATAGATTCCCCTGTTGAACCACCCTTTCTTTTCAACGTAAAACTCTTACTCATGTACGACCGTATCGTTGGGGCACTTAAGACTACTATTTTTTACCTACGCATCTTTTCCCTTCGTTAAATGATCTTTACCTCGTTCATCTTTTATAGTTTATGATCCATACTTAGACTCGAGGGAGTAAGGTCACTAACACACGTGGTGTGATATGTATATTAGAGGGAAACTTCTTGTTGTCCTTTGTGTTGATACTCAATCGGGGGATGTAAAAAAGGATTATTATGTTATCAGTATAGTAAGAGTGGACTATAAATTTGATAAATAGAAAACTTCGTATTTACCCCCGAACCCAAAAAGGACGTCCGTCACCCTTCGGTGTTCTCTCTAGTCCTTCCTTAAACGTTCTACTTAAAACGAGAGCACCATCAGCACACACCCTACTCTCTTTGTACCGATCCCAGGGTCTATGGGGATAAATATTGGCATCTCCCAAAATTTGTTAGAAGAAGAATCTATGTCCCAATAGACGTATCTAGATAACAGTCTACCCTTCCCGACAACAAAAGATTGAAATTTTTCCTACGCATTAAATCCGGTTCTATTAGTGGTCACTACGTTTGTCGTCTCTAATTAAACTTTTAAATTATAGGTTTCTAACCTCCTGAACAAATACTTCGGTATCGAAGATTTAATATAACTCCGTACCCGACCATTGTTCACGAGTCCTCGAAGTTACACGTCTTCTTATAATTTTCTATGGTGTACAGGAGATTAATTTTAGTGTCGTTTCACCTCATTACTAACGTCTATACTATAATCGTTTCCCATCCTCCCGTTAGACTCTCACCACGGTCCTTCGGTTGTCTCAGACCTTTGGTGCCGGAGGTCCCCCTAAGAGGTTTAGCGTCACTTTAGGGACCTTTAATCGTTCTCGGTTTCCCTTTCGATTACAAGTAACGACCGTAATATTATCTCTTACTTTTATAACGAGATAGTGTGTACTAAACCTGTTTCCAAACCAGACAAACAAGTCACGTTTCACCGTTGACCCTCGCTAATTTTTGTCGGGCTCTAACGTTCGTTGAGTGTGGGTTGTTATTTTTAGTCTCCGAGGGTTCGTGAACTACAAAATCCTTAAAACTAACCAACTAAGACAGCAGAGACACACTAACAAACGAACGCGACATTAAAAAAATCTCCACCCAATCATCCTGTTTCGGTCGTTTTACCTTCGGAAGGAAAGTAAGGATTCTCCTGTCATAACCTCGAAAAGTTCTCTCGACCGTCTGGAGCGTGTATACTTAGAAAGGGATTTTAACCGTACTTTTTACACAGTAAATCTTGTACAGATCGTACAATCTCCGTACCTAAAGATCCCGTCGTCTCTCATAAACTCTACTTCAGTGTCTATGACTTCGAGGTTATTTCTCGGCCGAGTAACCTTTTCTGGGACTACGACCCTTTCTGACTTCCGTCTTCCTCTTCCCTCACTGTCTCCTATTCTAAAAACCTACCATAGTGGCTGAGTTACCTGTACTTAAACTCGTTTGAGGTCCACTCCTTTCAGTCCCTTCGGACCACACGACGTCAGGTACCACAGTATTTCTCAGTCTGTACCGAATCACTGACTTGTTGTAAAGTTGTTGTGTTACGCTCCCAAAAAAAAACAAAAACAAAAAAAATTAAAGAGAGGTTTAACCTCCTTCGACCAACCTTAATCGTACTTTCTATCTATAGTAACGGAAGTAATCGGGCAGGGATAAATTGGAAGAA
Organism: Capra ibex; assembly: GCA_006410555.1. Classification (NCBI taxonomy): domain Eukaryota; kingdom Metazoa; phylum Chordata; class Mammalia; order Artiodactyla; family Bovidae; genus Capra; species Capra ibex. The sequence continues at coordinate 165,090 of SJYO01029777.1, read as the reverse complement.
TTGGTCTAAAAGGAGGGACCATCAACATGAAGGACCCAAGATTGTTTTCTTACCTCACTTTGAACCTGCCTCTAACGAAATATTCGTCCCCTATAAGTATGTATACCGGGTGTGAGATGGTGGATGGTACACTACAAGTGTCGTCGCAGTAATTTCGAAGTGTCGTGAGAAAGGTACAGAGGTCTTCGTAAGAGACTTAGGAGAGTTGTCTTCCAAGGGTTTCAGTGGTAGTCACAAGCCTCCACAGGACATTTTACGAGCAGTGTACGACACACACACACATCAGAGAGTCAGGACAGACTGGGAAACTCTGGGGTATCTGACCTCAGTGTACGATCCCTTTGGGACTTTTAAGTCCTCTGAGGGTTTACATAGAGTAGTTGTTGTTGTTTTTTCTACTATATATGTCATTCCACATCCGTTATGGTGACTTAATTGGCAGTCTTCAGGTCCCGAACAGATTGAAGAAGACGAATAGTGAGAACATTAAAAATTGTTCATGGAAACTAGGAGTCAACGAAGTACGTATTTTGACTTCAATACATATGGTCATTGTGTGACCTTCACTACATTCTTATTTTGTGTTATCATCTTATAAAACACTCGGTACCCTTTTATATTCTCGTTTAAGATAATAACCGTAATCTGAGACCGTAATTGAGGCGACAAACTGAGAAAAGTGTTAATGACCGTCTTCGTGGAAACGGGTTTGAAGGAATGAGATCAAATATGGTATGAGGAGTGAAGTCAACAGGAGTTTAATCTTACCGGTAGTCTTAAACACCACTCTCGAAGGAATTTGGGTCTAATGACTCGAGCGGACGGTCCTAAGGACTAGGTCATCCTCCCCCAACCCCTCCCTCCCGTTCTTAAACGTTAAGATTGTTCAAGGGTCGTTAAAACCACAACGTCTAGGTCCCGTGATAAATCCCTTCAAGACGGAGTGAATTTAAGATGAAAAAGTACAAATTGGATAAAGGGTATATAAGATCCTCCGTAGGTGTTACTTGGGTTGGGGTATATAAAGAGTAAAGGGTTTTGCCGATGTGGTGACTCAAAAGATGGTAGGGAACTCCGAATCGTACAAGTAAACATAAAAATCTTTAGAAGTAAATACGTTACTGTACGGGAGGGTCTCTCTAACTCTTCAAGGACTCCGAAGTCTAACTACTGACAAATCTTGAAAGAGATAATGGTGACTGTGACCAGATTCGTGGGTGGACGGGGGTTTCATTGGGGGAGTTTTACAGGAGACCAACCAAGAACTCCTAAAGGATTCACAGACGGGTTTCCTATACTGTCGAGGGTCCGTAGGAAAAAGGTATCAGTCGTATGGACAGTGGTGTGTTGGTGACAGATCCCTCTAAGTGGAAGGTGACCTGTGTTTATGAGAAGGGAAACACCTACCAGTGTGACGAAGTAGTGAGGACGGAGTCCTCTGAACGGTGGTTTAAGGTTCGAAAAACAACCTCTCAGGGTATTTGTTCGAAACGTAAAAGGAATTAAAAGATATTATCGTCTTTAATCAGAAATCATATAAACCTCCAAACAGATTTCTTATTGTTTATAGGCAACAACAAGGTAGTGATTCAGTACAGGTTGAGTAACGTTGGGGTACGTAACGTCGTGTAGTTCGAAGGGACAGGAAGTGATAGAGAACCTCAAAAGGGTTTGAGTACCGGTAACTCAACCACTTTGGTAGGCTGGTAGAGTAGGAGACGACGGGAGAAGAGGAGGACGGAAGTTAGAAAGGGTCGTGGTCCCAGAAAGGGTTACTCAGTCGAGAAGAGTAGCACACCGGTTTCCTAACCTCAAGGTCGTGATCAATGGGTTATAAGTCCCAACTAAAGGAAATCCCAAGTGACCAAACTAGAGGAACGACAGGTTCCCTGAGACTTCTCAGAAGAAGTCGTGGTTCTTCATTGACGTCTTTAGTCAAACATTAATGGAGGGTCCGGGTCCGGGTCCGGGTATAATGTCAGAACCCGAAGACTGAACGAGGGTGACCCAGAGGTGTACCGGTCGAGGACGGTGATCTTTATTAGGTCAAAAGGAACATAGAATCTGAGAATCTAGGTCTCTTTATTTCTGATAAAGGGGTAGCAACGGCAGAGGGAGGGTTGAGGACTCAGGAACATAAAGACGGCCATGGAGAAGAGTCGTAAGAAACTCCTCTGTCGGTCAGGAAGTTCCTTTCGGAACGGAGGTGGGTCTTCCTTACCGGACCGAGGTACCGGGGTCACTATATTAATATCCCATCGACCTATAGTCATGGAAGGATTCAAACATAATAAATCAGATTTTTTAGTGAAAAAAGAGTTTCACAGTGACTGGCGTAAGGAAAAAGTAAGAGACAAATGGGCCTTAGGGTTTATGAACCCCCACGTTGAAGTAGGCGTTAGTAGAACAAGCTTTACATCACACACACACACACACAATCAGCGAGTCAGCACAGGTTGAGAAACGTTGGGGCACCTGACGTCGGGCGGTCCACGGGGACAGGTACCCTAAGAGGTCCGTTCTTATGACCTCACCAAACGGTACGGGAGGAGGTCCCCTAGAAGGGTTGGTTCCCTGACTCGGACCGAGAGAAGGTAACATCCGTCTAACAAATGGTAGACTCGGAGGTCCCTTCGGGACTCAACTATCATTTACGTATAATTATACTAGAGAAACATAGACAGATTTCCGGTGACACTGAACTCTTTGTCAAATTCATCCATTTTGTCTCGAGATCTTAAAGGTCACAGAGGAGACGAGGATTACGGTAAAGAGAAATGAAAATCGTGTGGAGGTGACGTAGTTCCATGTAAACATCGTCTGTTTTCAGGAACACGGACAAACAGGTGTGCTGTCCGGTTGGAAAATAGGTAGGACGGGGGCTAGGACTTATTAAGAGACGAAACGAAGACGGTGACTAAATGGGTTCGTTGGTGGCCACGGACGAACCTTCCGGGACGGAACTCGTTTCTAGGGGCCGAACAGGGGTCACGACTAAACAATTCTACTCGGGCAGGTAGACAGGTTCACGACGTCTGGGACTCACCGTTTTTCGTTATTTTCCTTTGGGGAGAAACTACCGGGAGGGTCGTATTACGGCCGTACTCGTCTCCAATAATAGAGCATTACAGAGACGATAAACGTTACCAGGGGTTATCTAGACGACTGACCGTTCTGTTTCCCCCTCTGAACCAATTGTGTCGAGGACACGAAGCATTCCCCGTCATAACACGACCCGAGACTCACAGAAAATGACGGGAAGCTAACCACATAGCTAACGGTAAGCTGTGAGAAACAGGGTACCTTCAACAGCAACCACATAAATAAATTATTTAGGGTTAAACCCGCTACTGGTGTCGTCCCGACTAAACCGGAGACGTAAAGAACTACTTGACCCCTCTCTTTCTCTGACTCTCACACTCACTCCGACAAGAGGTCAGGGTCCAGACGCGCTTTAACGAGTCACTGGAACCGACTTAGAGAAGAGGAGATCCCTGGAACTCAGGGAAGAGATCTGGGGCCTAGACTGCGTTCTCCTCAGCTACGAAGGTACTAAGAATAAGGTTCTGAGGGTCGAGAGTTCTCAACGTCACACTTGACGAAGTCTTCGGGGGTTTTATCGTCGTTTCATTAACGTACATATAAGATTATCGTCGTCGACATCATTGTCTCGGTGGGGAGGGGCCCAAAGGAGAAATCCCCACTATACGGTCTTACTCTTTGTTTTAATGACACAGACAAGTCGTTTAAGGAGGACTGTTTTAGAAATTCGCAACTGTTCTCATTATATGACTTTTAATCAAATCTTCACAAAGTTCAAAGTTTTTAGTTAGTTTTAGTTTAATCCAAGACTTCTGCGACAGACAACTCAAAATCCTTTTTTACTTCTAAGCGAAGTCGCTGAGCCCTTTCACCGAAACTGGGGTTTTCTCCACTGAGAGCCATCTTTCATTAACAGGAAGGAATGTAGATGGAAAATCCGGGGGAGGTTCGTTGACCGACTCAAAGGGAAACAAGACAACAGGGTCTGTAAACATTTATTGAATGGTCAACTGGATGTAAAATTAGGGTAAAGAAACGAAAGTAGAAAGTTGGAAGTTTGGTGTAGGTTTCGACTTACTCTCCTTTTAAAATTTCTCATTTTCTTGATTAGAATGGAGGGTCCCATCATTTTTCCTGACCACCAACCTCCTTTTTCCTTAATTATCGGGTACTAGAGAGGATTAGAACCAGACTAACAGTTCATGTTTTCTCGCCTACCACCTTCTTAAGTGTAAATCCTGTACCCTTCCGTACGAAGTCACCCACGGACATTCCTTGTTCTCGGTCGAAACTGAAGTCAGGAAGAGACCTACACACCGAGTATATAGTCCTAGAAAGGGTCGGACCTCCTACTATCACTAGGGTAACTGTACCTACGAGTTTAATGTCACCGAGTCAATGGAGGAGTGTCACCGAGTGGGGTGGGTGGGACTGATGGGAGGGGGAAAGAATTATAAAAACTCCTGAAGAGTCTCCCTAATGATACACAGACGTTTGCTCCAACCAACGGTGTCAGTGGTGTTTCTCCGGGAGAACAAGAAAAGGGAGGACGAGCAGGTACGGATAATGGACACTTCAGTGGTATCAGCTGTACGAGGAACTTTCGACGGTCACGGACCCGGATCCGACAATAATGTGCAACAAAGGTTTCCGAGTATAGGAAACTCACCTCGACCTGTGATGACCGGAGGGAAACGAGACACGTTTGATCCAGAGGTTTGCAGTGACGAACCTGGATCTTCGGGAAACAAGTGTTTATAAAACAATTTCGTAACGTGAGTCAAAGACCCTTTTAGGGACATTAGTAGTCACGAATCTAGGTCTATACCCCGACTACCACTCACTCACACATACAAACACACACACTCATAACTCCCTGACCTCAACTACGAGACAAAATAGTGTTGGTGTCGTGAGAGTTCATTAGTGTTTTGAGTAAAAACCTATATAATCGTTCCCCATAAAAGAGTTTAGGGGGTTTTATTAGCACCTCTTCCTTTACGGTTGGGTGAGGTCATAAGAACGGACCTCTTAGGGTACATGTCTCCTCCACCACCCTTTGTCAGGTACCCCAACGTTTCTCAGTCTGTGCTGACTCGTTGATTCGTTATATTAACCTACTCCCATTCTCTTCTGAGAACTCTCAGGGGACCTGACGTTCCTGTAGGTTGGTCAGGTAAGACTTCCTCTAGTCGGGACCCTAAAGAAACCTTCCTTACTACGATTTCGACTTTGAGGTCATGAAACCGGTGGAGTACACTTCTCAACTGAGTGACCTTTTCTGAGACTACGACCCTCCCTAACCCCCGTCCTCCTCTTCCCCTACTGTCTCCTACTCTACCGACCTACCGTAGTGATTGAGCTACCTGCACTCAGACTCACTTGACACCCTCAACCACTATCTGTCCCTCCGGACCGCACGACGCTAAGTACCCCAGAGTTTCTCAACCTGTGTTGACTCGTTGACTTGACTTGACTCCTACACGGGTAAATATAATACTATACCAGGAACACAGGCCATTGAATCTTGTTCTCCCGTCAGACGACAGAGGTTTATTTGGAGAGGTTGAAAGTTGTCTGTTTTCTCTACCGTTGGTAAACTTCCTCATTTACAGGTTCAAAGACTCAGGGTTCCTAGAATCCCAAAAGTTTTGTTCGAAATGAGTGATATACTATTTACCGTAAATACACCACTGGGGAGTATCGGTTTAGTCAAAGATTGGGTAATTAGATCTTGACAGATGAACATGGGGATATACGTTCGAGTGAACGTGTGTTTTCTTAGTCCAGTGGTAAAGGTAGTCCAAGTATTGAAATGTCTTTAGATAGAGGGATAAGGGACCTCTCAAATTTAATGATTCCTAAAGTCACTGAAAAGTTCAATTATCGTTGAAGAGAATCCAAGGGTACGTACGTATGTAAGATTCAACGAAATCAGCACAGACTGAGACACACTGCGATACCCGACATGACAACATCTACCTGTCCCTTCGGACCACACGACGCCAGGTGCCCCAACGTTTCTCAGTCTGTGTCGACTCGTCGACTTGACTTGACTTGACTACCTGACATCGGGCGGTCCGAGGAGACAGGTACCCTAAGAGGTCCGTTTTTATAACCGCACCCAACGGTAAAGGAGGAGGTCCCCTAGAAGGGATGGGTCCCTAGTTTAGGTTCAGAGAACCTAGAGGAAACGACCGTCTATCGAAGAAATGGTGATAGCGGTGGACCCTTAGGGACCCAATGGTATCAGGAGTGAAACCGTGGATAGTCAAAGAACATTAACAGTTACAACACGAAGGATGTAGTTTTCATGATCGAGAGCTGGAAAGGTTGAAACAGGGTCGATGAGGTCAATGTACACTCACTAAACAGACACCGACTAAAGTGAGAGACGTGTCGATCTCTATATAAACAAAATCTGTCTATAGAACTCTCGGTTTACAGGGAAGAGGACTCGAACCACACGAAGGACGGAAGTCGTTTCGGACCCCGATCTTTATATGATTTCGACCAACGGAGACCGAGAGGAGGTCAATGAAACACAGTCCCCTATGGATCTACCTTCTGAGTAAAAATAGGTCCGTCGGATCTTTTCTTGAACTGTGTGTCGTACATGAGTGGTTCTTTGGACGTTCGTCCAGTTCTTCGCTGTAAATCTTGGGGTATACCTTGTTGACCAACCAAGTTCTAGCTCTTTCTTCATGCTGTCTCGACAGACGACAGTGGGACAAACAAATGGGATCTGTGACTGGTGTGGTACTCCTTACGGTCCGATCTACTCAATGTTTGACCTTAGTTCTATCCGTCTTCCATCTTCGTTGGAGTTTATACACTACCTATGGTGAGATTACCGTCTTTCGCTTCTCCTTGATCTCTGAGAACTACTCCCACTTCCTCCTTTCACTTTCCCGGTCGAATTCCAATTTATAAAAGGAATTTTCGGTTGTTGATTCTAGTACCGTAGGTCGGGGTAACGACGTACCTTTTATCTCCCCATTTTCCACCTTCACAACTGTCTAAAGGAGAAGAACCTGAGGTTTTAGTGACGTCTGTCACTGACGTCGGTACTTTAGTCTTCTGCTAACGAAGAACCGTCCTTTCGCTACCGTTTGGATCTGTCACACAACTTTTCGTCTCTGTAATGAACTGCCTGTTTCCAGACATATCAGTTCCGATACCAGAAGGGTCACAAGTGAGAGAACACTCTCGACCTGTCATTTCTTCCGTCTTATGGTTTCGTAACCACGGAAGTTTGACAACAAGTGACCTCTTCTGAGGACTCTCAGGGAACCTCTTGTTCCTCGAGTTTGGTCAGGTAGAAGTCTCTCTAGTCGGGAGTTTTAAGTGACCTTCCTGACTACGACTTCGAAGTCATAAAACCAGTAGACTACACTTGTCAGCTGAGTAACCTTTTCAGACGACCCTTTCTAACTTCCGTCTTCCTTTTCTCTCGTAGTCTCTTTCTCTACCTACGTGTCGTAGTGACTGCGTTACTTGTACTTGAACCCGTTTGAGGGCCTCTACTACTCCCTGTCCCTTCGGACCCCACGACGTCAGGTACCCCAGTATTTCTCGGCCTGTATTGACCCGTTGACTTGTTGCTGTTGTTACCTACTTATCTACCCACCCATCTTCTTTCCTCCCTTCCTTCCTACCCACCTTCCCTCTTCTCGTTACAGTTACTGTTTTAATTATATCTATAAGACCTTTATTACTATTAGTTTCAATACGATTTTTATGTTAAAAAACGGATGAATTATTTAATGTTATACCCGTAAACCTTTTAAGTTATATCTATTTTGATTTAAAATGTTGTTTAAGAGGTAGACTCAATTTGATCACAATTTAATAATAACACAAAGGTGTACGAACTTAAAGGTACGTATATTCCGTTTTGTATAAAAGGAATTGTTTTAAGAACATTCATATAAGACTAAATATCGTAGCGAGGAAAGAGTGTGAATTCAATATGGTATCCTCCAAAAAGAAGAAATTATACTGCACTTCAAAAGAACATTCTGTAATAAGAATTCCTAAGTGTCATAAGACAACATAACCATATTAGTCAAAACAAATTAAAAGGTAAGAAACTGTAAATTTGAAATTTTGTTAAAACATTTAATATTTATTTATCCGATGTTGAAATGTGTATATACACGTATAAATCCTTGATAACCCTCTATGTGTGTGTATGGGTAGATACAAGATAACTAGTTAACTAACTAGACAGACAGAAGATAGATATAGATGTAGTACGTCCACTCACGGTTAAAGTCCCATAGAAACGAAAAGAGTGAAAACCTATGAAGAACTTTCGTTACTTTTCTCTTTCCTTGTGAATTTGACATTATCTAAAAGTATGTATTTAATGAAGTCACCGTTCAACATACTTATCTTATTCTGGTGTTAAAAGGATTTTAATTTTTGAGTCCTTAGTAATCTAAGGAGGTAGAAGGGGAAAGGACTGCAATTACTTGGGAACTCAGACCAGGTCTATTGAAAGTATTACACCGGGGGTTCGGAAAGAAGAAGAGGTCGGGAGGACCGTGAGAACATCAAGTCCCGGGGACGAACGAGAGGACTCAGTAGGTTTAACGAAGAACAGTCCCGAGTAATGGATGTTAAAGAGAAAAATTAGATTGTAAAGGGTACTATAAAAGGTAGTTTGTGGCCACGGGTACCCTATGTACTACTTTCCTCAAGGTACTGTTCACTTTAACACTTTCGAGAGGATCGGAGAGAAGGACCTCTAAGTGACTCGAGTAGTCACATAATCTACAACATCGTGTAAGATGTCGATTTAGTAGTTTTGTTCTTTTTTTAGTCACTCTTTTTCAAATTAATCGAACCAACTTGGATTTTAAATGATTGGAAACGAGGAAGTAAGAAAGTTGTTTATAAATAACACATTGATGATAAAGACTATCGACACACAAACATAAATATCCAAACATTGACTCTATGGAAAATTGTTGGTCAACGAGAACACGGAATTCTTATATAAACCCCCCTATGAAAATGTAACTTAGAAAGTGTGCCGACTATTTAATTTTAAAAGATTTCTGATATATATATATGTGTATATATCAACAATAAAAACAAATCACCGATTCAACATAGGTTGAGAAACATTGCAGTACTTGGTGTCGTGTGGTCCGAAGGAACAGGAAACGATAGAGGACGTCAAACGAGTTTAAGTACGAGTAACTCAACCACTACGATAGATTGGTAGAGTAGGAAACGGTGGGAGAAGAGGAAAACGGAAGGTAGAAAGGGTCATAGTCTCAGAACAGGTTACTCAGTTGAGAAACGTAGTCCACCGTTTTCATAACCTCGAAGTTGAAGTTCGTAGTCAGGAAGGTTACTTATAAGTCCCAATATAAAGGAAATCCTACCTGACCAAACTAGAGGAACGTCAGGTTCCCTGAGAGTTCTCAGAAGAGGTCGTAGTGTTAAGTTTTCGTAGTTAAGGAACCGTACACACCACACACACACACACACACACACACACACACACATGGGAAAATTTGATATTTTTCATAATTCTCTATAATTGAGAGTTTTTCTCTCAAGAGGTCGTGTCATATTTGAGGCATAGGGATGGTACCATAATCTCTGGAAGTGATGACAGAATTAAGGTTAAAAGGTCACAAGTCAACAAGTCGACGAGAGGACTTAGTGGTCTTCTACGTTCGTATAGTTTCAAGAGAGAGAATAGACGTGTAAGGTATTTAAAAGTAGAAAGGTACTGAACTAAAGACTATAAAGAAAACAACTAGAAGAAATCACCATTAACAACTACATAGAGGTTGTTATTTATAGTTTTAGAACGGGTGGAAAAGGTCCTCAGTGACGAAAGAATAGAAAGTTTAAGATTGATATTACCGTACAGATACTTCGTAAAAGATTACAGGGTCCTTTCTGATTATCAGAGGTTCCAACCGTCCGATCATCGGAAATAGGAATAAAAGATACACTTCTCCAGACTTCTCTCTTAATGGTTTTACTACCTGATTTGTTCCTCTTCTTCGTTTAAATGTACAAACGCATCAACACCTGAGACGTATACGATACCAGATACGATTGTGAACTCCTCTAGTCTCTAATCCCTTACTTCGACCGCTTCCTTCACTTATAGATCCATGATGGACCTTAGGGGACATGGACCTTAAGTGATGTCACTTACGAATGTAGTCTGTGTTCTCCGAAATTGATTTCGGACTCTAATAAATAGAGGTAGTCTTAACACGGTCCATGTGAGACAGTTGGGTCCTTTACCCCTCCCCTTTTATCTCTCTTTCGGTCGATTAGTCGTCGATAATTCGAGTATTTATTCCTAACCGACTCAATGTCAAACACCCCCCTCTATAATCAAAGTCGAGTGATAAGTCATTGATAACTGGAAAATCTAAAGGTTTAATCGGTAACTGATTAAGTGGATCCGGTTTTCAATTTAAATGGTCCGATACTGTTTGATACTTTTAGGATCCCCGTACGAACTATTTACGACAATAATTGTCAAACGTAAAAGAACTGTATATAACCCAACTTGTTTTTCAAGAAAACCCAAAAAGACATGTCTTTTTGGGTTTACTTGAAAAACCGGTTGGGTTATTATTATTATGTAACTCGACAAAACGTATACGGACGAATAAATGATCTTATAGGAAGTAATATTACCTGTACTCAAACTCATTTGAGACTCTCAAGCACTACCTGTCCCTCCCGACCGCACGACGTTAGTACCCCAACGTTTCTCAGTCTGTGCTGATTCACTGACTTGACTGACTGATTATGGGTAAATCTCTTGCCTTTTGATTTTACGTCTGAAAAGTTCACCAAGAGACTTTAACTGTCCTACTCGTGTTCAATTCTGAACTTGGGTATATAAGATGACAGATCACTACGATTCGACCTCGCACCAAACTGTATTTCTCTAGTACTCAGTCGTCGATACAGAGTCAGAAGTCCTGGATGATCCATAACTCCTTCGTCTCACTAAGTACTCTGTCTCTCTCCCCTCCACATAAGTCTCCCTTATGTCAAGGGCAACCGTTCAACTTGACTTTGATGTCTGTACTGGAATACCCTTCTTCCGTCCTTAGTGTGAGACAGAGGAACCGAACGAGAGAAAGGGGAAAACTGAGTACTTAGAACGTAAGAAAATAATCCTTGCTACTGTAATGAACCAATAGACACGTTGCCAGATTAGAGAAAGTCGTGGACCACGATTCCATCTAAATAGACCTTGTATAACCTTTCCAAAACTACATTTGAAGTCACACAATAATAGATACCCATCGACCTCAAAAATTTTTTACTATCTATAAGACATAAAATAGACACGTCACAATAATGTACAAGTGATAGAATTAATGACTAAAGTGTGTGCAAATGATTTTTAAAAGAGACACAGTCTATAACATCGAGACTCCATATATTTGTTCCATTTCAGGAGTCGTAACTTCCTCGTGTCAGATCGTTTGTATCACCACTCTATCTAGGAGACTCCCTAGGACCTTAAGAAGTCATTACAGAAGTGGGTGATTACCCTCTCCCTATAATTGTAGATAAGTCTGGGAGATTTCTGGTTCGTGACAGGAGGATCTTCAGGTATTTAGAGTCCAATTCCATAAGACCTCGCCTCTGAGTAACCTTACGTATTCATAAATAACGAGAAGTTGTAATAAGTTTCCACACCTTTATTTTGTCATTATAAGGTTACCAACAACAGTCATGTGTAGTGATGCTGGGTGAAGATTCACAGGGAACATAACACCTCTCTTTTTATTAGACGTAAAGGATCTTTGGGTTCTGACTATAGCAGGAGCTAATCTTAACTTGTCACCTTTCCTCTTCCCTTCTTGAGAATAATAGACCCTAGTAACGTCGATCTATACAATTTCACAGTATTATAAATGGTATCGAAGCGTCTTTCGAACGTGTTTGGAGTATGTCAGTGACGACGTCTTACTCTGTCTACGGTCCATGAAGGATCTCTAAGGATACTTTATGTCACCCCTGTACCTGTTCCAAACTCTTGGCGGGTGAAGGTATACGGTCCTACTCAAGACACTGTCGAAGGTCTGGAGACGAGGAAATCGAAGGTCACCAACCCAATGGGGAATTAAAGATGTAATCTATGAGAATGTACCTTCTGTATCCCAGCAAAAACAAAGACTGAGTCTTGTATGACTCAGTCTATACCAGAGAGTAGAAACAAGAGACCCCACGTTTTTAAAAAGATATTTTTAGGTCTACAGTTTATAAAAATTGAAACACCTCCTCAGACAGGGACAACGTTGATAAGTTGAACGACAAAATAACGTTATCGTCGGCATCGTTCATACATTTGTTTACTCACTGAGACTCAAGGTTATTTCGAAATAAATGTTTGGTCCACCGTCCACCCTAAACCGAGTTCCCGATATCAAATGTTTGGCGACGAAATCTCGAAACTCGATCAGTACAATTAAGTACTGAATACCAAAAATAACTATGTTCCTGGAAGCGAACTAAAGAATTACAAAGAATTGTAAATGTTAAGAATTATAGATAAGAGATGAAGATGAAAGGATAAATACGACTATCTGACTATTCACCTATCCTTTTACCTACTTATATTCCTATCATATTTTACGTACATATAATCAGGTAAAATTATATAAGTTATATTAAGAAGGAAACAAACGTAAGAACTTTTTACGAATATTAAAATAACGTGTATAAAATTGACTTCAATTTAAAATATAGTACAAGATAAAGAAAGAAGTATGTCTTGACAGAAATTATCAGAAAGAATGGCATTTCACAGGTAGATCTAGTGATGAAAATCGACTACTGATCGTGACGTACCACCCTCACCACTTGCAATAATTACAAGTAGTTAGACCCCGAGGACAAGGAACCCAGTAGTCACTAGTCGACGTCGGGACTTCTCAAACAGGTCTGTGAGTGAAGTGAGACGTTTTCACTTTTTATTTACACGGTAACGAGTACATAACGGTACCTTAATGGATCGATAGGATCATACGACGAGATTCAAGACTTATCTATACGACATTGTATGTAGATTTTGTACTGTAGGCAAGTGACAGAATAACTACCTCGTGACCTGGCGAATCTCTTGTCGTGTCACTACTTTTAGTGTCAAAGACCTTGGATTCATGGACTCAAGTTTAACGTCAGGGTGTTGTATGATTTATATATTAATCTTCGTTCAAAGGAATGGAAGAAACGAAGACTCAGAAGTATATATTATATCCCTATAGCGATTACGTACCTGAAGGGTCCACAGTATCACCATTTCTTAGGTGGACGGTCACGTCCTCTGTGTCCAAGCTAGGGACCCAGTCCTTCCAGGGGACCTCATTCTTTACCGTTGGGTAAGGTAATGACAACGAACCTTTTAAGGTATCTGTCTCCTTGGTCCACCGGATGTCAGGAACCCCAACGGTTCAGTCGGAACTAACTCGTGTGTGTGTGTGGGTAACGATTACACGTGAAATATTCCGATCCGAGGAGTAAAATCGTCAATCAAACGAACTATGAATGGGCCGTCCGAAGGGACCACCGAGTCTGTCATTTCACAGTCGGACGTTACGTCCTCTGGGCCCAAGTTAAGGACCCAGCCCTTCTAGGGGACCTCTTCCTTTACCGTTAGGTGAGGTCGTGAGAATGGACCTTTTAGGGTACCTGCCTCCTCGGACTATTCGATGTCAGGTACCCCAGCGTCTCAGTCTGTGCTGACTCGCTGAAGTGAAGTGAAGTGAAAAGAAGTAAAAATTCTTATATTTCTTTCAAAGATAGTGAACTCGATACTAAACCCCCCGTTTCTCCCACTCTACAACAGTCCACACACCCCGTTTCACTAAAAGTACTCCAGTTCAAAATAATGTAATATCAAAGTAAAGAATGTTCAGTATCTTTATATAGTGATTTTTTGCTAAACTAATAACCTTGACATAAAATTTTTAAATTTCATTACAAAGTGTAGATTCTTCACATGGTATACACAAAAATTCATTTTCTAATTCGACGAACAGTGATTCTACAAGTGTATATCCTAAATTGTAGATCCCGGAAAGGTAGCATTTACAAGACCCGAACGTCCCCTACTCGTTCCGTCCGTAACGACGGGGGTTAAACGTCTTTTCCTTTCGAAATGAGTCTATCTACTTTAGTCAATAGATTCTAGTACAACGAGTAGTATTGTCTCGTTATAAGTTTGGAGACATAAGACTGAGTTTACCTCATTGATGAACAAAAGAAACGAGGTTTCGTTATCCCCTGAGACAAATCCTTGCGTTAGGTCGTCTTAGACAAAACTACCTCCTTCTTGAGCCCCTCCTTCTGAACTTAAGATTGGTCCGACACCACTTCTACCCCCTCGACTCCCCTCCCCTTTTACTTTTTTGTCCTCACACCTTCCCGTTTTTGACGGTCCCTCCATTCTTCTCTGTGAAGGGGTTCCTATCTTCCTTCCTTCCAATTTCCGTATAACTAGGACTCACCCTTTTGTAAGAGGAGTGAAAAGTAGGACGAAAGTCTAGTAGACCGTAGTTTTTTCCCAGACAATGACTCGAGTCGAAATCTCTACCGTATCCTCTATGTTGTCGGTTTGTTGGTAAACGGCTGTGGCTCCCGTGGTCTCACCAAAAACTACTATATTCGACTCGACGTTCCATCTCCACTACACTTTCGACTATTTTGTGCGTAGGTCACTATCTGTCCGTCGTTGGTTCGAGTCCGTCGGACATTTTTTTTCTTTTTTGTTCGGTAAAGGAGTGGACTCTACTCCGACCGACAGAAAAGTCTTCTTCGACGTTTTGATGGGTCCAGTTTGAGTCCCCTCGTTGTCTCGTACAATGTTAAAAGTTCGACGAAGGGGTTGTTAACGGAACATCCTCAGAGTTTTGATGGGACACACACACCCAACCCGAAGCAAATACTAAGAGTAAAATGTCTGTTACTTCGACTCCTACTCTTTCTTGTTCCTGTACCTCGGTCTCTTCGTTACCTTCTCCATCCTTGTTTAGTACCGAAAGGGTATTAACAGACTAATAGAAGAGTGAATCGGTTAACTGAAAAGTGTTTTGTTCCAACTGTCGTAGGGGCATGTTTATATATACTTATATAGAAAGTTAGATACAATTAATATGTAAGTACATAGAAGTACAGGGTAAGTAGAAATATTAGATAGTGGATACTAGTTAAGTATAATGGATAATTGTAAACATATTAACAGTAATGAAAAGGTTGTTTCCAGGTAGATCAGTTCCGATACCAAAAAGGTTTCACCAGTACATACCTACACTTTCAACCTGACACTTCTTTCGACTCACGTCTTCTTAGTTACAAAAACTTGACACCACAACCTCTTCTGAGAACTCTCAGGGAACCTGACGTTCCTCTATGTTGGTCAGGTAAGATTTTCTTTAGTCAGGACCCACAAGGAACCTTTCTTACTACGATTTCGACTTTGAGGTTATGAAACCGGTGAAGTACGCTTCTCAACTGAGTAACCTTTTCTGAGACTACGACCCTCCCTAACACCCGTCCTCCTCTTCCCCTGCTGGCTCCTACTCCACCGACCTACCGTAATGACTGAGCTACTTGAGGTCCTCAACCACTACCTGTCCCTCCGGACCTCATGACGTTAAGTACCCCAGCGTTTCTCAGCCTGTACTGACTCGTTGACTTGACTTGACTGACATGACTACATACATATTAAAAGATAGACAAAGTGGAGGATCTACTAGTAGAAATGTCCTTATGTGACAGATCACACTACATACATACTAAGTAATGTGATGTTCCTTTTCGAACCATCGTGACTTTTGTGGTCACGTCCCAATATTTGGAACATAAGAAACGTAACAGAGTGACTAAGTAAATTCGAGAGTCTCGGAGTCAAACATGGACCGGTTCATTTCTATCTTTTCTGTCTCTACGGACGGAAGACCTCGACCCTCTCTATAGTACTTTATCACCAATTTCTACGACGTGTATCAAGGACCCAGTATCATCCAGGTACTTATATCAATAAGGAAACACGAGTGACAGTGGTCTTGGAATTATAGGGAGGACCGGTAGATCCAAAACGTGACTGAAGTCAACCAGAATCAAATAGAATATAGACTTGAAGTTACAATATATAGTACACTCACCTGACATACTCGTAGACGGTCTGTCTACCAAGGTCCCTAACAAGTAAAATCTAGTTTACGGTACTAAACGGTTAGGTTGATATTCTAAGGAAACAGTTGTAATAAATATAAAATGAATAAATAATTAAACCGACGTGCCTACAGAATCAACGTTGTACATCCTAGAAGTAACACCGTACGTCTGAGAAATCGACACCATACACTCGAGAATCAACACCGGACACCTTAGATCAAGGGACCGATCCCTAGTTTGGGTCTGGGGGTCGTAGCCCCCCTTCCTCAGAGTTGGTGACCTGGTGGTACCTTCAAGGACATTCTAAGAATCTCAAAGGTTAAATAGTAAATCCTGTGGTTCTTCATTAAGAGTTGGGTTCATTAAGATTTCATTAAAAGTTCATTAAGAGAAGACTTAATAGATTTCTTGAGACGTATCCCAAAACGAGTAGTCAAGTCAAGTCAGCGAGTCAGTGTAGGCTGAGAAACGCTGGGGTACTTAGCGTCGTACGGTCCGGAGGGACAGGTAGTGGTTGAGGACCTCAAGTGAGTCTGAGTACACGTGGCTCAACCACTACGGTAGGTTGGTAGAGTAGGAGTCAGCAGAGGAAGAGGAGGACGGGTGTTAGGGAAGGTCGTAGTCCCAGAAAAGGTTACTCAGTTGAGAAGCGTACTCCACCGGTTTCATAACCTCAAAGTCGGAGTCGTAGTCAGGAAGGTTACTTGTGGGTCCTGACCGGAAGAAATCCTAGCCACGGTTCATTTATAAACTATTTAATTTATCTCTTCCTCAAGGGTTCATCGTCATAATTCGGATCCTCTCAAACCCTCAATTCCGTGTGTCCTCAATTAAGAGTTATATGTCCCTTCCGGACCCTATCGTCTCAGGAGACGTCAAAATTGTCTTTAACATAAATAAGTAGGAAAGCTAGATATAAATAACTCGTTGATTAGATACAATCCAGGACACTCTATACGACCTTATGTTTTCACTTAGTCTGTATATATACGTCCGACCTTCTCACTTTTTGTTGAGGTAAGATACCTTACACTGTCTCCTACGACCCTCGAAACCCCCGCGTCTCTCTCATCTGTAGAGTACAAACAGAAGGTGACAAAGAAACGTGGAGGGAGATCGTCATTGTCGGGGAAGGTGACTGTCCGCCTTATAGATAGTGAGACACATGAAGTTCCGTAAGAACACTGGTCTAGACCGATTTGGGGAGAAGAGTCGGTTTCAGTAACTGAGTTTATCCCCTTACATTAGGTTTCACTAGGTCAATTTCAGGAAGGGACCTTAAAGACTCGTTTACGACTATCTTCTGGAAAAAAATACACCGATTTGAGCGAAATTTTTTTTTTCAGTTCTCTATATACAACAAACGACGGAGGTGAGATGGGTGACATATCTTTTGAATCACCATATTCTTTTTCTTCATCTTATTAACTCACTAAGTCCAGTATCTTTAATTTCTTTTTTTTCTCAGACCTATTAAAAATTCAGTGTGAGGGACTCTGGTAGACATTGGGTTAATGTATTCGGTTATTCGAGAGTGAAAACGAGGTTCAAACTTGAAAAATATGTACGTAACAGTATATCGGTAAGATAATGAGATTTAGACGTGTCAGACGATGTGGTAAAATTTCGGTAAACAAATATAGTAGAACACATTGAGAGTTCTGTTATAACACTCTGTGTAACTATAACGTAACATTAAGATGGACTACTCTTGAGAACTGTAGTTTTTTCCTTACTCCACCGACTCTACCCAGCTGAACTAACACCAACTTCGACTCTCTCTTTACTTCGAAAGATTATGAAACTCGTCTCAAGAGTGGTGTAAACAAAGTCTCAGACTAATGGCCGGTGTATAAATTCATAAGTCAAGACTAAGATTAACCGGTAAACTTCAAATAGCGTTGTACGTTGACAAAGTATAAGTCGTTCCGACTCTATCTCTATGAGTCAAGAAGTCTCAGTGACTGAGATTTACCCCTATACACACACATACACGAACATCCAGACACACATGATACAGATAACGGGAATGAGTTTCTTAAAACAATTCTTTATACAACCTCCCATAGTTAGTCTCAGGACACCCATCCAAAGATACGTTTATGGTGAACCAGGATTGCACTGAAGAAAGACGAACGAATTTTCCACTGGACAGCCGGAATTCAACTTTGACCTACCACGTTGATCTAGTGTACTGGAGTCCAACTGAAATCAAGACCACGAAATAAACTTTATATTCTCGTACTTTAAACAAAGTCGTTATATAAAATTTCCAAACCACTTAGTGATTAAAGACCTGTTGAGTCAGAGAGGTAAGGACTCGTAGGAACTCCATGCATCAGCCGGATTCGGACCGGAGACAACTTTTCTCCGGTTCATGGACTGACGTTTACTACGGTTTCACGAAAATTCACTGGAGTCAGGACCTTTCCTCGATGAACTTTTCGAGTAATAACTAGGTAAGAAGGTTTATACGATAGATTTTTAGAAAATAATTAATCTGATAGTCTTAGAACAATTTAATCTTGGGTAGGTGTCTCTAATTCAAAAAAATACATCAAATTTTTTATACATATATACATAACTGTAAAATTAAGGTAATAGACATACCCTACACCTACATTTCTCCACATAAACGACCAAACAAACAATCAACACTCCGATCATGTATTTTTTCCTTGTGAGAACCTTTCTAACTAAAAAAAGGGTCAGTCTTGGAACAGATTCTGTAGTAAATTTCACGAAAAGTAACTGGGAAAACTTGATAGGTTCACTACTGTAACTAGATTTTAACTTGTCTTTTTCAAACACAACAGAGTTCTTACACATACGAATGGTCACCGTTCAAAATGGACAAAGGATGGTGGAAGAACTTTAGTTTCAGGTTTGTGTTACGATTTAGTATCCGAAAAAGGGTTTGAATAAAGAAAAATAAATAAATAAATAAAATGAAATAAAATGAAATGTTATGACATAACCAAAACGGTATGTAACTGAACTTAGGTGGTGCCCACACGTACGCAAGGGTTTGTACTTGGGGGGAGGGTGGAGGACGGGGTATTGTAGAGAGACCCAGTAGGGGCACGTGGTCGGGGTTCGTACGACATAGGACGCAGCCTGTATCTGACCGAACTCGTGTAATATGGTTTTGAGGGTCCGTAACTTACTATTAATAGACAACTTGTAAACCGACTAAAGAAAATAAACAACAGAGTACCTAGAGGAGGACCCTTAAAAGAAAAACCGAAAAATAAAATAACAAATAATTTTTGTATATTTACAAATACCCGAAGGGACCTCCGAGTCAACCATTTCTTAGACGGACGTCACACCCTCTGGATCCAGGTCAGGGACCTAAATCTTCTACGGGACCTTTTCCCTTGTCGATGGGTGAGGTCATAACACCGGACCTCTTAAGGTACCTGACATGTCAGGTACCCCAGTGTTTCTCAGTCTGTGCTGACTCACTGAAAGTGAAGTGTATGTACAAATACTAAACTTATTTACTAGTATTTCAAAACAAAAAAAAAATGAAAAATTTTTGTCGAAATAACACTACATTATGTATGATATGTTAAGTGTATAAATTTCACATGTTAAGTCTCCAAAAATCACATAAGTGTCTTAACACATTGGTGGTGGAGTCAGTTAAAAGTTTGTGAAGTGAGTGGGGTGATTGTTGGGTAATATTATTCAAGGTTGTCGTCGTATGGGACAAAGGGTAAGAATAACGAGTTTTCGTTTGAGTAAAGAATTTAAGTAATAATCGTAATAAAAGATCATACTTCGTAGCACAAAGATTTCTAATAGAAGGATCATTATAACAAACTAAACGGTTGAAACCATTAAAAAAGAGGTGTTAATGTAGCAAGTTAATTTGTTTGTATTAATTAAATTTGAAAATTAAATTTATTTTACAACCACAATTATAATAGACAAATATGTTTACTTGTACCTTAAATGAAAAGGAAAGAACTTACAAAAACCTCATATAAAAATGATCTAACCCATTAACTGACAGAAATGAAGGTATTGTAAGATATTTAAATGGTAGTAACAATGTGACTATATAAGACTAAAAACAACGAAAAATATCTACTGGAAGGGGTAGGTATGACCTTCAAAGATCTTAGAAGATAAACGGGAACCATTTCTAGTTCAAATATTTCCAAATACTAATACATCGAATGACCCCTAGAAAAAATCGGAAAAATTTTTTAAACGAGTGAATAACCTTTGAAAAATTCGACTCTTAAGAAAATAGACAAATAAATTCTTAAAAAAAAAAGTTTTTATCTTAAAGATAGTAGACAAAAAAATTCCAAGAATAGAAAACAGAGGATAGTATTACTAGTCCAAGTTAGGTCTCTGTGTTTAGTGTGTCTTTAAAATTGACCCCACTCCACAAATTATATTTATTGACATTGTATCGGAACATCATTACCCTTTAACCAAACTATGAACGTAGAAAGTGGATCATTATACATAAATTCAGAGGAGTTACAGAAAGTACCGAATCACCGAGCAAAGAAAAAATTACGACTTACTATAAGGGAACAGAAAACTTACGTAGTGACAAATAGGTAAGTATATGACTTCTTGTCGAACTAACGAAGGTTAAAAGTGATTAATACTTATTCGTTCAGACGAAATTTATAAGCATACGTTCAAACACACACCTGTATTCAAAAGTTGAGAAAACCCATTTATAGTCCCTCATGTTAACGATCTAGTATTACATTCTGATAAATCAAAACAGTCTCTGAGGGGTTTGACAAAAGGTATCACCGACATGTGGTAAAACGTAAGGATTATTCAGGCTCAAGGACAACGAGGTGTAGGAGTGTCTTAAAACCACAACGACCATAAGGTCTAAACCCCGTGACATTATCCGTACATCACCATAGAGGAACAAATTTAAACGTAAAGGGAATTCTGGATGTCCCGAAGGGTTCACCGTGCTCACCATTTCTTGGGTGGACGGTTACATCCTCTGTATTCTCTACTCCCAAGGTAAGGACCCAACCCTTCTACGGGATCTCCTTCCGTATCGTTGAGTGAGGTCATAAGAACGGACCTCTTAGGGTTCCTGTCTTCTCGGACCACCCGATGTCAGGTACCCCAACGTATTTCGGTCTGTACTGGCTCCTCTGTCGTACGTGCGCACTACCGGACGTCACACCTCGTAGAAAATCACACAAATAAACGAGAGACACATAAAAGAAACCACTTCAGAAACAATTCCAGAAACCAGGTAAAATTCTAGTCCAAGAAACAAAAGAATAAAAAATTTCTCAAAGAAACAAATAAAACCTATTGTCAAGAAACTGTCTATAGAAAACGGCTTACAAAGGAGGATCGTACACCGAATAAAAAAGTATAAGAACTATCTCAGAAAACGTCTCATCTAGGTGTGCGACATAGAGACAACACCAGAAAAAGATGAGTGACATATAAAAAAAGTCGAAATTGAAAGTTGAGAATAACCTCCATACGTGTTTGTGTATGTATTAAATATCCTGAAGAAAGAACACAGACTAACAATAAAAAAGTATCGCAAGAAAAGAAAAAATATCTATGTTGGAGATCGAATATAATAATTATTCGAAAACCACGTTTCAAACTAAGATAACGAACGGAATAGATAAAAGAAAGTCCAAAAAGGGAAGGATAAACAAATCGTAAAAGAGGGAAAAAGGTTTCAACAAGACTTGATAGTCATCTGAGAAATGACGGACAATAATAAGATCCGGGCACTTTATCTATATTCGAAACATATGTATTATCTCGGAAAGGGTCACCGAGTCGTCATTATTAAACAGACGTTAAGTCCTCTGTATCCAAACTAGGGACCCATCCTTTCTAGGGGACCCCTTCCTCGACCGTTGGGTGAGGATATAGGAACGGGTCCTTTAGGGTTCCTGTCTCCTCGGACCGTGTGATGTTAGGTACCCCAGTGTTTTGTGAGTTTGTGTTGAACCGCTGACTTGTTGCTGTATGTATCGTCTTCAAATAGAAACCCGAAATATAGTCTCACTTCCCCATGTTCAGTGATTAAAATGACTAATGTTATTGGTGTAATAAAAAGGATCTTAATAAGTTAAAGGGAGGTTAGACGACGGAGACCAGAGATACGTTTTAACGTTACACCAACTACTCTTGAATTCCCGATCTCACTATAAGTTGAGGAAACATGTACCTGAAAGTTAGTCAAAGGGTTAA
Source organism: Capra ibex (assembly GCA_006410555.1). NCBI lineage: Eukaryota > Metazoa > Chordata > Mammalia > Artiodactyla > Bovidae > Capra > Capra ibex. The sequence continues at coordinate 142,641 of SJYO01029777.1, read as the reverse complement.
AAGTGGTAGGCGACACTATAGAGAACGGAAATACATAACTGAAGAATCCTGTTTAACCAAACAAAGAGTAGTCACAGAGGAAGACGTACGTGAATAAAATACCCAAGGTAAATAAACAACTTATGAGCTAGAAGTTAAAGATTTTAAATAACTTCAGAAAAACTCAGAGACCCAAGAACACGTAAATCTACTACAAAATAAGAAAATGAAAATGAACTTTCTACGTAAACCTTTCCTTTTCCATTTACGTAAATGGACAACTTAAAGTGAAAGATTAAGTAGTCGGAATAACTTGTTACTAAATAACTTCGGTTTTAAGAAGAATCTTTACACATACACACGATTCAACAAAGTCAACACAGTTGAGAAACGTTGGGTACCTGACATCGTGTGGTCCGACGAGAGAGGTACCTTAAGAAGTCCGTTCTTATGACTTCATCCAACGGTAAAGAAGAAGGTCCCCTAGAAGGGATGTGTCCCCAGTTTGGTCGCCGAGAAGTACAAAGGACGTAAACGTCCGTCCAAGAAATGGTGATCGTGATGGACTCCTTCGGGAGAATCTTTACTCGCCCAGTGTTGATTATTTCTTTTAACTGGGAACTTGTCAGAACCCACCCCTCGATAACGTGACGGGGAACGGGTCAGGTTTCAGGTACATATTAAATAAATAAATAAATAAAAATTGGACGGTCATACTTGAAATAATAAAAAAAATAAAAATGAAATAAAACGAAATGTTATGACATAACCAAAACGGTATGTAACTGTACTTAGGTGGTACCCACATGTACTCAAGGGTTAGGACTTGGGGCGAGGGTGGAGGGTGGGGTATAGTAGAGAGACCTAGAAGGGGTACGTGGTCGGGGTTCGTAGGACATACGACATAGCTTGTATCCGACCGCTAAGTAAAGAATGTACTATCATATGTACAAAGTCACGGTAAGAGGGTTTAGTAGGGTGGGAGAGGGAGAGGGAGTCTCAGGTTTTCAGGCAAGATATGTAGACACAGAGAAAACGACAGAGCGTATGTCCCAATAGTAATGGTAGAAAGATTTAAGGTATATATACACAATCATATGACATAACCACAAAAAGAAAGACCGAATGAAGTGAGACATATTAGCCGAGGTCAAAGTAGGTGGAGTAATCTTGACTAAGTTTACATAAGTACATATTAAATATCAGTCGGCAAAAATGATTTTTAAATAAATAAAAAATAACTACCTATTAACGAAATGTCTTAAAATGACAAAAGACAGTTTGGAGTTGTACTAAGTCGGTATCCATATCTATATAGGGGAGGGAAAACTTGGAGGGAGGGTAGAGGACGGGGTAGGGTGGGTAGATCCAACGATGTCTCGGGGACAAACTCAAAGGACTCTGTTTGTCGTTTAAGGGTAACCGATAGACAAAATGAATACCATTACATTCAAAGGTACAATGAGAAAGGTACGTAGAGTGGGAGAGGAGGGGAGAGGGGTACAGGTATTCAGACAAGAGATACAGACAAAGAGGCAACGACGGGACATTTATTTAAGAATTCACGGTAAAAAGATCTAAGGTATATATACACAATCTTATACCGTAAATAGAAAGAGAAAGACTGAGTGAAGTGAGACATATTATCCAAGGTCTAAGTAGGTGGAGTAATCTTGACTGAGTTTACGCAAGGAAAAATACCGACTTATTATCAGTCGGTAAGAATGGGTAACAAAGGGACATAGGTACCAAGACGTAGACGTTTGAATTGACGTCCAACACGTCATGACATGTAGATGATAACTTTTTTAAGACACATATTTACCTGGACGTGTCAAGTTTGGACACAACAAATTCTCAAAATGTTTAAGCATAACTCTTTCACCATTACACCCTGTCACTCTTTCTTATTCACTCACTCTTTCTTTAACTTACTCACTTACTTCTTGGGGTACTTTGTTCTTTACTAATACAATCACCTGTCGTCCCACCTTTCCTGTAATCCTACTGTCCTAAAACAGGGTCCAAATACAGAGTAAACGACATTTCCCGGTCCGTTCAGTAGAAAGGTCTGAATAGACTTGATGGAGTAAACGTGTCACCTAGTTCCTTCCAACCCTGATGTTTATCATTCGTAGAGAAGTGTTGTATATATGGAGAGACGAGGAATAAGAGAAAAATTTTTAATTATTTAAGTTCAGATTCTTTTGTCTAAAAGAATTTAGTGACTGAAAGGTGATGACCCCTCTGTGTCTAAGGTCACTCTCGGATTAGTTAGAAATTTACACACGTGTATTTATGTGTGTATTAGACACATATCAAAGGTTTCGAGTGTACTCCTGGGGGGGTCTCCCATTACAACTAGAGTCTTGGGAACAGAAAGAGGTTCCACTGGAGACCGGAAACGGAAGATCTTCCCAAAGAAGGACACACAATGAAACTCCTGTACTCCGAAGGGTCTTACGTCTTTTATCGTTTCTCTTTGTAAAGGAACGTACGTTTGGAACAGTAAGTCCACTTGGTTAAAGGAGAAACATTTAGTCCTGTAAACGTTTACAAAGTAATCGAAACCGGGTCTATCGAGACATTGTTTACGTGAAAACACACCACGTCCACTACATAGTCGTGTTTGTCGAGTGACCCAGAGGTAATTAATATGTGTCTCTTACTTCTCCGAAGAATTTACCTCGGTGTCTTTAGGGTAGACCCCAACCCCCTCACGTAAACGGACCCTTTCCTTTCGTGAGGGTACAACGTTCTTAGGATACACGAAAGACTAGATAAAGAAAAGTTATTTTCACTGTGACTTAGTAAGCAATAAACAAAGTAAACAAATGGATTACAAATAACTCGTGGTTTTTTGTACGATCCTACGACCTCTATTTGATTATTTGTCTTCGTTGTATCGGGGACGGGAGTACCTTGATTGTACACCTCCACTGATTATTTTATTAGTGTTTGTTCTTTTATTTCAATGGTATTGATAGTCCTTGGTGCTCTTGTTTATTTCGTCATGCCCCCCACCCCCACGGATAGATCGTTCCTCTCCAGTTCCTTTAAAAGGGTTTCCCCCACTGAAATTTCGACTTAAGACCTCCTGTTTATTCTTCATTTGTTCGGCTTACTCCCCCCACCCCTCATTATTATGGGACCAGACTCCGAGCACACGTCATAAACGACTTGTCTTTTTTGGGGTCACACCGTCTTTATATTTTTCTGATATTAATCTCCTCCGAAGTTTCCATGTACCCAGTGGATACTTCCCGGACATTTGTCGACTTTTACACTAAAAATTGTTTTTCGGATATCCCGTGACTCACAATCTGTCCCGCAGGGACCATCAAGTCTATCATTTCTTAGACGGACGTTACATCCTCACTCACTTATTTTCAACGGGTCAGCACAGGTTGAGAAATGTTGGGGTACCTGAGATCGTGTGGTCCGAAGAGACAGGTACTTAAAGAGGTCCGTTCTTATGACCTCACCCAACGGTAAGGGAAGAGGTCCCCTAGAAGGGTTAGGTCCCAAACTTGGTCCCAGAGGACGTAACGTCCGCCTGAGAAATGGTAGATTCGGACGGTCCCTTTCTCTGGACCCAAGTTAGGGACTCAACCCTTCTAGGGAACCTCTTCCCTTACCGTTGGTTGAGCTCATAAGAACGGACGTTTTAAGGTGTCTGTCTCCTCGGTCCGACGATATCAGGTACTCCAACGTTTTTACCTATGTTTTTAGTTAGTCTTTGAACACATTTCTCACAGAGAGATTTATAACCAAACACTTTTCGTAAATAACTTACTAAGGATACATAAGGTAATCTGGTCCCNTCCGTTCTTATGACCTCACCCAACGGTAAGGGAAGAGGTCCCCTAGAAGGGTTAGGTCCCTAACTTGGTCCCAGAGGACGTAACGTCCGCCTGAGAAATGGTAGATTCGGACGGTCCCTTTCTCTGGACCCAAGTTAGGGACTCAGCCCTTCTAGGGAACCTCTTCCCTTACCGTTGGTTGAGCTCATAAGAACGGACCTTTTAAGGTGTCTGTCTCCTCGGTCCGACGATATCAGGTGCTCCAACGTTTTTACCTATGTTTTTAGTTAGTCTTTGAACACATTTCTCACAGAGAGATTTATAACCAAACACTTTTCGTAAATAACTTACTAAGGACACATAAGGTAATCTGGTCCCTATCAATTTGAGAAAACGGTTTCCTGTCAATTATTTCCAAAATTCGAGAAGTTCAAGAACAACGTAATTGAAATTTTATTTTTAACAAAATTTTTACAGATTGTGATTAGAGTCGAGTAATCGACCCGTCTTCGTCCGGTTCCCGTCCTAAACTCGGTATCCGACACGATATTCAGACGGTTACGAACGGGACCTAGTACACGAGATACTCCGACGACTGATATAAAGAGATCAAGTCACATCTAAGAGGTCACGGATAGTATCACGGTCCGTGTATGACCCACGAATGGTATGTAAATAATTTAATTCAATACGGACTTGATCCACATAATTTATAACGTATAGATTTTTTTTATTATTATTATTTATTTATAACGTATAGATAAATAAAGACTTTGGTTCACTCTACAACCCTAACAAAAAGTAAAACAGTAACGGTAGTGGCAATAATAAAAAAGACTATAATAACTGTATTACGTCTACTGTTTTTATATCAATTTAAGTGAGTTCTAATCCATTTACTGTTCTCGGTCCTAAATTTGGTCCAGATATGTTAAACAGTCGGACACAAAAAAAAAAAAAGGGAAGGTTAGTAAGACAGAGGAAACATTTGTTGTGTGTTTCTTGATGTCCATTGGACATTTACTGTCTTCGTATTGGATTACAATACCCTCGTTATAGGACTATTGACTGTGTGTGCCTTCTCATGTGAAACCGTTCATAACGTTCATCTATTTCCGGTAATCAGTCCACCGGTCTTCCGTGTCCTATATACTTCCTCGACTTACCGACACTCCTATTACCCTTCTGTTGGTATCTCAACGTAGGTTAGTGATATTCTTGACACTTCCGTCTTCTGTCCCTTCACTTCTGTAGACTAATTTTTTTTTTTTTCGTTTCTCCGTTTGAGACAGTATGACCCGTTTCTCCTGTGGGGGTCTTCACACACACCCCCCACGTCTATAGTCTGACTCAGCACCTGACCCACGTCTCATATCCGAGCCGTGTCCTCGTTTTTGGTCGACTCTGAAGTTCTGAACTTTATACCTCACGGAGTCAAGGAGGTCATCTGTTCCTACAAGGGGAGGACTACAACCAAAGCCAATAGATAACGACATATTGGTCGGTACGGTTTGCTGAATACTTATAAATCTTCCTTCTTGTAGTGAACTATCATTGTCGGACCTGAAAAAAAATAAAAAATTACATTTCTTCTCCAAGCGTCGTCTCAGATCTCCTTTTACCCGAAGGGGTCACCGAGAGACCATTTCTTAGTTAGATGGTTACTTCCTTTACGTTCTCTGTGTCCAAGTCAGGGACCAATCCCTTTTAGGGTACCTCTTCTTCTACCGTTGAATAAGGTCATGAGAACGACCCTATTACGATACCTGTCTCCTCGTACCACCCTATGTCAGGTACCCCAACGTTTCTTCAGTCTGTGTTGAATCGTTAAGTTGTCTTTTGGACGTAGTTTTGTTGGACTTAGTTTTGTCGGACCTAGTCTTTGTTGTTCTTGTCTTTTGGACCTAGTTAGAGGGGAAGACGGTCTCGGTCGAACCCGACGGTATTGTGGTAGGGGACCCACCGAATCTGTTGTCTATAAATAAAGAGTGTCACGATCTCCGACCTTCAGACCTAACAATCTGCCCCTCTGTCGTACCAACTCAAGAACCACTCCCGTTGAGAAGGACCCATACAGGAGTTTACTGAAAAGGAACCTCAAACGCGTGTCTCTCTTTCTTGGGTAAAGAAAAGGAGAAAAATTTTCCCGTAATTAGAGTTTCAACTCCAAAAAGGTCATCAGTACAAGGTTACATTCTCAACCTGGAATTTCTTCCGACTCGTGATTTCTTAACTACGAAAGTTTAACACCACGATCTCTTCTGAGAGTTCTCGGGAAACCTGACGTTCCTCTAGTTTAGTCAGTTAGGATTTCCTTTAGTTGGGACTTATAAGTAACCTTCCTGACTACGACTTCGGTTTCGAGGTTATGAAACCGGTGGACAGCACTGTTCGGTTGAGTAACCTTTTCTGGGACTACCACCCTTTTCAATTTCCATTTTACTCCTCGGTAGTCTCCTACTCTACCAATGTATCGTAGTAGCTGAGTTGTCTGTATTTAAACTCGTTTGAGACCTTCTATCGGCTCCTGTCTTCTCGGACCTCACGACCTCAGGTACCTCAACGTTTGTCAATCTGTACTGAATCCCTGACTTGTTCTTATGCTTTTCGAGTGGTACTCCGAAGGTGAGAAACTGGATTAGATTGGAATTAATAGAGGGGACTTGGGGTGGAGGTTTATGGTAGTGAGACCTCCGATGGTAGTATATACTTAATACCCCCGAGGAAACGTAAGTTAGGTATTGTGGAAGAAGTCTATTATTTCCACTTCATTATAGATTTTTTACTTCTGAATCTAATTTTTACTCTCTTACTTTCTCTTTCACTCTATCTCTTTCCTTTCTTCCCTTCTTTCACTTTCATTTCTCTTTCTCTTCCTCTCTCTCTTCTTTCTCCTCTTTCTCTTTTGGATCACCCACGTACTACCTATTCTTTTCGTTTCATGAGAAATCTTATTCTTACACGACGACTAATCCCCCACCCCCACTAATAAAGGAGAAGGGAGTGGAGGAATTCGAAAAGGAAAAGAAAATATTCTTTTAATGTGAAAAGTGTTCTAATCGGCCCCGAGTCCATTGACAGCTAGGTATAGGGGAAAGGGATGTGGGTCAGGAGAAGAATACTTCTGACTCCCTATTCTTCCTCTCCACAACCACAGGTAGTATTCTCCTACTTAACGACGAGGAATCTTGTGGATACTCAGTGACCTCCTCACACCGGGGTTTCAACCACTCTGAATCCAAAGAGAAATCTTATACTCACTGATTCTTATCAAATTAAAGTTTAAATCCATATTGAATCTCTGTTGTTCTTTACTTGTAAAGTAGTTAATGAAATACTACCTTTATCAGTCAGGTCAAACCTTTTTATCGTGTCTTTTTAAATCCCTCTTTAAAAGACTTCCTATAACTACTACCCCAACTAAAATATCTCCGAGAACATATTGACGTTCGGACTTCTTTGAACTTCTGTGTTATTTCTCTGTCTTGTATTCTTTTTTTCTGTCTGTTGGTCTTCAATACCTTTATGTCTGTATTTGGTTTTTAACTATCATCATCAAAGTGTACTTCGATTAACTTCGTACTGTACTAAAATAAAATAAAATAAAAAAGGGATTACTATTTTTCCAGATGTAAACATAAATAGAATTCTTGTAGGAGGAACCTTATTGGACTGTCATAGTCACTACAGTATTGGTTACACTTCCATTTTAGACTTGGGTGTGAGACCGAGATATAATTAAGTCAAAAGTGTTAAGTGACATCTGAGTTGGACCTGTACTCAATGTGTCTTGAGTTGATCTTCCGCGAGTGAGAGCCCCGGGATCCGCAGGTCAAGGGGCGTACGAGACAAAACGTATGCGTGGCAGTAGCACAGGCTGAGAACCGTTGAAGTATCTGACATCGGACAGTCGGAAGAGACAGGTATTCTAAAGGGTCTGTTCTTATGACCTCACCCAACGGCAAAGGATGAGGTCCCCTAGAAGGACTCGAGTCCTAGTTTGGACGTAGAGAACACAGAGGACGGACCCGTCCACCTAAGAAATGGTGATCGTGGTGGACCCTTCAGGGCAAATGGACGAATTCAAAAAACGAGGGAGTAATGGACCGAAAGGACTGGGAGCAAATTCAGGACAAATGTGTAAGGAGTGGTGACAAGTAGTGATGGAGAGACAGTATCGGTATCACTTGACTGACCGTAGGGGATCCGAACGACGATTCTCACCAGGTTCGTGAGCGTCATATTCGAAGTAAACCTTTGAACAAATTTAATGTCTTAGAGTCCAGGACGGGGTCTGGATGATCCTAGACGTAGTATTGTTTTAGGGGTCTACTTGACATATAAGTAACTTTAATATTTAGTGATGAGATTGAGTGAAAGGAAGGAACGACTACTTGAAGGTCGAGAAGTCAAATGATTTTGATCGGTAGCAACAGTAAAGTAGAAAAAATTGAAAAAATTTAAACCACAACCTCATGTCGACTGATTGTCACGATACTATCAAAGTTCACCTGTCGTTTCCCTGAATCGGTATGTGTATGGACATAGATAAGAGGGGGTTTGAGGGGAGGGTAATGCCGGTGGTGCATTGTGAGTCGTCTCAAAGGACACGAAATTTTATCCAGGAGCAACCAATAGGTAAAATTTATATTGTCACCCATGGACGGGTAAAGTTTAAGGGATTGACAGGAAGTGGTGGGGGGGGGTGGGAAGGGGGATCTTTGATATTCAAACAAGAGATTCACACACTCAGACAAAGTCAAGTAACAACAATAAAATCTCCTCAGAGGTATCTTATGTCCTTTTAGAGTACCTCGGTCTTGACATCTCTTTCGTTGTGTTTCCAGTTCTAGTGTGTTAAATAAGCATCTTATCCTGTCTCAATTGATAGCAAAGTCGAAACGGTGAATTATCGACCGCAGAGGAAGTGGAGAGAATTGAGGTGACAGAAGTTCACCATGCAATCGACTAAATCTGATCCAATGAAACACATTGTTTACAAGGAGTTTAGAGTCCAGAGTATGCACAAGTAAGTACCGATACTGAAATGAGACCAAAAAAAAAAAACCAAAAAAAAAAAAAAAAACTCAGGGTCTAATTGACCTGTCGGAGTCAGACCCTACAACAATCAGATTACCGTTTCTTTTTTCCCTCTACTGTTTTTTCTGTGTCTTAGAGTTTCGAAGATCAATTGTCACTATGGACAGTGAGGTGAGTGGAAGGTGTACCGACTCAGTCCGAAGTCACTTATGCTTCACATTGGGGGGGAGGTGTCGTTCTTCTCCGTGACGCCTGACCCTTTACCCCTTCTTTTCATTATGCGAACTGTTACCTTTCTCATTGTCTTCGGCGGAGTGTAACGACAAACTATAAACTTATTCAATTNTTCTTTTTTTCCCTCTACTGTTTTTTCTGTGTCTTAGAGTTTCGAAGATCAATTGTCACTATGGACAGTGAGGTGAGTGGAAGGCGTACCGACTCAGTCCGAAGTCACTTATGCTTCACATTGGGGGGGAGGTGTCGTTCTTCTCCGTGACGCCTGACCCTTTACCCCTTCTTTTCATTATGCGAACTGTTACCTTTCTCATTGTCTTCGGCGGAGTGTAACGACAAACTATAAACTTATTCAATTCCGTACTCTGTCGGGACTAGGAAACGCCCGACCGATGAGATGGAAAGACTTGCAGTCAAGGGAATAGACTTTATACCCCTGTTATTGTGGTCGTGAACTATTTTGAGACTTTTCTTACGGACCCACCGTGTATCATCCGAGAATTACCTTTCTCTGGTACTCATATTATCTTGTTAACAGAGGAAAGTACGAGAGTCTCCAACTTTGACGGATTAAGAGTATCTTTTAGGACTTAATCTCTATACCCCCTCCGTCTTTGTCGAAACTCAACGAAGTAAGGGACAAAGGAGACCCAGACGTAGGAGGCAACGTTATCAAACTGTCCTACGGACGAGAGGAGACCTCCGCATTCTACTTTCGCCCACACACAAGAGGCTCTATTGTACCCCGTTCAAGTCCCCAATGATTAACTCAAAGACGAATGAAAAGTATAAGTAAGTCTTAGGGTTGGTCTCGTCCCCAATGAATATCGTCGGAGACAGGGAGGAGAGGTACGGGAGGGAGGAGACGACTCCCGTGAGTACAGAGAAGTCTCAACGAAGGGGTAAGTTTGACATTGGGATTAGTCTTTGACTACATTGTCGTTTTGACCCCTCTCTGTCTGTACACCAGATGCTCTTATAAAACTCTAACCTAAACGATCGCGAGTACGTTCCTTAAAATTTACCTTAGACGGTCTCGGGTCTGGAAGAATACACCAGGTGTACCTACGATGAACACCAAACTGAGACCTAGTCTCTTAGGTCTTATACTGTGATCTAACAGTCCAAGAAATCTCAAATGTTTAACGAAGTTACACTACACCGAATAAATTAGGAGGGTCTTGAAGTCATAAAACCGGTGGACTACGTTTCTCGACTGAGTAAACTTTTCGGGACTACGACCCTTTCTAACTCCCGTCCTCCTCTTCCCCTTTTGCCTCCTACTCTACCAACCTACCGTAGTGGTTGAGTTACCTGTACCCAAACCCACCTGAGGTCCTCAACCACTACCTGTCCCTCTGGACCACACGACACCAGGGACCCTAGTGTTTTATCAACCTGTGCTGACTCGATGACTTGACTTGACTTAAGAGTCCTTCCTTTGTACCGATAGTACTAGGGTGGGGTATTTACTCCTGTGTTCTCCAGTCGTTTCACAGTGCGAGCACTCTCGTGTCCACTTTCCACTTCACCACCCCCGTCGGGCTTTCAGGTGCAGAAGACGGAGAACTGAGCAAGTGATGAGGCACCAAGGAGGTTTTAGGATAATGGGAAACCATATCTCCATACAAAGACCTCGGGAGGCAAAACTTCCCAGTTCGAAATCTTTCGTCACTGGGGAGGTTCCGATTGGGATGTAGGGGTACGAGACGAAATACCCTAAAAGGTAAAGGAGTAGTGGAGACTGGACCACCGAGTCTGCCATTTCTAGCCGGACGCTACGCTCAAGTTAGTGACCCAGTCTTTCTGGGGGACCTCTTCCCTTTCCGATGGGTAAGGTCGTAAAAACGGACCTCTTGAGGTACCTGTCTCCTCGGACCACACGTTATCAGGTACCCCAGTGTTTCTCAGTCTGTGTCGAAAGTGAGAGTGAAAGAGACAGTGACGGTGGTGAATCCCAGGACCGAAGACTGTTGATAGTAATAGGTACTTCGTTACTCTCCTTTGAAAGTCCACGTCTGGACTGGAACAGAGAAGAAGGAATTTCGGGAAGCTTTCTAACGGGAGTTTTATCCCTGAAAACTCCTAAAGGGACCGTCAAGTCACAATTCTGAAGAATGAAAGTGAGTCCCCTGTACCCAATCCCAATCCCAATCTACGGACCGACCCCTTGATTCTAGTGTGAGTCAGGTTCTACACGAGGGGCGGTTTTTTATCCCTGAAAACTGTACCGGACACTACCGGTAACAAGGTACGATGGGAGAGATTGGTCCTTGAAAATGTAAAGAGAGAAGAGTGTAAACACGGTCTAACTTGATGAGGTCCTTTGACGTAGTCGAGTTCAAAGAGGAAGGAGACACAAAATATTTACGGCAGAGGATAAAGAGAAGGATAGGTTAATGGTGAGTGAATATCCCTCCTTTACCGTTGGGTGTGGTCATGAGAACGGACCCTTTAAGGTGCCTACCTCCCTGGAGCATCCGATATCAGGTACCCCAACGTTTCTCAGTCTGCGTTGATTCGCTGAAGTAATATCCCTCAGTAAATACCTTCTCAGAGGAGGAGTCTCGTCTACAAGACTACCGCGATCTCGATAAAGAGGAAGGGGTGGGGTCGTATATGTGACCTGATCTTAAGGAACTCCTGTCTTCGAAAGAATAGATAAGGACGTGGGTATCGAGGATCATGTCACGTCCCATTTCAGACGTCTCTGTTGGGTTATTTTTACCGACCTTACTTGTTTACTTATTTGCTCCTCGGGATCTCATTTCCCGTAAACAAAAAGATTTGAAGTGTGGGAGGTGGTGTGGATGTTTTTAGGTTTCTGTCTAAAATTTAACGAAGAGGGAGTGGAAAACTTCGTTCGATCTTGGTCTACAAAATCTCGAGTTTTGACCGCTAAGAAAATCATAAACCGTCCTTCGATCTCTCTCCGACTCCTATTTTAAGTCTGGTAAATCAGAGAAAAATCAGTGACTGACGTTTTCTTCCCCCTTCTGTTACTCATAAACTGAAAATTTTTGGACAAGACGATAGTAACTACCACTGTAGGTAAGAAGGTCGAAACACTGTAAGTCTTACACTGAACTGAAGAGACATAGAATTGAGAAAGTAGACGAAAAAGTGAAGTACACTTCACTTTTATTATGAGAAAGTATGATAACGTTCCATTTTCTCTGAATTCTCTGCATAATGAGTCGAATTACACATCTGAAACCGGACTGAAGTTGTCTGTCTGGTATTTTTTATATAGAAACTTCGTTAACCCCTTTAAAGTCATACTTTACTCAGGATCTATCGTTTTCTAATAACGATTAAAACAACCTACATTAATATCATACGTACACACACGAGTCAGCACAGACTGAGAGAGACTGGGGTACCTGACCTCGGGAGGTCCGAAGCGACAAGTACCCTAAGAGGTCCGTTCTCGTGACCTCACCCAACGGTAAAGGATGAGTTCCCCTAGAAGAGTTGAGTTCCCAGTTTGGGACAGAGGACGTAACCGTCCACCCAAGAAATAGTGAACTTGAGGAACTTTATTGTGGTGTCTTCGGGGAACACCATTAATATCGTATTCACCTTCTATTTTGTAATATGTGTGTGTGTGTGAATAGGTAATATTTACGTATGACGGATGATTTTATAGATTTTCATTTTACTGTACTACAGGACCGAAACAGAATTTTATAAGGTATTTTTATTCATCTTTATGTATCTATTTTGTTCTAATCGTTTTACAACTATTAACGACTCCTACCCTTTACCCCTGTACCTTCAAGTAATATTCTATGTTTAAAAGAGATATTCATAAAAGTATTATTTTACATTTTTATACATGGGAGAATCTCAATACTCTTCAAGTTTACATATCTTTTCACAAAGGGTACATCATCATGATTCTATATAATGTAAGTATAAGGAGTCAAGAAACGTGAGTTTATTAAGTGAACGAGAGTGTCTGAATCAGTGTGAGAAATAAAGAAACGAATGCGTGTTACGAAAATGTCTTTATCATTTCTTACTGTCGATTATAATAACTATTATGTCTTACTGTCGATTATAATTCACCCACAAACGAGATTCGGTCTTTACGTCATCCGGGTAATAGAAGAAAGGTGAGAGTCTTTCATCTGTGATAAATTTTGGGGTGAAATGTCTACGTCTTCAGCCCCGTGACTCTCTCCTGTAATAAACGGGTTCCAGTGGATCAATCACTTTAATTGGACCTGGAGTTTAGGTCTGAACAGACTAAGGTTTCAATTCTGATCGTATTTGTTTTACTTCAAGGACGATGTTTACTTCCGTTCTGACTTAAATTTAATTTAATTTCACATTTACGGAAGGGATTAAAGAGAGTAACCGGACCAGACCACACTTTGTGTCGGTGAATTATTCTAATACTCTCTTTAAGAATTATCAGGAAGGTGAGAAAAAACTGGGTTAGTGGCCTTCCACTTAACCCCAATTTATGTACTTACTGGGGAATAGAGTCTTTTCGTTCGTACGTTGAGACACAGTTAGTCAGACTAGTTTTGAGAATCCTGCCATTTAAGGAGATGAACCAGGTCTAGTGTCGTTACATCAGGTACTTCCATGAAGTCAGAATCTAGTAAGGGGAGGAAACACAGGGTGTTTAATAGAACTTAAATTACGGGTTCTTCTAAATACAAGTTCGGTCTGTAAACTCGAAGTAGAAGGAGAGAGGGGTAAATAGACGGAGAAGAGGTAGATTTGTTCCCACTGTGCATAGGACACTGATACTGGGACTCACAAAGAAGAGACCAAACAAGTAGTAACATAGAGATCTCGTACTTTGACCAAAAGTCGGGACCGACGTATAACGTTAAGGGATGTTCCAAAAACTTTGCACGGTTACGGTCCCGGGGTGGAGGACAGTTACTTTATCTTGATCAATTTACCCGGTCCCTAAGTCCAAAGACAAAAACAAAAACAAAAATTCACGTCATCCAATAAGATTATACGTCGTTCCTAACTATTTGTGACCGTGTCTTATTAAGGACCGTATCTTATCCATAAATTATTCGTACACGATTTTATTACTCATTCACTTACTTATTTGTAAGATAGTATTCTTCATGAATGATTACACGTAAGAAATAGTTAGGGTTCGAGGTTCGTATGTCCGTATATGGTTGACACTCGACACACTCCCACTTTTGATAAAATGTATAAAAACCAAGAAAGTAAAGATCGTATATTATCTCGTAGTCACAAATCATTTACTTACACGACAGTATATATGGGTACTGTTCCTCGTCCTTCTATATAACCTGTCTACCTCCTCTCACTATATTTACTCCTATACACATTTATTGTGTGAAATCCTCAGTCTACCTCGACTTAAACCAAAGGTTGAAATAATGGATGGGTCACAGACTTGAGACCCGTTCAAAGGAGTAAACATTTACCCCAATTTAACGGGGACAGTCGTCGTAACACACTTACGTTACCCTTCTGTTCGTAATTGTATAAATAGAGTCACGGATCATATAACTTGTATGAATTTATTACAGTGGAAGAGAAGAATAAGGAAATAGAAAGGAGACTGTTCTGAAGGTCGAGCTGACTAATCCAACCTGGAAACCTTCAACTAATTCCTTTTCTCTCTCCCTCTCTTTCTCTCCATTACTCTTTTCTCATCTTTACTCACTCCTCTTACAGTACTACCAATATCTTCTTTACGAATAATAATTGGTATCGGTTTCTTCCGGTTTAGAGGTCTGGGACGTCAAACAGTAAGAAGGGTGAGACAGGTTAGGTCTGTACATTGTGTCGATATTTAATGGTAGGAAGTCCTATTCGTGACCTACCATTCAGGGTACTTGTGATTATTGTCGTAAGTAGTGGTCCATTCGTCGAGGTCTAACTCCAAAGAACCCGGTTCGAAGGTTGGTAGACCTCTTTGTGGTCTGTGATACGGAGTGCGGAAGACAGGGTCGGAAAGAACTTTTCTCCCTGTACCACGACAACTCTGTAACAACCGATCCCTTAGACGTCGTCGACCCGAGATTGAGTCGAGACTACACTAGTGTTTACACAGGTGGACGTTTTACCTCCGTTCTTGAGTTTCTTTAACGGAGAACTACAGAGAAGGTTGTAAGGTATTTAAACCGACCTCCAGAGGTAATAGGGTAAAGTCGTAAATCTCTGTGTCAGTTGATTGTTATGATGAGTTCTTTAAGACGAACCAGAGTGGAAACCACTATGATTTTAACCTGGTTAAGAAAAAAGATGACCTAATTAGACGTGTGAACCCATCTTCATTCCGGGTAATAGAAAGTAAAAAGATCACGACACGTATTCAAAAGTGGACGGAATTATCGTACTTAAGATCATAGATGAAGAACTCTGAATGGAGTAGCAGACTATTCTACTTTTTTGATGTCCCAACAAGATGACAGGGTTTTTCCTTTCAATCTGGTGTCATCTACCACCGGGGTCTCGACAAAGGTTTGTCAATTAACAATAATTGAAATATGAACCACCGAACCCCATTGGTAGAAAGAAATATTAAGACCTACGTTCATAACAGGAGAGAGTAGATGGGATAAAGAAGAGCAAAGGTAAAAAATAGATAGAGGAACGGAATTTTTCTGATATCAACTTTAGTGGGTCAGAGTTGGTGGACCCTTGATCTGTCTCAGTCTCTTTAGGGTATACGACTGTTTAATCTAATCGATCCGGAATCGCTCTTTCATAAATAGAGACTATATAAGAAGGAGTTAAAAGCGGAATTTGAACGAAAAGAGTAGTGCCATTAATATGAAGTCATACACATTTTCATCAGTGGATTCACCGGACCAGATCGGGTAGGACGTTGATGGACCGCAAGACCTATTTCTTGTACTTCTTACGTACCACGAGGGCGAGTCAGGAGACCCTTTTGGTAGAAAAAGAATTGCGAGGGTACCCCTCACCAACTCAGTACTTCTAGTTTACACTTGTAAACTCGTCCTGTAGTTAACAGTAGTAAGAGTGGTGTCAAATAAATACCTGTGACCTCTTATTGGTCACATTCACTATTCTTAAATCTTTAGGTTAACTACAGGTCTTGGAAAGGTTTCCTTAAATAAGACGGGACGGACAAGATACTTAGAAGTCAAAATCCAAACAATCGAAAAAGGCAACGTTATACGTCAGAGAGTTTGTTACCTATTCCGAACGTTTTCGGGGTAACAGAGACCGAAGAAAAGGACTTATGTGTGGGGGTGGGGAGAAGGGACGAGTGAATTGAGGTCGAGGTGTGTAGAGGGATAAATTACGTACGAGGTTCTAGAAGGGCGTCATTCTGGAAGTCCGTACGAAAAGAGTAACAGTACTTCACAAGATTGTCAAATTGACTTGACTACGGAGGGGTTCTTGTGTGATGAGTAACTGATACGATTTCGGAAACTGACATACTTAGTGTCG
Organism: Capra ibex; assembly: GCA_006410555.1. NCBI lineage: Eukaryota > Metazoa > Chordata > Mammalia > Artiodactyla > Bovidae > Capra > Capra ibex. Next base: position 126,151 of record SJYO01029777.1, on the reverse strand, counting down.
TTTGACAACCTTTTAAGAATTTTCTCTACCCTTATGGTCTGGTGGACTGGACGGAGGACTCTTTAGACATATGTCCAGTTCTTCGTTGTCTATCTTGGTCTGTACATTGTTACCTGACCAAGGTTTGACCCTTTCCACATGTAGTTCCGACATATAACAGTAGAACGAGTAAATTGAAGATACCTTTAATATAGTATACTTTACGACCTGACCTATCTCGTGTTCGACCTTAGTTCTAAAGTCCCTCTTTATAGTCATTGGAGTCTATACGTCTACTGTGGTGGAAATACCGTCTTTCAGTTCTCCTTGATTTCTCGGAAAACTACTTTCACTTTCTCCTCTCACCTTTTCGACCGAATTTTGAGTTGTAAGTTTTTTGCTTCTAGTACAGTAGACCAGGGTAGTGAAGTGCCGTTTATCTACCCCTTTGTTACCTTTGTCACTGTTCGAAATAACAGAACCCAAGGTTTTAGTGACGTCTACCACTGACGTCGGTATTTTAATTTTCTGTGAAGGAGGAACCTTCTTTTCGATACTGGTTGGATCTCTCATATAATTTTTCGTCTCTGTAATGAAACGATTTTTTCCAGGTAGATCAGTTTCAATGCCAAAAAGGTCATCAGCACACCTACATTCTCGACCTGGTATTTCTTTCGACTCTCAGCTTCTTAACTACAAAAACTTGACACCACAACCTCTTATTAGGACTCTCGGGGAACCTGTCGTTCCTCTAGGTTGGTCAAGTAGGATTTCCTTTAGTCAGTACTTATAAGTGACCTTCCTGACTACGATTTCGATTTCAAGGTCATGAAACCGGTGGACTACGTTTCTTGACTGAGAAACCTTTTCTGGGACTACGACCCTTCTTAACTTCCGTCCTCCTCTTCCCCTACCGTCTGTTACTCTACCAACCTACCGTAGTATCTGAACTACCTGTTTTCAAACTCGTTCGAGGCCCTCAACCACTATCCGTCCCTTCGAACCACACGGCCTCAGGTACCCAGCGTTTCTCAACCTGTGCTGACACGGTGATTTGTCTTGACTTGTTTGTGTGTGTTCAAAAAAAAAGGACCTGCAAAGTAAGTTTGAGTTTATAATGACAGATGGGGTAGTAACAACACAGTGACCACAAATTTTGTCGAGATCCATGTATAATCCGTAATATATTTATACACAACGTAAATTGAGTCTACTGGTAATATAGATGATGACACCCGTCCTTAGGGAGTCTTCTTTACCTCATCAGTAGTACCAGTTGTTTTCTCAGGTTTTACGTCATGAACCTACGTTAGCGTTTTTACTGTCTTACTAGAGACAGGTAGAGGTCCCGTTTGGTAAGTTACAGTGTCAATAGGTTCAGATACGGGGTTGGTCATTGCGACTTCTTTGACTTCAATGACTTCAACTTGCCAAGATATTTCTGGATGTTCTGGAAAATCTTGATTGTGGGTTTATTCTACAGGAAAAGTAATATCCCCTGACCTTACGTTTTCATCCTTCAGTTCTTTGTGGACCTCATTGTCCGTTTAAACCGGAACCCTACTCCTTACTTCGTCCCGTTTCTGATTATCTCAAAACGGTTCTTTTACGTGACCAGTATCGTTTGTGGGAGAAGGTTGTTGTCTTCTCTTCTGAGATGTGTACCTGTAGTGTTCTACCAGTTGTGACTTTAGTCTAACTAAGATAAGAAACGTCGGTTTCTACCTCTTCGAGATATCTCAGTTGTTTTTGTTCTGGTCCTCGACTGACACCGAGTCCAGTACTTGAGGAATAACGGTTTAAATCTGAATTTAATTTCTTTCACCCCTTTTGGTGATCTGGTAAGTCCATACTGGATTTAGTTTAGGGAATACTAAGATGTCACCTTCACTCTTTACCTAAATTCCCGGATCTAAACTATCTGTCTCACAGACTACTTGATACCTGTCTCCAAACACTGTAACATGTCCTCTGTCCCTAGTTCTGGTAGGGGTACCTTTTCTTTACGTTTTTTCGTTTTACCGACGGACCCTTCCGGAATGTTTATCGACACTTTTCTTCTCTTCGCTTTTCGTTTCCTCTTTTCCTTTCTATATCCGTAGACTTACGTCTCAAGGTTTCTTATCGTTCTTCTCTATTCTTTCGGAAGAAGTCGCTAGTCACGTTTCTTTATCTCCTTTTCTTGTCTTACCCTTTCTGATCTCTAGAGAAGTTCTTTTAATCTCTATGGTTCCCTTGTAAAGTACGTTTCTACCCGAGTTATTTCCTGTCTTTAACATACTTGGATTGTCTTCGTCTTCTATAATTCTTCTCCACCGTTCTTATGTGTCCTCTTGACATGTTTTTTCTAGAAGTACTGGGTCTATTAGTACCACCACACTAGTGATTAGATCTCGGTCTGTAGAACCTTACACTTCAGTTCACCCGGAATCTTTCGTAGTGATGCTTGTTTCGATCACCTCCACTACCTTAAGGTCAACTCGACAAAGTTTAGGACTTTCTACTACGACACTTTCACGACGTGAGCTATATGGTCGTGTAAACCTTTTGAGTCGTCACCGGTGTCCTGACCTTTTCCAGGGAAAAGTAAGGTTAGGGTTTCTTTCCGTTACGGTTTCTTACGAGTTTGATGGTGTGTTAACGTGAGTAGAGTGTACGATCATTTCATTACAAGTTTTAAGAGGTGCGGGTCCGAAGTCGTTATGCACTTGGTACTTGAGGGACTACAAGTTCGACCAAAATCTTTTCCGTCTCCTTGGTCTCTAGTTTAACGGTTATAGGCGACCTAGTACCT